>CM076575.1:1951284455-1951734949 GCA_034641835.2 Pinus albicaulis
TGTTAGGGTCCCGTGATTTGGCCGATTGGCAAGCCAAATGACGATGTAACATCAAACCAAGCTTTGGAGCCCAAGGACCTAGCCTTCCTGGACTCAGAGAGGGCTCTCTCTATTAGATGTAAAGGATGTCGGTGTGTTTGCTTGTGGTGTTCTGATATTAGGCTAGTTATGAAGTATGTTTTTAATTTTTTGTTTTTAAGTTTGTGAGGGATAAAACTAATCAAAGATATAAAAATGGATAACAAGAAGTTAGATCAACTGGGCTATGGGGTCAAACAGGTCAAGGAAAGCTATGAGATGATGATGCAAGGCTGCTGTAGGGCCGATTTGATTCAAGGTAGAAAGGATCTTTGGGCAAAATGGAGTAAATGGACATAAAGTTTGTGAAAGACAAGGGATTTCAAGTGTAACTAGTTGATAGCAGACAAAAACATGTTATAGCAAGCCATTAATCATGCTAAATGTAACTATGAGCTAATTAATACATAGAAATCAAACATTCCATGCATGCATAGAAGTATAAGACATTCTAACTTCAGGAAATGGCTATCAGACTTTCGGGAAAACACATAAGATAGACTAACAACTCAATAAACTATGCCGGAACTCCTAAACACAGTCTTTAAGTTATTGGGCACTTGGACAAACAAGCTTTCATAGTTTTAGGCAAAGGGCTAGATCGGGACTAGGCCTCCTTGGTTCAACAAGATGATAAGCTAATCAGTCAAAGAGATAGTTTCATGGATAGAACTATGGACAATCATAGGTAAGCAGGGCACATCATACATCCTACTCAACATGCATAGAATTTATGAATAAAACTAGCAACAATACCTTAAGTTACTAAAGAGCAGTTAAGAATTCTTTAGTATAACTAAGGAAGAAGAAAACATAAAGCTATGAAGATTCAGGAACTTCGAGGTGCCTCCATGGGCATGTCTCAAACTTAATCTCTACTGATCTATAGCAGCAAGAAGCATGTATCATGAATGAAAACTAGAAGACAACAACAAAGCAAGAAACACTATACCATTCTACCTTGTCATGGAATCCATCAACAATCCTTCATCATTCATCAAAAAGCATCCAAGAGGCAGTCCAAAATCATAACACAAGTATGTTAGCAGAAACCAAAGCCTATATGACCAATATATCGAGCTCCTTTCTCTCAAGTTCAGCCTTATTTTTACAATGAAGCCTTGTAAATAAATAGCTCAAGTGAGGAAACCTCATGGTGCAAACTAGCTATCCCATTGGCCTAATCAAAAATATTCAAACTTGTCCTTGAGGCTTTGCAAAGCCCAAGGCACAAAATATCCCATACCATCTATGCACCAAAAACGGAAATATAGTCAATTTACATCATCGGCAAAATAGCTAAACGCACATTTGGGAAAAGCAGATTTTTAAGGTTCAAAAATTACAAAAATACTTCAAATTTATATCAGGAAAAGGTCCCTTGACTTGCCGGAAACATTTGGCAGCCTTCCCGATGTCGAAACAAGGCTCATGATGGCTCGTTGGAAATATTTCTGTGTCTACTTTCCAGCGCAACTGAAATCAGCTCAATCTGATGCTTGGAAGTTCTCCAAAACTATACCTGTGTGTAAAAAACCAGGAAATAGCAGATTGCTGATATGGCGGGCAGAATGTGCAAAAAGTGAGCATTTTCCGCCAATTTGAGGGGGCGAATGATCTCCAAATGCCCTGAAAATCGCTGAGGACCTGCTCATAGAATTATGGCATCAACTGGTATCATCCTCATCCCTTGGCAAATCCTCAAACTGAAATGGCGAAATTATGAGTTTTCGACCAAAAACCCAAAAAATGCCAAAAAGAAAAAAGTTGTCAAAATGGGCCCAAAATTGGCATGCATGATCCTCAGGGGTCCCTAGCAACATGCTCCGAAGATGAGGCCAAAATATCAAGGGCTGATATGCTTTTCTCCTCTTTCTGTGTCGGGCGCTTCCCCTTTGCCTTCTTCAATTTCTCTTGGGCTGCCTTTAATTTTCGCCTGGCAAACTGATTTAGCTTTTGAAAGTGATGAGTCCTCTTTCTTTGCAACTCAAGATCTCTGTTTGCCCTCTCAAGCTTCATTTCCAAGTGTTTGTTAGCTCTTTCAAGCCATGCCTCTTTGTTTTCTTCAATTTCCAGCTCAAGGAGTGTAGTGAGAGGAAAGGCTTGGAAATGGGCTTGTTCTTCTGCTCTCTGCTTTTCCAAGGCTCTTTTAAGCCCGATGGTCCTAGGCCTCTTCTGCCTAGGCTGGTCTTCCTCCTCCTCCTCATCAAACTCACAAATGAGTTCTTCTATCCTTGCTTGCGCCTTAGCTGCCTCCTTTTTATATTTGATTGCCCGTGCTTCATGGACAGCTGCATGAACATTCATCTGTTTGTTTTCAATCTCCAAGAAGTGGTTGAAATTCCTTGCCCTTTGAAGATCCTCCTCTAAAGCCTCACTCCTTTCCCCTTTTATGGATAGGAGTAGCCAGAAAGCGGGTTCTGCTTTATCACCAAGCACGTTGATTGGGATGACAGCCAATGCACCTCCATGTTTTGTACTTTCTACAACCTTGTTTTTCCCTTTGAAGGCCAATCTTGCACTTTTCCTCCTTGGCATGCTAGTAGGTGTCCTTTTGGGCGATTTTCTTTTGCTAGGAACAACCTTTTGTCATTATTAGAGTGGCAGCCTTAGACCCTCTCTTCCTTGCTGTGCGGAGATTTGTTATTTTGGGAGGAGGAGACATAACTGATTTACCCTTGACATCTTCTTGAACTTGCTGCTCTTCTTGAGGCTGCTGGATGTTTTCTTCCCGTTGTCTACTTCAGCTGCTCCGTTCGCCAACCTTAACTTCATTGCCAGGCATCAATGCCTGTTTCATTTTGGTGTTTCTTAAACCGTTATTTACGTCAGCTAAATCAAGTCACACAGTATGATTTCGGCTTCTTTGCCCAAGATGTGGCTCAATTTCCTGCCCAACCTGTTGTCCTTCATCTAGTGTTTGTTGCTATTCATCATCTTGTACCTGCTCCTGTTCATCATCTTGTACCTACTGCTGTTCATCCCTTTCCTCTTGCTGTTGTTCATCTTCTTCCTCTTGCTGACTTGGCAGTCCTGTAGTCATTCTGAGCCTTCTAGGAGCAGGCCTGCTGGACAAAGGTATAGAGCGAAACAGGCTGAGTGGGAGATACATGGACTGGAGGAACATTAGAGAAATCTGGGTGGCTGATGAATACATCCCATGGAACTTCCTTCTTCTCTAGATGATGTAGGATGATAATTTTGATCAGAGAATGATGGAAAAGGGAAGGAATTTGTAGAGGTGGGGCCTTCTTCTGGACTGTAGATTCCATCTTCTCGATGCTCTTGAATAAAAAGTAAGGGAGGTTTAGTTGCCTGTTTCTAGTGAAATGCATCAATAGGCGGACATGGTATGCATACACTCGATCAAACCTCCCTTCACAAGTAAAATATTTCATTATGACTTTCATAAGAGGAGCATAGTCAGCTAAGGAGATATGAAAAAGGGAAAATATGCTGAGTTTCTATGTCAAAATATTTTAAAGGCTGTAATATTCTTGTCAAGATGAGCCATGGAACTATTTTTCGCTATGATATGGAATTCGTGGCTCTTGACACATACTGAGAAATTCTGAAATCAGACTCGCTTACTTGGAAATGTTCGAGTTTGAATTCGTGTTACAAGTATGCTAATGGTGAAAAACTCTTGACTTCTTCTATCTTCTGGCAGAAATCTAGGCAGCCTACTTCATGGAAGTTGAAAAGTACATATGGATGAGCATTAATCTTCAGAGAGGATACCTATACTTTTATGCTAAATTGGGTTGCCTTGCCTGAGGCATTTGGTCTGTACATACTAGAAGAAGCAAACTGCCTCACTGTGTGTAAACTGCCCTGTTGGAGTCAAACTGTGTCAATGTACTGCTTTGACAGAGAAACAATGTGATTTGGATGGTTTGCAACAAGTTTCTTATAATACACAACCTCTTCTCTCTTAAAAATTAGCCTTCTACCTTGAATGTACCTCAGCCAGGAAGATTTCTCAATAGGATACCATATAGTAAAGAAGAGACAGGCTGCTGGGTAAAATCCCTGTGCACAGTGTTAAGAAATCACTTTTTTCTTGTGAATTTTTTAGAGGTCAATCAACACATCTATATCTGTGTCTCCAAGGTAAAATTCCCAAACATTAAAAACCTTCTCTTTCAGAAAGTGGCCTTCCACCTTGAAAATATCTCAGTCAACAACTTCTCAGTAAGAAATAATACAGTGAAATGAAGGGCAGACTGTTAGGAAGAAAACTGTTTACAGTGTCAAAATCACTTGCTTTGTGATGTTTGAGAGGTCACTCAATACATATTAATCTTTGCCCATGGTAGACCATTGCAATCATTAAAAACCTGCCTTGTCTAAGTGTGCCAACATTCAACAAACTTGCATATATGCAATCAACCCTTAGTGCAATTAAACAGTCACTGTCACAGTCAAAGAAAAGAGGTGACAAGCTATAAAGTTTCAACAGAGGTTGTAGCAACTTATCTCTTTCAAAATAATCAGTGGCCTCCTTATCAATGTAACTCTTGCCTTTGCAGAAATAACCTCTACTCTATATGAGCATTACTTATCAATCAGCTTGAAAAACAAAAGACAGTCAGGCAACGAACACAGTGAACACTGTCCTTTTGTGAGAAGTTTGAGCAACTTTCCCCTGTAGTTTTCAACTTATATACTGCTCTTTGTCAACAACCTTTTTTCTGATTACACTTCACTGTTTAATAATGTGGCAATGTTCTGAAGATAGTGTGAAATGTTTTCCTTTAGATATAAGCCCTGTCTCTCTATAACAAAACCCTCTTTTTGCCTCTTTAGAGGTTTCTTTTGAAGTGGCAGTCAAAGATTTTGCAACTAACAAACTTCCCTTAAGCAAAACATTGTTCTTAGTTCAATCACATATTCTTTCCTGTAGGTGCCTTAAAATAACACATTCAGCATCTTATCACAGTTTTTACACTTCGAGACCTCACACAGCAAAAACACTGTTTTTTCAGCTATGGTGACAAGGTTTGGAAGTTCTGTGTGCTATGGTATGAGGAATTTGGAGAAGTTTGACACGTGGTTCTCTCTATAGGCACTCTTAGCAGTGTATTTATCATTCAAACATAGCTTCAACCCAGGGGTATTTTCACAGCAAAATAATTTGACAGACATGGTGATGTAGCAAAAGAAACGAGGACAAGCCACTCCTTTGATTTGACCCTAACCTTGCTAGGCAGCTTCTTAAAATATATGTCGATATATAAACCAGGTCAAACTCAACAATTTGTCTCACACCGCAGCTTAAAAACGGGGCTTTTTAAATCTTCATGTCACTTAGCTCTTGGTTTCAAAAACTGAGAAGGCATATGGGAATACCTTGAGAATATGATGGAGGAGCTTATTGATGAGTTTAGTCCAGCTCCGGAGGCTTTTGAATAGCTTAAGAGGATCAAAGAGGTGAGCGACGTGCTGAGCTCTCAGAGTGCCACGCCGAACAGTTGTCGGGTGGCCTTGTCGGGTCGGGCGGGCGTCGTGTACAGGCGCGTCGTGCATATGCTGACCGCCCGTTCAAATATTCCGCCAGGCGCGTCGCGCAATGTTCCACGCGCGTCGCGCGGTGAAAACTGCTGCAAACTTCTGCAAATTGACCCGGAATTTTCTTTGTTTGATGCCGAGGGTAACAAAAGAACTTTTCTCGATTTGAAAATTAAAATGCACTCTTCACCTTACTCCCTTGACATAACAAAACTCCCAACGGTCATATTTTTAAATGTTAAATGAACTTTCGGTTGGGTTTTGCAAGTTAATCACAGTCTTTTTGACCTTTTTCAACCATACCCTTCGGCATATCTGCAACTTGGATTCATAAGTGATGCATGCATTGGAGATTTTCTATGTTTTTTTACCGAGTTAATCATGGATCAACCTCCTCATAGAAAAAAAAAATGGCTTGAAAGGTCAAAACCTTGTTTTATTTATGCACATGGGTTTGAAGGGTGATTTCCTGCCCGTTTTGTTTCTTGGGTGACAACTTCAACACCAAAATTAAAACCTTGAGTAATAACTTAATAACCTTCATACCATCTCTGTCACTGTGTTTAATGATGCTGGTGATATTTATGATGTAAAGTAACCCCTCTTTAAAACTGTCAAGAAAATACCTGAAGACTGATTTGTTTCTGAAAGGACAGGGTTTGTATTGTCAACCTGCTTTGACAGCCTCGGTCTTTACTTTCTTCTTCAACCCTTTTCCCACTGTAGATGCCAAGTTTGCTGACCCTATTTGCACTTGATCATGGCCCTCTGATTTGAGAAAGGTGCCTCTTTTTCAAAATACTTCCCTGCCTGTAGGTGTATCATCTATGATATCTTTGTCTTTTGGAATAATGAAAAACTATGTTTGTTTCAAATCATCTAAACAATGACAGTCTATTAAAACAAACTCCTTTGCCTATTCATAAAATTGTATACCTATTCACAATGTCCTTTTGGGAACTAATCTTGAATTGCCTCCCATCATTTGTGATGTATATCTGAAAGGAGAAATCAATGAACCAGGAGAATGAGGTCTCTTTGAAACACAATTATCATTTCCTTTGATCAGTGCATTGATCTTTTTTGTAACAGAATCATTCCAAGGGTCAGATCTGTCCACTGCTTGACACTTTTAGTGATATTTTAACCTGGAAGATCCACTTAGTAATATACCAGTGATTTATGGGGCGTCCTTGACATCTCCACCTGTTTGCTAGAGAAAAACTGGATCATCATGCTGCAGGGGTATTTTTTGACCTTTTGACAAAGACTCTTTTCCCTTTCTTCAACACGGACTAACATCTTGCTCTTAATGCTCTTTTGGAACTAGATGATGCCCACTGTGACTGAAAATTGACTAAGGTGTAAACTGTAGTGGTACCCACCCAGGCTTGATCATCATTTGTCTAAGAAGGTGCTTGCTTTTACAATCTTTTCTCTGCTCCCAGTGCTGATGTGATATCTCTGATCTTTACAATGACAGCTTTGTACTTGTTTTGAAAACCTCTTCGAAATCTGAGAGTATGCCAAAAATCTTTTTGTACTTTATAACCCTATATACTAGCTGCAGTATCTCTTGGGAAAACCATGCTCAGATTTTACTACTGTATCTGAAGAAAAACTCTGTCTTTGTGGTGAGGTGCAGCTTGCAACAGCTGGATTTGCACCAGCGCTTTGATTAATAGTAAAAAGTCTTCTATCTGAGACTGTATGCCATTTTATTATGAGTAGGAAAACCAATATCTTTTGAAACATAAACATCATCTGTTGCTTGTGTAATGACTTTTTCTTTCCTTCTTTGTCTCTTTCCACTGCATCGTTTTACCAATCAGTCTTTAAAAACATTCAATGCCTTGGCCATCTGCTCATGAAAGAAGGAGGCCCTTCACTTGGCAGAGTATCTGAAGATTGTTTGATAAGCCTGCCTGACAAGGGTTTTTCTTGGATATGATGGTAAGCAAGCAAACTTGAAAACATTAATACTTTTACCTCTGCCTGTGATCACTACTGTGCTTCAGAAAAACCCTAGTCAGGGTGTCACTGTCTCACTGCACTGCTCTTTGCTGAGGGGAGCTGAAATGTCACCATTTGCCTTGGTCAACTTATGAAAAATTGTTTGAAAGATAGTCTCTGTGACTATGGAGGTTAGCACCCTTTGAAAAACAAACACCTTTTCTTCAGCCTGTGTAATGACATGATTTGTCAACCCTTCCTCAAATTGGTTTTGTTGAAACAGCAAGCTGCTCATGATTAGAATTGTTTTCACTAATGATATGTCTCTAAGGTTTTAACAATTCATATTATTTGAAAACTTCAAATAACTTCCTTTGCAAGACCAAAAATCTGTTATCCCTTTAACTTGCATACTTCATACTGTAGCCCTGCTATGATTATCAGTTACGCTCAGAAAACCTAGAGTCTTTGTTTCACTGTTCAGTAAAAAGCAAACCTGGGCTTTTGCAATCCTTAAAGTCAATATTGGCCAGCGCCCTCTGCTTGTAGATGAAGGAGGCACCCTAACCCTCTGCTTGTAAATGAAGGAGGTTCTTGGCCATGACAAATTATCAATTTGCTGTGACAGTGGTGTCTTTCTCTTACTGTGCTTTTCATGCTGAAAGGAAGCTGCAAGGTTTTGATGAGTGACTCTCTATTTTGCAGATATATCTCACGCTCATGTTACATTTAGAAGCAGTTGTTCTTCTAAATGTAGATTCAAGAAATTTCTTCTGAGATGATGTTATATTTCCTGCCTTTGTAGAATCCATAAAACACTGTGAAACACCTAATAATCAGCTTGAGACTGTGGTTTATGCAGTGTTGAGACCTAGGGGTATAAGTGGCGCGACTTAGAGCTGTGATCAAATTGATTTGCAGAGTAGGAGGTCTGTTATGAATGGCTTGTAGCAGATGGAGGTTTTTTTTCCTTTTGATGGTTGCCAAGGGTAAAATGCCTTAAAGCGCCACTTCCTAACATAGGGGAGACTTTTGAAACAGACTTGGATTTTTCTTTTAGAGCTGATGGGCAGACCAGTAGGGCTGAAGTTATATAGGATAGTGATAATGAGTTTTGACTTTGACATGGGCGGACTGAAAAGTAGGAAGGCGGAAAAAAGTTTTATGAGGGTTTTCTAGATGACAGATTGACATATGGAATTCATCTTCTAGAAAACTCAGCTATGGATCTAGTCATCATCAACAAGTAAAAAATAATGATGAATAACAGGCTGGAAGTGTAGATGATCGGAAGAGCACTTCCAGTTATGTTTTTCATATGGGTCCAGGAGCCATTTCATGGGCCTCTAAGAAACAACCTATTGTAGCATTATCTACAGCAGAGGCAGAATATGTGTCAGCTACAGTAGCAGCGTGTCAAGCAATTTGGATGAGAAGAATGTTGAGAAGTTTATGCCAAGAACAGGTAAAAGGGACAGTGATTTATTGTGACAATAACTCAGATATTGCATTGTCAAATAATTCAGTATTTCATAAGAGAACAAAACACAGATACAAAATTTCATTATATCAGAGATTTGGTGAAAAATGGAGAAATTGTTTTATAGCATTGTAAAATAGAGGAGAAATATGCAGATATTTTAACAAAGCCATCGAGACAGAAGACCTTTTAATTTTTAAGAAAAAGCCTGGGTATGATTGATAACCCAGCAGCGGACTTTAAGGGGGAGTGTTGAAAATATTAAAGTCACCTGTTAGCCTTGGGCAGGAAGAAAAGAGTACAAAGGCAGCAA
This sequence comes from Pinus albicaulis, assembly GCA_034641835.2. Taxonomy (NCBI): domain Eukaryota; kingdom Viridiplantae; phylum Streptophyta; class Pinopsida; order Pinales; family Pinaceae; genus Pinus; species Pinus albicaulis. The sequence continues at coordinate 1,951,293,791 of CM076575.1, forward strand.
GAGAAGTTTTTGAGTGCACAACACTCTGTATTAAAGAAGGATAGAAATATGTAAGGATGAATTTAATTGTTATGGGCCGTAGCCAGAACAAAAGAGAAGAAATTAATTTTGTGTGATGGGCAGAGCCGTTTTATAGTGGAATGAAGATTTTTTGGTAGATCTGAACTACGGAAGAGCAGAGTTTAATTAAAACAGTCATTTCCGGCTTTTAAGCCCTCAACAACCAAAATGAAGAGAAATTGATTAAACAGCGGAAGGCTTAAAGTTTTTGAAAAGAGGCAGGACAAGTGGTCCCTACCACTTAAGAGCAAATTACAAATCGCAACAACATAAGTTGAGTGTCTTGTTGATATGGAAGTTTGTGATGTGCGATCGTCGCACCATCGCAACATTGCACATCGCATATTACATAGATCGCCCTCCGCCCATGCCAGAGTTCTGTTGATTGTTTGCGATGCGATCGTCGCGCCATCGAACGATCGCAGATCGCAACATCCATTGTGTTATCCGCATTTGAACCGTCGTTGAAAGCCGATGCGATCGCGTGATCACGCCATTGCGAAATTGCAATATCGCACATCGCATTATCGCCAAGTCGCATTTTTTGTCGTTATGCTGATCCGCCGATCGCGATGGCCGACTGCGATGTGGTCCCCACTCGTACGTCGCGCCTATGTCAAAGTTTCATGTTCGGGAGTGAATTTCCTTTGTAATTTTTTTGATTTCCTTGTTTTGGTTTTTGTTCCCGCCGCGCCATATAAAAGAGAAAAATCCCGAGAGGTAATAATTTTGTTGTTATTTTTTTTGTTTGCACAGCAGTGCGAAAAGGAGAAATACATAGCAGTGTTGATTTACGGAGACAAAGAGTGTTGTTTGAGAGAACAAAGAGTAGTTTTTTGTGCACTTCGTCTGTAGAAGTCACTCAATATTGTGTATCCCTCTGTGTTGAGGAAGACTTCTGTAATAGTTTTTCAGTTCTGTTAATGAAATAGAAAACATTTTCATGCCATCTCTGTCTACAAGAAAATTTTTTGTTTTAATTTCTCTATGTTTAGAGGAGAGGAGTTTACTCTCTACATTTCTATTGTTTGGAATTTCCCAAAATTCCAACAGTTAATATGAAAACTAAGCTATTAAAAATGACAATAATAATATAAATAGTTTTTCTCTTTTGCAAATACAATTTTTCTTTTCGTTGATGTCATATTCAGTATACCATGTAACATGAAATTTTCCTTGAAAGTACTTTAGATTTCTAATATTTCTTCATTAGAGTGGAATGGTTGGAAACTAAAAATCCCAAAACTCATAAATCAAATCTCCTTAAACTAGAAATCCCAAACCTCATAAATGAACCTATATCCAAGAACTCATAAATAAAGCTATCTCAATATTGTGGAAAACAAAAATGGAAAATCAAATCGTCATTGTCAAGGAAATGGATGGAGATACAAGTCAACCCTAACAGTAATACTTTTATTCCAAACAAAGAAATAAAAGATGGAGATACAAATCCACCCTAAAAGTAATACAATTGTTCCAATACGTCTTCCAAACAAAGACATTATGTGATGAAACCTTTGCACTCTATTGCAATAGAGTATTGTAGATGCAACGCGTTACAACGCTAAAAGTAACAAAAAATTGTTCCAATACCTCTTCCAAACAAAGTCTAATTATGTGATGAAACCTTTGCACTAGATCTCAATATACTATTGGAGATGAGATGTTGATTAATTTGTCGTTTCCCTAGTGCAAAACAAAGTCAAAGTCAGCTTTGTGGGCATCATCGTCATCGTTCACACCATTGATTTTCAGGGCCCTCATTCTCTAGTTGGAGAAACGTGAGTATCGTCTGGTTCAACTCTGTGGATTTCTCCAGTGGAAGAGTATGCCCACAGTATTTTATCACCACAAGATTAGCCTTCTCTCCGATATGCCTGCAAATATTAGAGTAAACTTAACTTGTCCGTAGAGAATATGATACTAAATATGAGCAATTTTTTTCTACATTAAGAAAATAAATTATTTGACTACGGAGCTTGTTTCCTTTGTAAAACATAGGCCTCCTCGAACCTGAAAATTCTATCCTTCTCCCCCCAAACTATTAGAATGTACTATCAGATTTTAAGAAGTGAAATTTCATTGATTCGTTCAAAAATATGAGGATATTTTTGTGAGAATATCGAACTTAGTATACGGGTAAGAAACCAACCTGGTTTATTGTAGATAGTGCTTGCAAATTCTTTGAACCTATGACTATCCCATCCAAGAACTATGCCTTCTACTCTGTGTTTCATTGCATACCCTTAGCAGAATTCAAATTGAAACACAAAGAGTTCCAATGTTATTTGACCATTCCACGAAACAATCTGAATTGCAATGTATTAACATTAACATTATTTTTTATATATCTATATATATATATATATATATACCTGCCATATATCTTCGTATACGAAAGCAGGAATCCATGGTATCTTGTAAAAAGAGATATTCATGGCGGCTTTCAAGCCTTTGGCACTACTGGGAAGGAGGAGGTCTTTGATGTGGGAGAAGCCAAATTCTTGGAGAAGACGTTCGGTAGTCGAAGGTTTGATGCAAATTGCGGAGTTGACGAAAAGAAGGCGTTGGACGAGGTTAGGGTATTTGTGCGCCATCCAGAAGGCAACGAAGCCACCGTAACTATGCCCCACCGCGATCACGCTCTCCACCCCCAAAAATTCCACCATACCCTTCACGCACTCTACTTGGAATATCTCACTCCTCTCAGAGATAGTGGTGGTAGAATCTCCAAAGAATATGAGGTCTGGGATGTGGAGATCAAAATGCAATCCGAGATTGTAGATTTGGGTATCCCATCCGATCAACCCATCCACCGCGAAACCATGAATGAGAAGAAGAGTTCGCCGCTGATTGTCTAAATTGTGAGGTTTATTATTCTGTAAAACCCAGCAGTGTACAGAGGTTCGATCCTTAAGTGTACATATACAGACTTTAAGCTTCTGTAAAACCCAGTAGTTTAGAGTTTCCCGGGCCTCTTCTACCCTTAGGCTTCTCCGGAGTCAAGACATGCTCACCCTAGGTGCCGTCAGGCGTTTAAGTAGCCTGCCTTTCATGACTTTCTGATGAGGAGCCTTCTATGAATTCCAGATGTTGGTCTTGGCCTCAATGATAGCGCCCCAAGAATACGGCTCTATAGCTGCCCCTGATGGGCTTTTGATGTTCGCACACGACCATGGAGAGGCTGTCGAGCAGAGAAAGGGTTTCCGGTTGTGAGTCTAGGCCGAGAGCAGGGGGGTGCACCGCAGAGGTGCGCAACGGGGGGGCATGCAGCAGGGGAGCACATAGCAAGGATTCTCGCCAAATATGGTGCACAACACGGAGATGCAGAGGGGAAGGGGCATGCATCAGGGGGGTGCATCGCAGGGGTACTTACAGTAGGGGGCGTGCAACCAGGAGGATCAAAGAGGGAGGGGTGCACAACAGGAGGGCGTGTAGTAGGGGACTCACAGCAGGGGATGTGCAATAAGGGGAGCATGCAATAGGGAAGGCAATGGCTGGAGGTGCAGAAGGAAAGCTAGAGCAGCAGCGTGATGGCAAGGAGCATAATCGGCTAGAGCAGCAATGAGATAGCTAAATGAGGAGCTTTTGTGCCTTTTAAAGGCATGTGGCATGAGCATAGAGGCGGTGAGGGATAGTTCAAGTGTGTCTAAAAGTGATATGAAGTGTGGCAAAGCGCCAGTAAAATGATTGGCGATTTGAGGTTTTGAATCATGTTAGAGTTGGCATTACAGGGTAGTGTCAACCTGAGCATGGGAGGAGTTGTCCTCACACAATCTGGGTGTGTCGCATGCATCTGGGGAAATTCAATCCTTTTGGAGGAGAGTGAGGCAACTCCTGCAAATTATTTCGTCTTGAATCTGATGAAAATTCGAGTGATAGAGTGTTAAGTTGCTATCCAATCCTTTATTGGCGAGGAGGTCTGCTACGATGTTACCCTTTCTACGCACATGGTGGAAAGTCATGGCCTTATGATGATGCAACAGATGTTCTAGATGATTGAGGTAGTTGGAAAGCCTCCAGCTTATTAAGACCTTTATGGATGAAGAGGCAAGGAGTATGCGCGCGACAGCTTGGATGATGAGTTGAGAATCTCCTTCCGTTTCTAGTAGGAAAAAATTAAGCTCAATGCCTATGGAGATACCCTGGATAAGCCCCTCCAGTTCTGTGGATTTGTTGTTATCCCACAGCAGGTTTCCGTAGTAGGCATGTAAGGGGTTGCCGCTAGAGTCTCTTAATATGCCCACAAATCTGGCTTCCCTTGGGTTACCTTTGGAGGCTCCATCAAAGTTACATTTGAAAAATCCAGGAGGGGGTGGATTCCAGTGTTCAGGAGAGCGGATCCTTCTGATGAATGGGTGGGAAATTGCCCCCGGGGGTTCAATACTCATATGCCAATTGTTCCAAATGGTGAATTCAACTGTGGTTTTCGGGAAGTCATCCTTCCCCCAGTGTTCCAAGGAAAGAGTTTCATCTAAGTTGTTGTGTAGCTTGGCCCAGATCTGCTCTTGATTTAGAGCTGCATATTTCAATATCCCATTGTTTCGTTCTTTCCAGAGGTTCTAAGTGAGTATGCCTAGAATGAGATGCTAGAGACAATTTAGGATATTGCTGGAGTAGGTGTTATCCTGCCACCTGCTGATTGTGCTGGGGATGTTGCCCCAGTCTCATTTAGATCTCCTGTAGAGGATCTCGATCCTATCCCAGAAAGTGTTGGATATGGGGCAGAGGTCCAACAGGTGATCGGTAGTTTAAATGTCCTTCTGGCATAGAGGACACCTTGAAGGACCCACAAAGGCTCTCTTCATGAGGTTCTCCCATGTGAGGATGTGTCTTCTTCCATCTAGAGCTTAGATTTTCATATCTTCTTCCATAGCTGACTTGTGGGGCCAAGGTTCGAAGGTTGAATAAGATGGTAGGCTTCCTTGGTTGAGTAATTTCCACTTGGAGTGTGGCCCCAATAGAGTAGGTTTGTCCCTTTTTTATTTCTGATTCTCGTTTTTTTTAATGCCTCCCAAATATCTTTGTGTTGTTCATTTTTCTAGTCTGCTCGCCATCTATTTGTGGGGAGTTGATTTCTGAAACCTTGAGAAACACCATTAGTCTAGAAGTCTCAGACACCATTTTGATCTCTTGCCTATAAAACCGAGCTCGAGATGGGGTGAAGGAAGATCCTGGAGAGACTTGGAATTTTCTGCAATGAGTCCTCCCAGAACTAAGCTTGAGCCCCATCATGCAATTCCCAAAAGATATGAGTTTGGATCAGATGTTTTTGTTGACTAGCTGCATTCCAGATTTGGGATCCTTCAAGAGCAATATTAAATCTAATTAGTTCCTCCTTGGGCCAGTTTCCTACATATTTGGTTGCCCAGAAGGTTTCCCATGGTTTTTGTGGGCAGGAGACCCATTTCCACCAAATACTAGCACCCATAATGATGTTGTTGTACTCTGGATCTCTCAGACCAAGTCGTTCCTCAGATTTTGGCATACATACCTCTTTCCATTTGACTAGTGCCCATTAGTGCTTTTCTTTGGATCCACCCTAGAGAAAATTTATTTGAAGGTTGCAGATGACTTTGACAACCCATTTTTCCGCAGCCAGAACAGAAAAGAGGTATATGGGCAGAGATTGAAGAACATAATTGATTAGAACTAGACGTCCAGCAATGTTGAGAGATCGGTGGGTCCAGGTGGACAGTTTAGTCTCCATTTTGTCTAATATCTCTCTCTAGGATGAGTTTTTAATAACTAAGTCCATGAGGGGAGCCCCCAAATAATTATACGGCAGAGAGGTTGTGGTGAAGCCGAGGATGCGAGAAATATTGTGATGGGTTATAGTGGGCGTATTGAAGAAGAATATTTGAGATTTGTCAGGTTTAACAGTGGTTCTGGAGGCTTCCAAAAAAATGTCAAGAAGGGTTATAAGGGTGTGAGATTCCGGCACAAAGGGTTGACCCATGATCATGTTTTCATCCATAAATTGTTGATGATAAATGGGAGGTTGATTGTGTAAGGGGATACCTTGAAGGTCATGAGATCAGATCGAGTTCTTGATCAGGCAGCCCAGACCCTTAGCCATAAGTACAAAGAGAAAATGTGAGAGAGGATCACCTTACCTTATACCCCTGGAGGTTTTAAATGTTGTCGATGGGATGCCATTGACTAGGATAGAAAAGAAAGGTGAAGATATTAGGCTCATTATAGCAGACCCAATTATGGCAGAAACCAAAGGCTAGAATTACATGTTTAATTTAGTTCCAGCTGAGTTTGTCAAAAGCCTTGGAGAGGTCAATTTTGAAAAGCATGATAGGATTTTCTGAGGCTTTCAAGGAGTGGACGACTTCATGGGATAGCATAATTCCATCAAGGATCTACCTGCCTTCAACATAGCCCGTTTTCTCCTGAGAGATGAGCATGGGAAGAAGATGCTTCATTCTATTAGCTATAAATTTGGAAATTATTTTTTAAATAACATTGAACAGTGCTATTGGCCTATACTTACCTAGGGATTATACGTTATCTTCCTTTGGAATGAGAGTGAGGAAAGTTGCATTAAGAGAAGGAAGAATCCAATGAGTGTTTCACGATTCCTCCACTATGTCCCAGACCTCCTCTTTAGTGGTATCCCGGAAAAAGTTTTAGAAGTTGGTGGTGAATCCGTCAGGACCTAGGGATTTTCATTCTCTTAGTTGGAAAACCACTTGTTCATCCTCCATCAAGGTTGTGGCTTTGAGCAACATCCTGTTGTGCTCCTCATGGAATAGTTTTGGAATATGTTGTGTGATTTTCTCAATAGCCTCATGTCACTGGGTGTTGGGTTCTTGGAGGATGTCTTTGAAGTAGTTGAGTAATTCCTCTGTGATTTCATCATGGTTTTCCATGCACTCTCCACTTTTATTTTTGAGGACTATGATTCTATTGTGCATCCTATGTTGGATTTCAGAGCGGTGAAAAAAAATTGTGTTCCGTTCTCCTTCCTTGAGCCAATAAATCCGTGATTTTTTTTTCCATATGATTTATTCTTGACTTATTATTTCTTCAAGTTGGGTTGTTAGCGTCTTTTCCATGGCTTCTCAATTTATTTATTTTCCTTCTGAAATCATGTTTTTTTGGAGCTGCTGCATTTTCTTTTCCAGCTCTCTTTAGTCGTGGAAGATATTTCCGAAGGTATTCTGATTCCATAGTTTGAGTTTCACTTTGAGCATCTTCAAATTCTGCTGGAACTAATAAATTTTTGTGCCCAAGGGTGGATTGAGGGTAGCCCACCAATCCAAGAAAAGTTCTTTGAACCCCGGTTGTTTGAGCCAAAATTGTTCAAAGTGAAAAGGTTAGGGTGTTACCATACTAGGTCTTTGCCATTGAAAATGGATTGACGAGTGATCCGAACGAGAGGCTGGAGTGATGGTGCCTGTTAGATCCCCTCCAGGTGGATGAAATATTCTATGATGAGGAAGCGATCCAATCTTGATGCAATTTGATGGGATCCTCCCCTCCTGTTATTCCAAGTGAAGATTCCCCTGGATGTTGGTAGATCTATTAGGTGGTTACCTTGGATGAATTCCTTGAATTTGGTGTTGTCCATGTCAACATGTGCCATTCCTAATTTTTTTTCCTTAAGGGTTGCGATCATATTGAAATCTTCTCCAATCAGCAAGAGATGGTGAGTTCGCTGGTTGTTGAGCTCCACAATGTTTTTCGTGAGCTCTGTTTTTTGTTCAAATGACTATGGGAAGTAGATGTGCGTGAGATGTCCGTGAAGGAGGCTTGAATGAAATGGTGATTTTCCTGACTATTCTCTAGGGTGATTAGTTGGGGGTCTCAAATAATTTCTAGGCCTCCCAAAGCACCACATACATCAAAAATTAGGGTGTTGCAGCCTTTCCAGAGTCTGTTGAAGATGGTGTCCAGAGTTGAGCTAAAACATTTGGTTTCTTGCATAAAGAATATCGTGGGGTTTTCCTCAATGATTATTTTCTTGATTAACCTGTGCTTGGAGGGACTATTTAGCCCTCTGAAATTCCATGAGATGAGCTTCATTGGCAGGTGTTGGGAATGATCGAGTAGAAGCTGGTTAACTTGGGATAACACCCTTATTATACTAATTCTCTGCCCATGATGACTAGTCGTTGCAGATCTATTCTTCTTCCACGTTTTTGGGATTCTTTCAGAATGAGTTTGATGTTCAGGAGAGTGCCACCTTGAATGCAAAGGGAGGGTAGTTGTTGTGCTATGATGAGCACTTCCACCAGTTTCTAGATCTGCTGATGGGGTATTGAGAGAAAGTCTTTCCTCTTGCATGTATATTCAAGCCCTACAATGTCTAGGTCCCAGTAGTAAATAATATATGTTTCTTCTTCCATTTCTTCTGGAATTGTTTCCAGGGATGCACCTTTTCCTTTTTCCGAGTTGTCCATAATATGCGTTGAGGACTGGCATTGCAGAAAGGATTCTAGTTGGATTTTGGTCTGTTGGACATCCCAAGTATGGGATTTCCTCCGCGGGGGCATATTTGAGTCTCTTGGGATTTCATTCTCATCCTCGTTCTATGTAGCTAGGGCTTTAAAACTATTGCTTGTGGCTGGATATTTTTTTCTCTCGTTCATTTTTGACTTCCTGGTATGCATTTTTCTTCCAGAGACTTTCATGGAACCTTCATAGTCTTTGTCAATGGAAGCATTATTCAGAGTGGATCTTTGGTTTAGGGGGAAATCTCTGAATAGGTGCCCATGCTGGTGGAATTTATTGCATCTAAATGACACATGTTCATAATCTACTGTTTGGATCCATTCATAGTCATCATGAAGTAGAATTACCTCATCAGGGTGAGACTTTGCAATGTGCATGTACAAATATCTCCTTGCATAGGCTACATGCTTGTTGATCTTTGTCTCTTCTGATATTTTTATGAATTATCCCAGAGAGTTGCCAATGTCTTGAGGGATTAGGTAGTCCCAGTAGTCGTGTGGTAGGGTGTAGAACCTGATCCATACTAGAACCCAAATGAAATATTCTTTATACAGATTGAAGCGTTCAACCTAGTTGCATAGATATAGACTTTCATAGTTGAAGAAATAAGGGCCAGAGTCCAGGATTTGGTTCTTGTCTTTGATGTGTGTGAAGGTCACATTAAAGAAACCCTTGACACATAGTTTTAGGTCGATATGGCCCTTGGGTTTCCATTTGGAGGTGTTCCAACCCTGAAGAGATTTTTTTGTAGGCCAGAATCCCATGAACTTGCCTATCAGGGCATGGTCCTTCATATACTGGACTCTTCCATTGATTCTATGAGCCGGGAGCTCAATGTTGGTTCTTGTTGTTGCCTTGGGTATGCATGTGGAGGTGTGACTATTTTTGCTTCTTCAGCTATTGTTATTGGCAGTTTTGCTATGGGTGACATCCCAGATGGGTCAGGGAACAGGCCAGATTTTTTCTGACGATCGTTTTCAGCCCCTATTGTCGCTCCATTAGAGGGTGAATCAGAGGAGGGATGAACCACCATCCCCCCACTATTTTCCTCCATGCGTGATCCTTTCTGTGAACCAAGAGATGAAAGGGGCCCCGAAGCTAGGGTAGAGGGTCTACCTGGGGCAGTCTGCCCAAAGTACTCCAAAACCTAGTTCATGGCTACAGAGATTAGAGTGTTTCTCATGTTCAACACAACTGACTGTTTGGATATCATCTTAGATAGTCTATCCTCAGTGTTACTAAAAATATTATGTGCATATTTAAATAAAGGTTTTAATAAAATTAAAAATGAGAATCCTTTTATATATAGAGATGTAAAATTTATATAATATAAATAATATTATTAAGAACCAATATAGATTCATTTTAACTAAGGATCTACTAACCGATGAGAGGTATCAAATATCTCAAGGTGAAAGTCTTCCCTCAAGTTTTTCACTCAAAAAAAACTTGGATCTTGAGAGATTTGATCCATTTGAACACTTGGTAGATTTATAATTAAGATGGAGCTATGTTGGGTTAATTATTATGAGAATCCTAATAATAATATCTTAAACTCATATATCTCAATTTCATCAGATTGCAATGTGGTTTTTTTATTTTCAGAGTACAACATTATTCATTGTTCATCACGTTGTGATGCCATCTCTTCTTTGTCAAATTACAACAATGTTTTATGTTCATCATGTTGCGATGCTATTTTTCGTTCATGAAATCACTAATTCACATGTTTTTCGCAACATTCTGATGATGTTTATTATTTTTTACATTGCGATGGGGTTTGTTGTTTTTCGTATTGGAAATTTTTTTAAATTTAATCGCCATGATGAATATATTTCACCATGGCACTCATGTTGAGTATGTTTGACAATGTTAACCATAGAAAACCATAGGTGACATGTGCTTAATGCATACATTAATGTATATTAAGATGTTATCAATATGCTACTATGTAAAATTATGTATTATTAATGTCTTGTTAATGGGTTAATACATAAATTAATGTATTATTAACATTCATGATTATTAATTTTTTCAAATTTTTCAGATCTTCTTTCATAAAAAATGCATGTGTTTGCATGTAAATTTTTCCTTTTTCTCTTGTTCTAGATTGAGAACTATTTTCTTTCCTCAATGATATTCATGACATAATTTTAACTACATCTATTTATGTAAATATTGATATATTTTTGTTTGATACATTTCAACGTAGATATTTATTTATGAGATTTCAATGTTAAATTTTGGACATTGATGTATATGATCAATGATGGTTGTCACATTTAGGTGTCAATTTTTGAACACATTAATTTATACTCAATTATGGCAGACGATGGTTAAACCTTTATGGTTGTGAATGTTTAACTATAAATGCCTACAATTGACCATGTTAATTATGGGTAACCATGTTAACCATATATGGCCATGGTGACCATGGATGAGCATGGTTGAGCTAGTTTGACCATGGTCTAATATGGTTACACCATTAAAAAATGTTATAAAAGTATTATTACCGTCATCATCATTATTATTAGTAAACCTCTTAAAACTTTGGCCATGGTTTACTTAGGTTTACTATGTGTGTGTTGGACATCATGTAAATGGTTAAATATAGGCATGTTGAACATAATTCCTCATTAATCATGCATTAGAAAAATGTATAAGTTGACTATGGTTAACCAATTCAATCATGAATGACATATGTTAATATATAGATTAATATATTATTGTATAGGTTAATATCAGAATATGTATAATAACATATTATTAAAAAGTGGATGAATAGGCCCACGTGGGGCATTTCAATTGGTGATCACTGCAGTATAAGTATTATGTAACCATAAGATTCAAGATTCAAACACCCCTAGGTCAAGCCAACAAAAAATATATATTTATATAAATATATTACTAATATTTTATTATTATATAAATAAAATCATTGTTTTAATAATAAATTGAATAAACCTTATTATTGTTAAATTTTATTTATAAAGCTATTAAACATTATTAATAACATTATGAAAGGACCTTAAAATTTAATTTTAAGAATCTTCTTCTTATTAATGATCCTATTATTACTAGATTATTTTTATTAACTCCCTACCTATGGCATAAATCCATATTAGATCCTTTGATAAATCCATACCATCCACTTAATAATTATATTAACATATCATTGGTTAAATAAATGTATCTATTATTAGTCCTCGCAAGATTATAGGAATTGCGTTCATTTCTTTAAATTGTTTAAAGATTAATACACCATATAAATTAAAATAATGATTTGATAATCATATTTAAATTTAATTGATATGCACATAAAACTGAATGCTCACAATAACATAAAATATACAAGATTCTTAACCATATATATTCAACCCCACTTTACTAATGATTTTAATAACTTGTAAATATATTTTGTTACAATACCATACGATATGCCAAAAAATTATAACTCATCTCACAATCAAAATATTTTTAAATACTTTATTTTTAATTTTATTTAATAAGATTTGTTAATTAAATTTAAAATAAGTAATTTTATAATCGCATTCAAGATATATTTAAAGCCCCTATCCTCATTACTACTAGAAACATCCCATGGATATTCCATAGAAATTTAATCAAGGTTTTAATAAAATTAAAAATAATAATACGTTTTATATATAAAAATGTGAAATTTATATAATATAAATAATATTATTGATCTGAATTGGAATATCAGTGTTTTTTGTGCTAACATCCAATTCAGAATATAAGCAAATTTCTTGAGGATTATGAGGTAAATTACATGTTTTTTTATGATTTTTTATGTCTTTTTATCATAATTTCATGAGAAAATTAGCATAAACAAAACTCTGAACAACAAAATCTAACAGAAATTAACATCACCATAAACAACAACACAACAACACATGATGAAGGAGTTCACCACGCCTTGGCTACCTCTCCTTGGTTCGGCTTCCAATGGCTTGACCCTCTTCTATTATGATCAAAAGTGTGATTACATATATGTACAATGCTTAAAAAACTCTAAAAATTGTTTCATCAGCTCCAGAATGCCCAAAAATGCCTATGTAGCCTCTTTCTACCTCCAATTTGGTAAAAAAATGACTTAGTTATGACTTCCCCAAGTTTCTACACTATTTGCTCCACATTTTCCCCAAAATCCGGCATCATCCTACAAATCCGCCTGAAATTTAGCTAACTAAGCACCAATTTCACCCAAAACTGGGTGAAATTATGGAAGCGCTTTAATTCTCAATAATTTTTATAAAATGAATTTCAAATCATATCAATTATGGTTTAATAATTTTTTTTTATATAAAACCCTGTGTGGTTGGGGTAATCGCCTTCTCCATAGTTTTGGGTGGACACATGCCCTCATATAATGCTAATGGTTATGGACCGTTTGTTTGAAGCACTTGTGGTTAACTAACCGTCGACATAAACCATTACGAGAGGACATATGGGAGTCGACGGATTAAATGTTGCGGTTATGGTTACGGTTAAGGACCGTTTGGGGAGGGGGGGGGGTGAGGCATGAGGCTAGCCTCTCACCCATGGTCCCACCTCTAGTGGTGACCAGGCCTAGGGCAAGACCCTAGCCCCCTCCCCCATTGTGCATTACATATTACATTAAAATGAAATGGATACCATTGTTATATAAGAACTACTACGATGGCATGTTGGCAACGACTTCTACTTGCTACTTGGAGGTCGTGGGTTCGACCCTCGCCCGCTCTGCTAGGACTCAACCTAATTCACCAATTCAAACCAATAACAATGTTCCACTTGGCACGATCCCATTCTCCAAATAAAACCATTTACCAAGTCCACCAATAGAGTCACCCTGCCATGTAGGTGTGCCAGTCAGCTGTACATACTGTTGACTGGGTTTTCCTGTAATTTTTTTGTAAATTTGCTTGTTTGAAAAACTAGACAAAACACGTTTCTGGGAACATATGGTGTCAATTTTCTGCAAAATAGGATGCACTCAATTCAGAATGATGATATCTACATGATCGTTCATATTTCACACTGTTGAGACAATTTTCATTTTTTAGAATAATTTTGAGCACCTGATCAATTATTAAGGAATAACATTGATATATTTTAACTAAGTGTCTACCAAAGGATGAGGGGAATCAAATCTCTTAAGTTGCAAACTTTCCCTTAAGATTTACACTTAAAAATTATTCAAATCTTGAGAGATTTGATCCACCTTGACTCTTCTTAGATCTAGAGATAAGATGGATGTATGTTGGTGTTATGACATGTAATATTTAACACAATTATTAGCCATAAATAAAATATTTCAATATATGTGAAGACCCTCCAGTAAAGAACCTTGTAAATATTGTTGTCATTTTTATTTTCTTCACAAACTCATTTTACAACTATATGACCCATGTTGAGTGTCATAATCTGAAATATGATGTGCATAAATAGTTTTTTATTAAATAAAAAAAATTAATACAATGGTGTGACCCTTGGATTCATCTTCCAAGGTCACTTGGACTCCAGTTTTGACTGTTCACCTTCCACAGCTACCCATAGAGGATTAGGTGTCCAACATTCCCCACCTTAATTCGAAGGGGTATGTGTGAGTCCAAGAAGAGAGTCGTAATACAAATTTGCAAAGTATGCATGGCAGCACTTAGGCTGAATCAACTCTTTGAAATGTTGGCATAAAGAGGTGGTTTAAGGATGACCACCACCACTGGAGCACAACACTTATTGCAGTTCCTGGAACTCTTCCAAATCTCGCAAGAAACTGAGGGCTTCTGCTAGAGGAAGTGTCCCTCATATTTGAAGAGGGAGACCTTCAACCTAGAAGAAGGGAGGTCTATAATCTGTGATGGTTTAAGGATGACCACCAACACTGGAATGCTTAATTCATTTCATGGAACTCTTCCAAATATGGCAAGAAGCTAAAGTCTTATGCTAGAGGAAGTGTTCTAAAAGAGGAAGAATATAAACCTCACATAGATGGTTTAAGGCTATCCACCAACCAAAGGCATGCTCATGGGCATCTGTGTCTCTAACTACAATTCTGAATATGGAATGACGAATTGTGGCTCAGGATCGCTTGAACTGCTGTGTCTCTGGCTACAAATTTGAATCTGGAATGAGAGATTGTGGCTCAAGCTCGCTTGATGTGGCATCAAAGCTTGTACATGACCACCATTTTCCCCCCTGTCAATTACAAGGTGAGATGATGGCAAAAAATAAACTGAAATATTGTTTAATATTTTAGAACACATTCTGACATGTGACTTAAACATCTTCTTGGTTGTTGATGCTCATTGACATGAAGCGATCTATCCAGGATGAATCTTTGTTCTTGTAGGAGGCCCTTTTCTGAAGCATCTGTGTGAAGAATGGGTGTGCCGACCACAGTGCTTGCATGGGTGAAGATCAAAACAATGATATTTCATATGGCCAACTCGATCATAGTGTTGGCATTTTACAATTTTTTGTTGTTGCTTTGGAAGAGGAGCAAGATCTAAAACAGTTGAATGTGAAATTTCATAAAGGAATCCGAAACTCTAAAATTTGATGGGCTTGGAGTAGTCCGGAATATGAAAGGACAACTCATTTTCATATCCAAGACTTGTTCTATGCTTGTTGTGGACAAGCTCTTACCAAGGTCTAATGATTGGCTTGGGAAGTGTAGACTAAGCTTCTGCATCCGCATACAAATCTGCTTTTGAACAAGGAACTGAATGTGAATCAACTGTAACATTACTGACTTGCTGTTTATGGGAGTCTCTTTCAATTTTCTGAACAGAAACAAGTTCAGAATGATGACTCTGTTGTTGTAATTATTCTTTCTTAAACCGATATTCAAACTACAGAAAATCAATCTTTTCATGTGCATTTTGTAAATAAGTCTAAATTTCAGAGAGAGAGTCTTTGTTGACCTTCACTATACATTCAACAGTAGACATAATTAGAGTTCTCAATAACTCTAATAATTTGTCAATTCTAGCCATTTTGTAAACTAATGATATGATAATGAAGAAAATACACCTAGGTGTACTCTTAGCACATTAAGAAGAGGAGTAAACTCCAAGTAGAAAAAGACTATAAAAAATCTTCGAGATGTAATACATAAAAAAAATTTGGTCTCAACAAGAGAAAATGACACCCGAAAAGAGTTTCAACTCAACTCAACCCCATGAACAAAATTTTTGTTCCATTAATTTAGCAACGTTCCTTTACAAAATTTTGGAGTAAAGAACCTGGTAATGAATTTCTGAAGATGGCACACCCAGCTGCCATCCTGGAAGTTATCACATCCATCCTCAAACTAAACTCAACCCAAAATCAGCTTGGTACTATTCTGCCCACAAGAGATAGGATTCAGCCCTTTGAAAATTGATGAATTCGGCCCACCTTCAGCACTCCAGCAAGGTACTCGGTCCACTGCAAAGATGACTTGACCCTTTATGAAGAACTCGGACCTGCCAGCAAAAATCGACTGTTGGAACACCAAACTTGGCCCAATAA
The DNA here is from genome assembly GCA_034641835.2 of Pinus albicaulis. NCBI lineage: Eukaryota > Viridiplantae > Streptophyta > Pinopsida > Pinales > Pinaceae > Pinus > Pinus albicaulis. The sequence continues at coordinate 1,951,309,835 of CM076575.1, forward strand.
AATTCTTGCACCCACTTGGAACTCGACCCTATGGATAAGGAAGGAATTAAGCTCACAAGTGAGAAATCGACCCTCTTACAACCAGTGAACTCGGCCTCACTGTTTCCAAACAAAAATAATACTCCCAACAGAATTCTTTTACACATTTTTCCTCGGTGTTCGCTATCCTTACCCTCACTATCCTGTGCTTCATGCATTTTTGTATCTACTTCCTTGCTCTCCAAGTCTATTCCCTTGACACCCTCCTCGCTACCTTCTGCAAATGGCTTATCAGTATCCTTGGCGGATTATTTTTCCTCCTCAATGGCACCTTCTATGGGAATTTCTTTCACTGCTTGGGCCTTAGCCTCGACATTTGGCTCATTCAAGTCTTGAAATGGCTCGACAGGTTTCTCTTCGGCTTTCAGAGTTTCAACGATGGGTGATGGATTTGACTCTTCTTTCTCGACAACCTCAGGCTCTTCCTTCGGTGGGCTAGAGCTCACGACCTTGGTCGGGGAGATGAAGGGTCATGGAGCACCGCAAAGAAAAGGTGTAGTGTACATGAAATCACAATATAAAATGTCACCATTCTATTAGCGTGGCGATAGTGTCGAATCTCTTCGGCACCAGGCATCCTGCTTGATTTGCAGCATTGGAACACAGTAATCATGAGGTGGAGAGAAAATGGCGCAATAAATAGATAAGATTGAAAACGAGATCATGGTGACAACCGCAATAGGACGAGAGAGTCTTCCATTAAAACTCAGAAGATACAGAAAGATCTAATATAGACACAAGAAAACCTCCCTACCACTGGCACTGGAAGAGCCTTAGGCTCTTGGGCCTTCAGATTTAAAAGTTTTTTAACCCCACTCGTCGGGCTTCGAATCTTGAACCAACGGTGGAGGCACAGTAACCTCACCTCACTACCATTGGGATTTGAATCGTAGAGAATTGTAGCGGAAGGGGTGGAGGAGTTGGCAGGGAGTGCGAGGCGGGGAGATGAAGGACTGGCGGTGTCAAGGATTTTGGGAGAGAGAGCATGTCGGTGATAGTCAAGGGCAGTGAGGAGATGGGCCGATGTGAGGTCACGACAAAGAAAAATGTGGTGAGTGTGGAGGTGAGGTGAAAAGGTGCAGGAAGCGGGAGTAATTGTGTGGGAGAGCACTACGTATAGGAGAAGAGCCGAGACTGGACATGGATAACTAGTGCTCAGGCCGGAAGGGCAGTGGGAACGTGGACCAAATGAGAGGAAACTTATCAAATATGATTTGAGGATGCTTGCACTGTTACCATGTTCCTTCGAACCACCAATCCAGCGTGAAAATTATATTGATTTCATTCAGCACAGTGTAATAATAGTGCACTGTATCAAAAGCCAAATCAAGGATGTGCAAAGCCATTTATGACAAAGACAACAACAATAGCGTTTGATGCAAATGTAGAAGAATAATTTTTTGACAACTATAACAGACAAGGCACAGGATTGATAAGTCTAGAAAGATGCAGAGGCATTACTGCCACGGTAGGTAGGTGACAGTAAGAAGAGCCACAAAAAAAAGTTGTTCATTCACATTAGCATGTAGTAGATCTTTGGATCTAAAGGAGGAGCTTTAGAGACTAGAACGTTGTCTTGTACAAAAAACAACATTATTCAAGGTAGGGCAGAAAACCTACATTAACACATAAATTCACAATGAGGAAGAAGGCCACTTATCATGGCTCTGATACCATGTTAAACACACACATGGTGGAGGAGAAGGTAAAACACACACATAGAAAGATAAGCGTGAGTTATTCATATTATTCACCATGGATGTACATTTATAATACAATGGTGTGACCCTTGGATTCATCTTCCAAGGTCACTTGGACTCCCTTTGTGACTGTTCGTCTTCCACACCTGCCCATAGAGGATTAGGTGTCCAACAAAAATGTTTTCATGGGAAATCACAATGGGGAAAAGATGCAATATAGGGGTTCACACTCCAAAAAATTCCAAACATTTTGGATTTTTTCGGTAGAGGTAGTTGTTAGCCTAAATTTTCTATCTAAGACATAGTTTATCTGATGGAAAAGAAAAGGTTGGTAGAAGGTGAGAGGGGAGAAGCTAGAAGAAACCTTAGTGTCAAGCCTGTTGAAGGAATCACCCATGAACTAGCTATTAGCTAAGTTCTACTCCCTAGGATGTTTCTAGAGAAAGGCAGTTCACTGACATATATGAGGTCCTGATTTGGGCCAAGTTGGATCCTACCATAAAAGAGATCCTACTCTCAACCAAGTTGGGCGTTGCCTAGTAACTTATATGGTGTGGTACATAGGATTTGGGAGGGGGGGGGGGGGGTTCCTGGATATAAAAAATAATTAATTCTTATGGTTGGGTGGAGCATCGAATTCTCCATTGTGGTTTCCTCTCGCAATTTTGGTTTAATAAAAAGATAATTGTGATTGTGTTTGTAAGGAACTATTTGCTACTGTATAAGTTTAGTTTTCCCTTATGTTATTTATAACATAGATAGTTGTTTTTGTTATACATAATTAATTTAAAAATGATTACATAGAAAATTAAGAAGGAGAAGAAAACTAGTATGAATATCTCACACTATTTTATTCAAGCTTTGTGATTTAATACAAAATGATCATTGAGAACTCATAAAAATTTAAGGTTTCCATAAGAGCCACAGTAAACAAACAAAATGAATGCAGTCGTTGTCCCTAAGAGTGACGCACGAATTATAGAAAAAATAAGATAAAGAGATAACTTACGTATTCGTACCAGACAAGAACTTCGAAAAAATAATATTTTTCTTTTAACGAAAAAAAGTGGAGGAAATGAGCCAACTGAAAAAACCCCTAGGCGCAAGCGCAACTTTCTTCTCTCAATCGCCAGCTTTAGCAGCCCCTGTTGCTTGTTCACTACTTCATGGCCCCTCCGGAGGACATCCCAGAGGTGGCTCCCCCTCCTTATCATGCCCTGACTTTCTCGGCACTGATCAACTCTCTGAACCCTCCTCGAGCAAGGCCTGCAATCTCAAAGTTCCTCAAAAATTTGGATGGAATTCAGGAAGTCTCTCTCCCTCCTACAATACCTCGAATGGTTTCCCTCTCTGTTGCTGAGAAGGGCCTCATTGGGCAATTTACTAGTCTCTAGCCCTCGAAAAATATTGTCCAAAAATGGGTAGAGCGCAACTGGTTGGACAAGATAAATGGGAAAATCTCAATCAGATTCTGTGGTAGGGGCTATTATACGTTCCATTTTGGGGCCAAAGAGGAAAAAGATCTCATATTCAGAAATAGACCATACTTCATGGACACTAGAGGGCTTTAGCTAAATTAATGGACTCCTGATTAAGACCTGGAGCTCGATGTTCCCAACGATGTTCCTGTTTGGGTCTGCCTTCCTCACCTCCCTATTCACTGCTAGGGAGATGATTTGGTAAGAGAAATTGGCAATGCCGTAGGAAATTTTATTGACAGAAGTAAGCTGAAGGATAACATGCAAGATTGTGCAAGAATCTGTGTTAAGTTTGATCTGGGAAAGGGACTTCCAGAAGTGATCAAGCTAAAAGTGGACAACTGGACACATATACAGTAACTCGACTACGAACAAATACCCTTCAAGTGTAAGGTATGCCATGAATATGGTCATTTTTCTAATAAATGTGAAAAATTTATTGAAGTTGAAAACAGAGATCCTAACACTCAATGGAAATTCATTAGAAGGAAAAATACAACGCCAAAATCCAAAAATCTGGTGCCTCAGCCATCCTACAACACTCTCAATCTGCCAACCCCCCCCATTCACCCCCATCTCCAACATTCCTCAACATCTCTTCATATTTGTGATCCTCCTCCTAACCCTCCCTCAACCTTTGATCCTCCCTTTACCTCCCCCAACCCTTTCTCATCCCTTGCCTCCTCCGAAGAGGATCCTCCTTAGCCATCCATCCCCTCCCCTCAACTTGACTCCCTTCTTCACATATCTCCCTCCAAGTCTTGTTCCCCATCCTCTTCATCTGAGCCCTCTTCTGCTTTCCAGATTGCCACCTGAAATGCTACAAAAGAATGGGGATTTACTTTGGAAATCCTTAAAAGAATATGCCTAGGAATAAAACCCTCCAAACATCACCATGAAGAAGCATCTCAAAAGGATATTGCTCTAGGTACTCAACACTCAATAGAATCCTACATTGGAAGACCTACACTCAAAGAAGCCAATCAATATGGATCAGGAGGGAAGAGAGGGACACAACCTACGTTCTTGAAATAATGAAAGTTCTTACTTGGAACTGTAGGGGACTAAGGTATCCCTCCAAAAATTCTGCCCTAAAAGGCCTATTCAATCAAGAAAAGCCAGACATTGTCATTCTTGAAGAAACAAAACAAGCAGAAACTGAAATGAGAAATATCATTAATAAAATCAAGAACTAGATGGGCACTCTAGTAGAATCTAGTGGGGCCTCGGGAGGCATAGTAACAATATGGAACCAGAACATTTGGAAACATACTGCAACTATCAAAACTCACGATTGGATCAAAGTCACTTTTCAGAACCAACAAGAGGATATCAAGACTATTGTCTATAAAATTTATGGGCCAAACCACTATAAAGACAAAGAAGCTTGCTGGAATAGTATGAAATCTAACATAGATAGTGGGGACAACCCTAATATCATCATTGGAGGGGATCTAAATCTGATCTTGCATGCCAATGAAAAAATAGGAGGTAGTTTCAATCTTGATCCTGCAAGAGAGCTGTTGGAATCCATTATGCTTAATCATTATTTGGTGGACATCGTCCCCAAAAATTGAAAATATGCTTGGAATAATTTTAGAATTGGCACTAGAAATATTATGGAGAGGCCTGACCACTTCCTTGTTGATGTTTCCCTCATCTCCCATTTTTCTGTGGCCTCCTATTCCATCCTGACTTGTTTTTCCTCTGATCATTATCCTGTCTCCCTAAGATTAGGGGAACATCCTTCCTTGGGACCCCTCCCCTTTCAATATAATCTTCTTTGGTGTGAGTTCCCAGAAGCTCGACAAATCGTGATCAGCTCTTGGTTGCAACATGTTGAGGGATCCCCTAGTCATATTTAGGAATGTAAATTGAAATTGGTGCACATCACGCTCAAAGAGTGGGTCAAGATCCATTACAGTGAACTTGACATAGTAAAAAATGACATTAAGAGAAAGCTTGAAGGCATGCAAACTAACATTGACATCCATGGAGTAACCAAAGAAAAGAAGGATCATGAAAAGGAGCTATACTGGAATTGGTATAAAGATAGAAGGAATGAAGAGGAAAAATGGAGACTTATATCAATAAATCTCTCATTGCAGGCTGGGGACAAAAACACCTCTTTTTACACAAGCAGGCCATAGTTAGAATGTCAAGGAATAACATCACCAAAATCATAGATGATAAAGGCCAGAAGCACACAGAGAACAAGGCCATTAAAACAAAAACTTATTGTCACTACAAAAATCTTTTAACCAAAAATGAAGAGCCAGAGGATTACAACGATTTTTTTATTTATACCCCCAAGTTTATTACGGAGGAAATCAACATTTAACTCACCAAGGAAATTGAGGGGGCTGAAATTCTTAATGCATTTTGGACCCTCCATTCTGACAAATCTACGGGCCCGGATGGTTTCTCGATAATTTTTTACCGGAACTTTTTGTATATTATCAAAAAAGACCTCATCAAAATGATTCTTTGGGTCCAAAGAAAAAAGAAGCTCAGGGGATTCACTAATTCTACTTTCCTTTCCCTCATCCCCAAAGAGAACCGCCCCTCCTCCTTTTCCAAATTTAGGCCTATCTCCCTCTACAATTCTTCTTATAAAATCATAACCAAAATCCTGGCCACCTACCTCAAAATCCACCTCCCGAATCTCATCTCTGAAAATCAAGGAGGATTTATCTCCCAAAGACAAATAACTGACTCTATCATTTTGGTCCAAGAATCCATTAACTCTAGTATGATGATATATGATAAAGGATTTATCCTGAAACTTGACCTGGCCAATTCCTTTGACACAGTGAGACACTCCTTCCTTCTCGCCATCCTTTAGAAAATGTATCCAGTCCTTGGATATCCCCCTTAATCAATGGAAGACCAGGGAATTTCTTCTAATCTTCTCGAAGCCCGAGGAAAGGTTTTCCCCTCTATCCATTTCTCTTCATTCTTATGGTAGAAACTTTCAGCAGGGCTCTGGACTTCAAACGTAGGGCAGGGCTTATCACTGGCATCAAAATTTCCAATCGATTCAAGAATATGAATCACTCTCAGTTTTCTGATGACACCCTCTTGATGTGTGGGGCCTCGAACATCTTTTCCCAGAGGTTCAAACTGCTTCTTGAAAAATTCATACACTATTATGGAGGATAGATAAACTATCATAAAATTTGCATTTGTGGATGGAACACAACTATCAACAATATCCACAGTATATCCCAAATTTTTGGGGTCTCCTACCAATGGAATTGGACCCATTTCAATTATCTTGGCATGCCTGTCAATGCTAGACAGTTGAAGACAAAGATCTGGAATCTCAGCATTGAAAAAATGAAAAAGAAAGTGCAGAAATGGGGATCCTCCTCGCTCAACATGGCTGGGTGCATTATCCTCATAAAATCTATCCTATCCTCCTTACCCTTGTACCACTTTTCACTTCTTTAGGCTCCCATCAACATCCAACACAAAATAGAAGCTATCTTAAGACACTTCTTCTGTAAAGGAGGGAAAAATGAGAATAATAAGTTCAATTTGGTCAAATGGAGACACGTAACACAAAATCATGCAAATGGAGGATTTTAAATTTGCATCCCTAGGCTCTTGAACATTGCCTTTAGTGGAAAAATTATATGACGCCTTATAACGGGAAAACATACTTGGTGGAAGCAAGTGCTAGAGGCAAAATACCTCTCCACATCAAGATAAAATCTCTTAGATAATACTATTCATCTCAGACATTGCAATTAAATATGGGCTCTTTGTAAAAAATCTATTCCTTTCATCGTCAAAAATACCTCCAAAGTCCCTCATGGAGGATGTAGTGTAAATATCTGGGAAGATAAAATTATGAGGCAGCCCCCTATCTCTAACAACCCTAGTACTCTGCGCATTCAAAATTATCTCAGAAGCGAAGGGATCAATACTTTGGACCAAATTTCTAGATGGGAGGGGGAATTACAACTTATGGAAGGGCTGGACCTTTCCACTTATCCCTCCCCTCCTTATTAATGATCAAAAAACTCTGAAAGGAATGCTCCAAGGTGCTGCCAACCCTCTGAATAAAGGTTTTCAAGACAGCTTCAGATGGGATCCGTCTGGTTCCCATTAGGGGAATTTTGAGATCTAAAATGGGCCTCCTAAGGATATTATAAAATAATAATGGAAATAGTAAAATAAGGTTTGAATACATCATCAAATTTTCAAGGGAAGAAAGAAAAAACTACTTTTTCAACTTGTATTTTCAACTTATCTCCCAAAGCTTTCACTCAAATTTCGAGTGGGAGTACTCATTGGATGAAAAATTTAATTCCTCATCTAAGGATTACCCATATTGAATACATTCGATGGACCCTTCTACATCAAAAATGAGAATACATGAAAAATGTGTTTGCAATCACGTTTTTTCATGTAATTATTATTTTTTGTGTTGTAGGGTCCATCGAAAGTATGCAACATGGGTTCTCTAAGGATGAGAAATTATATTTTGCATCCAACGAGTTCTCACGCTCGAAATTTGAGTAAAAAAATTGGGAGATAAGTTGAAAAATTAGTTTTATTATTTTAATATTTTTAATCTTTTTACCCTTTTACTTAAAAAATGGTGAATCATTCCCCATGGTTGACATCATCATCTTGAATCCTATTTATTCTTATAAATTTTATTTTGGTTGTACATTTTTCTTAGGAGGCCCATTTTAGACCTCAAAATTCCCCTAATGTATTATACAATCAAATTTGGATATGAGTCCCTTCTCAAAGATCATTACCCCACTCCACCTTGGCTCATCTGGAAGAAAATATGGAAATCTGAAGCTCTTCCCAAAGGAAAAATCTTCACTCGGATCCTGCTCAAAGGGAAGATTATTACCTCTAAAAACTTAAAAAAAGAGGTATCAGTTGCGCATCAAGTTGTCCCCTCTACCTCAGGGCTGAATAAATTGCATTCCATCTCTTTTTTGAATACCCCTTTACCTCGCAATGATAGCTTACACTAACTTAATACTCTCAGATTGATCTTGGTGCAATTAGCTCAATCTCAGATTTGATCATAAAATGGAAAATAAGTTACCATTGGGGCAAAAAAAGCAGGTCGGTAACCAAAGGAGTTTGGGATACTCTCCCCTATGGTTTGCTATGGAACATATTGTTAAGAAGGAACAAGGATATTTTTTAAGATCAAAGACCCTGGACAAGAAAAGGCCAAAGAAAGACCTGGAGTCTCACAATTGAGACAATCCTCTCCAAAAATAATAGCCATCTAAAATTCAGCGGTCTACAAATGGAAGAAAGAAGCTTTCTTGGTAAAGATCTTGATAATCCCCCGAGGTTTAGTGAAATTCCAGTCATCCGTCTTCCACACAATGAGCAGTGGAATATAAGACTCAAAGAGAAAAAATTTATTGAGTGGCTTGACGGGATATAAAGGCCAGCGTTATTCTTTTATGGTGCTTCAAAATCGAACCCAGGTATTGTTGGTGCAGGAGAATACATAATGGAAGCAGAAGGTGGCATCGTGGCCACCTATGAATGGGGGTGGGTTGTCTACCTAATAACATATCTGGAGCCTGTGCACTGTTGAAAGGTCTTGCGATTATTAAGACTCTCAAAATCAAAAAATTAATGATTTTCGGTGACTCTGCAATCATCATAAGCATGATGAAGAATTCTACGCAGACCCCCAATATAGCTCTCAGCAGGCTTATGTATAGATGTTGCAACCTGTGCAAGGAATGTAAGACATATCCTTCTTCCACATTCTCAGAAAAAACAACAATAAAGGAGACATTTTTGGCAAATAATTCCTGTAAGAGACCATCCGGTCAACTTCTTCTCCAAGGAGCCACTTCCTTTTCTCCTTTGCCATGATTTCCTCTCCATGGAAAATTTTGGGGGCTAATATTCGCAGGTAGGCTAATTTTCCATGGGTTTTCCAAAAAAAATATTTGCCAATTCCCATTTTTTTATAAAAAAAATTAGCCCAAATTTTACAATATAAAACTATTTTACCTTAAAAATCACCAACATTATATAGACAATATATATAATATTATTATAAATTTAAATAATTTTACATATACATCAATAAACATTTTATAGTTTGCATATTAGGGACTAGTGAGATTCGCCAATTTTTTAAACTTTAAAATAATTTCCCATCCTTAAAATTTTCCCTATGAATCCTCTCCTCACTCTACCTTTCCCTACCCAAATCTCTCCCTTTTAAGGACTCTGTCAGTTCAGGTCTGATATCATCATTTCCCCCACAACGAACTACCTGGGTCTGCTCTTCGTTGTCGTTTCTATCTTCACTCATTACACCGCATTGCAATTCACTCATCACACTTCTTTCCCTTTCCTCTTAAGTCTTCTCGCCCCTTCCAGATGATTGCGAACTTGCAATCGCGCTCCTTGTCACCTGTCACTTATCAGACTTTGCTCGGTTTACCATTATCCTTTAAAAACTTCTACCATATTTTCCGACTACAATATTGTGATATCGCATACCGCAACTCGCACTTTTTACTTCTTATGCTTATCAAAATTCACCGCCTTTCCTATTGCACAGTTTGCACCCTTTACCTTTTCTGCTTATTCCTCTTCGCGACTCTTCCCTTTTCGCACTTCGCGGCTCTTTTCTCTTTGGACTTCACGATTATTTTAACTTGGCACTTCACACTTCATGGCTAACTCTTAAAGGATAACCTAAATTTGGCACAAAATCGAATGAAACGATAGGTAGAACAACATCACAGTGAGAGAAGTTTTAATATAGGAGAGTGGGTATTTTTATGGCTACAACCATACAAACAAATTTCCCGCAAGAAATCTAAGAAGGATAATAAATTATCACCAAAGTACTATGGTCCTTACGAGGTGTTGCAAAATATTGGTACTATGGCATGCAAATTGGAGCTTCCTGATTCTTCGTGAGTGCATCCAGTTTTGCATGTTTCATGCTTGAAGAAGGTTATAGGTGAAAAACTTCCAGTTCAATCAATATTTCCAGAACTTGATGAGGAAGGAAAAATCATATTGGAACCTGAAGCAATCATGGAAACAAGAACTCGACAGCTACGAAATCAATCAATTTTAGAGTATCTCATCAAGTGGAGGAACTTACCCACTGAAAATTCTACATGGGAGAAGGAAAATTTTATACAGAAGCACCCAGCACTACTCGAGTGTTGAGGACAACACGTTTTTTAAGGAGAGGGGCATGTTAGGTCCCTATATTACTAGTTTAGTCCCTTATTGTTGTTAGTGTAGCCCCCTTATTGTTATTGGTGTACCCTTGTAACCCCAATTTTGTTATTATTGTGCCCTTACATTGTTATTGTTAGGTTGGCTAGGATTATATTGTGACCCCATGAAATCCTATATATAGAAGGAGGTTTTGTAATTAGTATCATCCAAGAATTTTTCATTTATGTAATGTAAAGGAGGCTGCCCCCTCAAAGTGGCTGAATTATAAGGCATTTATCTCTCTTTTCTTCTATTTTTGGAGCTAGTTTCATAACATGTTTGAACCTTGTAATTATTCCCTACAACTTTTTTAAGGTGGGATACATGGAATAATGGGTGTATTCTTTATGTAGTTGACATAGCCATTTTTTAAGTGACTGCTCTGATACAATGAAGTACCTGATCAGGGGCACAAAATTTTGGTGCTAGTTTTTGGCGATCCTTTTATTTGAGACAAGTCTTCTTATAAGGTTGGAGTCACAAGAGCACTTGGTCACCTAATTGAAATGACCTCTCTAAATGGTGTTGTTCATCCTATTTATTTATTCTATTATGATATTTATGTAGATTATATTTGAGATTAGTGATCAGGAATGCATGGGTCTGTAGGAGTTGATGAACTGCCTGTAATTTTGAAGCTCCAAAAATATAAGAAGTTGGTGAAGGTGGGATTTGGTAATACACTGCCTCATATGGTTTCATATTGGTTGCTTCATGATATTTGGTATTAAAACATCATTTAGCTAAAGGAAATCACTATACCCATTAATGCTACCTATCTGAAGTGAAGCAAAGTAGATAGGTCTCCAGACATTTTTTTCCTACTTCTACTTTACCATCGGTTTGGGGATGATAAGTAGTACTCAGTTGAAGATGTGTACCTTGTACCTTGAAAATTTCTTGCCAAAATTTGTTGGTGAAGGTGGGGTCTCGATCAAAAACAATGGAAGGAAACATGCCATATAATTTTAATATTTTCTCCATGAAAAATTGAGCCACCAATGTTTGGGTGAATGGGTGTGGAAGAGCAGTAAAATGAACATATTTGGAAAGTCTGCCAACCACCTCCATGATGAATGATTTATTTTCAGGCTTTCAGAGACTTGTAATCAAATCCATGGAGACATATTTCGAGATAGAAGAAAGGAGTAAGAAAGGTTGTAAGGTTCCTAGTAGCCTGATCATATCCCCTTTATTGTGTTGGCATACATCTTATTTCACTACAAAATTAAGAATTATGTTCTTCATCCTAGTCCAAAAGAAATATTGATGTGATTATGCATAAGTCTTATGAAAACCTTAATGTCGTATGATCGGATATGAGTGAAACTCTTCCAAGATGTTGATTTTGAGGGTGGAGGTCAGAAATAGTAATACCCTATCCTTATAGTGGATAAAATATTACTTCCAAGAGTAGTCCTCCGAGGAAGTAGGATTAGATCGTAATCTATTATTGAGCTGGGATAAATAGGGGTGGGAGAACCATTCATGTGAGGATTCCTCAATCCAATATTTTATGGGTAGAGAGAGGGATAAAAGGGTTCCCTCATCCTGAAATTGGTGCGATAAGGTATTAACCCCCACATTGTTACGCCCCTTCCTGTAAATCATCTCATATTCAAATCCTAGCATTTTTTTCAAGCCCTTAACTTTGTTATTGTGACGATAGAAGCTACCTAAGGAAATATTTTAGGCTATGATGGTCATTTCACACTTGGAAACGATGCCCTAATAAGTATGGTGACCATGTGTCTACTGCATGTAAGATGGCTATTATTTCTTTTGCATATGTATATTGACCGAGATGCTTGCCACTGAGATGTTGAATCATCAAAGCCAATGGTAAACCTTCCTTCATTAATAATAGACCAATGCCTATACCTGAAGCATCACATTCGATTATAAAAGGTTTTTTAAAATCTGGTAGTACCAATACTATGATGGAGCACATGGAAATTTTGAGAGCCAAGAAGGTCTGCTAAGCTCCGTTAGTCAAGAGAAATGAATTTTTCTTGAGAATATGAGTGAGGGGATGGGAAATGTGTCCATAATTAAGGAAAATTTCTTGGTAATAGCCTATGAGACCGAAAAATCTCCGAAAAAGTTTCAAGGTCTTTGGTTGGGGCCAACCTTGCATTGCCTGAATATTTTTAGGATCAACCCTCACTACTTCATGACCAAAAATTATGTCCCACATACTATACTTCTTCCATGAAAAAGGAGAATTTGTATATTTTGACAAATATTTTATGATCTTGGAGTACCTGCAACACCTATTTAACATGTTGGAGGTGAGTGGCCCATGTAACTTTGTAGATGATAATGTCATCAAAACATACCAGGACAAATTTTATGGGATATGGTTTTAGAACGGTGTTCATGAGGCTCTGAAAAGTGGATGGAGCATTACAGAGACCAAATGGCATGGCGAGGAATTCATAATACCCATCATGAGTTCAGAAAGCTGTCTTGGGAATTTCAACTCCCTTCATCCATATTTGGTGATAGATCGAGCAGAGGTCCAACTTGGTAAAAGAATTGGCACCATATAGTTCATCAACAAAATCATCAACTACTAGGATGTGAAATCTATCCTTGATAATGAGTTTGTTAAGGGCCAAAAAGTTTGGACACATACGCCATTAACCGTCTTTCTTTAGAACCATGATGGTTCAATACTCATATGCCAATTGCTCCAGATGGTGCATTCAGCTATGGTTGTCGGGAAGTCATCCTTCCCCTAGTGTTCCAAGGTAAGAGTTTATTATAAGTTGCTATGTAGCTTAGCCCATATTTTCTCTTGATTTAGAGTTGCATCTTTAAATATCATGATGTTTCATTCTTCTAGAGGTTCCAAGTGAGTAGGCCCGAAATGAGCTTCGAGAGACAATTTAGGATATTGCTGGAGTAGGTGTTATCCTGCCACCTGCTGATGGTGCTGGTGATGTTGCCCTAGTCTCGGTTGGATCTTCTACAGAGGATATCGGTCCTATCCCAGAAAGTGTTGGATATGGGGCAAAGGTGAAACAGGTGATTGATAGTTTCGATTTCATTCTAGCATAGAGGACATCCCAAAGGACCCACAAAGCCTCTCTTCATGAGGTTCTCCCATGCGAGGTTGCGTATTTTACTTAGCAAACATAAAAAAGTAGCGACTTTTGGCCAGAGCTTAGCTGTCCATATCTTCTTCCATAGCTGATTTTTCGGGCTAGGGTTCAGAGGTTGAATAAGATGGTAGGCTTGGTTGAGTAATTTCCACTTGGAGTATGGCCCCAACGGAGTAGGTATGGCCCTTTCTGATTTCTAATTCTCCTTTTTGTTAATTCCTCCCAAATATATTTATGTTTTTAATTTTTCCAGTATGATTGCCATCTATCTGTGGGGAGCTAATTTCTAAAACCTTCAGAAACATCATTAGTCTAGAAGTATCAGACATAGTTTTGATCTCTTGCCTGTAAAACCATGCTACATATGGGGTGAAGAAAGATCATGGAGAGACTTGGCATTTGCTACCATGAGTCCTCCCAGAACCGAGCTTGAGCCTCATCGCGCAGTTCTCAAAAGATATGAGTTTCGACCAGATATTTTTGTTGACTCGCTACATTCTAGATTTAGGATCCTCCAAGAGAAATATTGAATCTCATTAGTTCCTCCTCGGTCCAGTTCCTTGCATATTTGGTAGCCCATAAGGTTGCTCATGGTTTTTGTGGGCAAGAGACTCATTTCCACCAAATATTGGTGCCCATGGTGACGTTGATGTGCTCTAGATCTCTCAGACCAAGTCCTCCCTGAGGTTTTTGCATAGATACCTCTTTCCATTTGGCTAGAACCCATTTGTTCTCGTCTTTGGATCCACCCCAAAGAAAAATTCTTTGAAGGTTGCAGATGGCTTTGAGGACCCATTTTTGTGTATCAAAAATGGAAAAGAGGTATATGGGTAGAGATTGAAGAACATATTTTATTAGAACCAGATATCCAACAATGTTGAGAGATCAATGGGTCTAGGTGGATAGTTTAGTCTCCATTTTTTCCAATAGCTCTCTCCAGGATGAGTGTTTAATAGTTAAGTCCATCAGAGGAGCCCCCAAATACTTGGACGATAGAGAGGTTGTGTTGAAGCCGAAGATGCGAGAAATATTGTGTTGGGTTACAATGGGAGAATTGAGGAAGAATATTTGAGATTTGTCAGGGTTAATAGTGGTTCCAGAGGCTTCAGAAAAAATGTCAAGAAGGGTTTTAAGGGTGCGAGATTCCTGCATAGAGGGTTGACCCATGATCATGTTGTCATCCACAAAATTTTGATGAGAAATGTGAGGTTTATTTTGTAAAGGGATACCTTGAAGGTCATGATATCGGATCGAGTTCTTGATCAAGTGGCCCAAACCCTCGGCCATAAGTACAAAGAGAAAAGGTGAGAGAGGATCACCTTGCCTTATACCCCTGGAGGGTTTGAATGTTGTCGAGGGGATTCCATTGACTAGGATAGAGAAGAAAGGGTAGGAGATCAGTCTAATGATATAGTGGATGCAAGTATCATAGAAACCAAAGGCTAGAAGTACATGTTTAATGTAGTTCTAGAAAATTTTGTCAAAGGCCTTGGAGAGGTCAATTTTGAGAAGCACGCTACGATTTTTTGAGGCTTTTAAGGAGTGGATGACTTCATGGGTTAGAATAATTCCATCAAGGATCTGCATGCCTTCAACATAGCACCTTTTCTCTAGAGAGATGAGCATGGGAAGAATCCGCTTTATTCTATTAGCTATAACTTTGGAAATTATTTTGTAAATAAGATTGCACAGTGCTATTAGCATGTACTTACTTGGGGATTCCGTGATATCTTCCTTTGGGATGAGAGCGAGGAAAGTTGCATTAAGAGTTGGAAGAATCTAGTGAGTGTTGCACAATTCCTCCACTATGCCCCAGACCTCCTCTTTGATGGTATCCCAGAAAAAAGTGGAAGAAGTTGGTGATGAATCCGTATGGATCTAGGGATTTCCCTTATTTTAGTTTGAAAACTGCTTTTTCAACCTCCATCAAGGTTTGGGCTTTGAGCAACATCCTGTTGTGCTCCTCATGGACCAATTTTGGAATATGCTATGTGATTTTCTCAATAGCCTCCTGTCACTAGGTGTTGGGTTATTTGAGGATTCCTTTGAAGTAGTTGAGCAGTTCCTTTGTGATTTCATCATGGTTTTCCATGCGCTCCCCATTTTGATTTTTGAGTACTGTGATTCTATTGTGGATCCTATGCTATATTGTGGAGCATGGAAGAAAAAATGTGTTATGTTCTCCTTCCTTGAGCTAGAAAATCCATGATTTCTGTTTCCATAGGATTTCTTCTTGACTTCTTATTTCTTCAAGTTGTATTGTTACCATATTTTCCATGGCTTCTCAGTCTACTGATATTTCTTTTGAAATTATTTTTTGTTGGAGCTTCTAAATTTTATTTTCCATCTCTCTTTGGTCATGGAAGATATTGCCGAAGGTGTTCTGATTCCACAGTTTGAGTTTCCCTTTGAGCATATTCAGCTTCTGTTAGAATTGATATGTTTTTGTGCCCAAGGGTGGATTGAGGGTATCCCACCAATCCGAGACGAGTTCATTGAACTCTGGCTGTTTGATCAAAAAATTTTCGAATCGAAAAGGTTTGGGTGTTTCCATACCAGGTCTTTTCCATTGAAGCTGGATTAGGGAGTGATCCGAACTAGATGCCAGAGTGATGGTGGCTGCTAGCTCCCCTCTCAAGTGGATGAAATATTCCGTGATGACGAAGAAATCCAATATTGATGCAATTTGATGGGATCCTCCACTCTTGTTATTCCAATTGAAGATTCCATTGGATGTTGGTAGATCTATTAGGTGGTTACCTTGGATTAATTCCTTAAATTTGGTTCTATCCATGTCAAGATGTGTCATTCCTAATTTTTTTTCCTAAAGGGTTGTGATCATGTTTAAATTTCCTCCAATTAGCTAGAGAGGGTGAGTTTGCTGGTGGCTGAGCTCTGCTATGTTGTTTGTGAGCTTTGTTTTTTGTTGCACTGACTATGGGAAGTATATGTGCGTGAGATGTCCATGAAGGAGGCTTGAATGAAATGGTGATTTTCTAGAATATTCTCTAGGCTGATAAATTTGGGGTTCCAAATAATTTCTAGGCCTCCCAAAGCACCACATACATCGACATATAGGGTGTTGCAACCTTTCCAGAGTCTGTTGAAAATGGTATCCAGAGTTGAGCTGGGAAATTTGGTTTCTTGTAGAAATAATATCGTGGGGTTTTCCTTAGTGATTATTTTCTTGATTAACCTATGCTTGGAGGGGTTTCTTAGCCCTTTGATACTCCTTGAGATGAGCTTCATTGAGAGGTGTTGGGAATGAATGATTAGAACCTGGTTAACCTGGGATAACACCCTAATTCTACTAATTCTCTTCCCATGATGACTAGTCGTTGCAGATCTATTCTTCTTCCATGTTTTCGGTATTCTTTCAGAAAGAGTTTCGTGTTCAGGAGAGTGCCACCTTGAATTCTGAGGGAGGGTAGTTGTTGTGCTCTAATGAGGAATTACTCCAAGTTTTGGATCTGCTGATGGGAGATTGAGAGAAATTATTTCCTCTTGCATGCATCTTCAAGCCCCATAATGTCTAGGTCCCCATATTCAACACTCTCTGGTTCTTCTTCTATTTATTCTGGAATTGTTTCTAGGGCCGCACCTTTGCTTTTTCCTTAGCTTTCCATAATATGCGCTGAGGACTGGGGTTGCAGAAAGGACTCCAATTGGATTTTGGTCTATTGGACCTCTGGAGTCTGGGATTTCTTCTGCGGGGGAAGATCTCAGTCTCTTGGTATTTCATTCTCATCCTCATTCTGTGTAGCTAGGGCTTCAAAAATATTTCTTGTGGCTGGAGCTTTTTTTCTCTAGTTCGTGTTTGACTTCCTCCTATGCCTTATTCTTCCAGATAATTTTGTGAACCCTTTGGTGTATTTTTCTATGGAAGAATTATTCAGATTGGATCTTTGATTTAGGGGGAAGTCTCTAAATAGGTGCCCATGTTGCTGGCACATCTAAATGACACATGTTCATAATCTATTTTTTGGATCCATTCATAGTCATCATGAATCAGGCTTACCTCATCGGGGAGAGACTTTGCGATTTTCATGTACACACATATCCTTGCATAGGCTTCTTTTTTGTTGAACTTTGTCACTTATACTATTTTTATGAATTCTCCCAGAGAGTTTCCAAGGTCTTGAAGAGTTAGCTAGTCCCAGTAGTCTTGTGGTAGGGTGTAGACCCTAAACCATACCGGGGCCTAACTAAAACCTTCTTTGTTGGGTTTGAAGCGTTCAACCCAGTTGCACAGATATACACCTGTAGAGTTGAAGAAATATGGGCCATCGTCCAGGATTCGGTTCTTGTATTCAATGCATGTGAAGATCACATTGAATAAACCATTGTCACATATTTGTAGATTGATATGGCCCTTGGGTTTCCATTTGGAGGAGATCCAACCATGAAGATATTTTTCTATAGGCCAGAATCACATGAGCTTGCCTATCAGGGCATGGTCCTTCATATACTGGATTGTTTTGCTTATTCGATGAGCCAAGAGCTCAATGTTGGTTATTTTTGTTTCCTTGGGTATGCATGTGGGGGATGTGACTATTTTTTCTTCTTCAGTTGTTGTTGTTGGCAGTTTTGCTATGGGTGACGTCCTAGATGGGTCATGGAACAGGTCAGAGTTTTGATGACGGTCACTATCAGCCCTTGTCATTTTTCCATTAGAGGGAAAACCAAAGGAGGGGGGAAACACCGTCCCCCAACTATTGTCCTACATGCGTGATACTGTCTTCACAGCAGGAGATGAAAGGGGCCCCAAGGCTAGGGTAGAGGGCCTGCCTAGGGCAGTCTACCCAAAGTACTCCAAACCCTAGTTCATGGCTATAGAAATCAGAGCGATTCTAATGTTCAACACAACCAACCATTTACATATCATCTTCTATAGACTATCCTCAGTGTTACTAAAAATATTATGTGAATATTTAAATCAAGGTTTTAAGAAAATAAAAAATGAGAATCCTTTTATATATAGAGATGTAAAATTTATATAATATAAATAATATTATTAAGAAGCAATATAGATTCATTTTAACTAAGGATCTACCAAGTGATGAGAGGTCTCAAATATTTTGAGGTGCAAGTCTTCCCTCAAGTTTTTCACTCAAAAAAAAACTTCGATCTTGAGAGATTTGATCCATCGTAACACTTGGTAGATCCATAGTTAAGCTACAGCTAAGTGGGCTAATTATTATGAGAATCCTAAAAATAATATCGTAAAATCATATATCTCAATTTCATCAGATTGCGATGTGGTTTTTTGATTTTCAGAGTACGCCATTATTCATTTTTCATCATTTTGTGATCTCATCACTTGTTTGTCAAATTACAACAATGTTTTATGTTCATCACGTTGCGATGCTATTTTTTGTTCATGACATCATGAATTCACATGTTTTTTTCACCATTGTGAAATTGTTTATTATTTTTTACATTGCGATGGGGTTTGTTGTTTGTCACGTTGGCAACAATTTTAAAGTTAACCCCCATGGTGAATATGTTTCACCATGCAACTCATGTTGAGTATGGTTGACAATGTTAACCATAGAAAACCATAGGTGACATGTGGTTAATGTATATATTAATGTATATTAAGATGTTATCAATATGTTATTGTGTAAACTTATGTATTATTAATGTCTTGTCAATGTGTAAGTTAATGTATTATTAACATTCATGGTTATTAATTTTTTCAAATTTTCATATCTTGTTTCATAAAACAGTGCATGGCTTTGCATGTAACGTTTTCCTTTTTCTCTTGTTCTATATTGAGAACTATTTTCTTTCCTCAATGCTATTCATGTCATGGTTTTTTAACTACATCTGTTTATGTAAATATTGATATATTTTTTTTGATACATTGCAAAGTTGATATTTATTCATGGTATTGCAATGTTAAATTTTGGACATTGTTGTATATGATCACTGATGGTTGTCACATTCAGTGTAAATTTTTAACACATTCATTTATACTCAATTTTGGTAGACTATGGTTAAAGATTTATGGTTGTGAATGTCAAACTATAAATGGCTACTTTTGACCATGTTAATTATGGGTAACCATGTTAACCATGGATGGCCATGGTGACCATGGATGAGCATGGTTGAGCCAGTTTTACCATGGTCAAATATGGTTACACCATTGAAAAATGTTATAAAAGTATTATTATGGTCATCATCGTTATTATTAGTAAACCTTTTAAAAATTTGGCCATGGTTTACTAAGGTTTACTATGTGTATGTTGGACATCATGTCAATGGTTAACTATAGGCATGTTGATCATAATTCCTCATTAATCATGGGTTAAAACAATGTACATATTGACTATGGTTAACCAATTACATCATGAATGACATATGTTAATATATAGATTAATATATTATTGTATAGATTAATATCATAATATGTAGAATAATATATTATTAAAATGTGGATGAATAGGCCCACAAGGGGCATCTCAATTGGTGATCACCACATTATAAGTATTATGTAACCATAAGATTCAAGATTCAAACACCCCTAGGTTAAGACAACAAAAAAATATATATTTAGATAAATATATTTTTAATATGTTATTATTATATAAATAATCTTTTTTTACTAATAAAGTTAATAAACCTTATAATTGTTAAATTTTATACATAAAGTTGTTAAACATTATTAATAACATTATGAAAGGACCTTAAAATTTAATTTTAAGAATCTTCTTCTTATTAATGATCCTCTTATTACTAGATTATTATTATTATTAACTCCCTACCTATGGAATAAATCTATATTAGATCCTTTGATAAATCCATACCATCCACTTAATAATTATATTAACATATCATTAGTTAAATAAATGTCTCTATTATTAGTACTTACAAGATTATAGGAATCACGTTCATTCCTTTAAATTGTTTAAAGATGAATACACCATATAAATTAAAATAATGATCTGATAATATTTAAATTTAATTAATATGCACATAAAGCTGAATACTCACAATAACATACAATATACAAGATTCTTAACCATATATATTCACCCTCACTTTACTAATGATATTAATAACTTGTAAATATTTTATGTTACAATACCATGGGCTAATACAATATGCCAAAAAATTATCACTCATCTCACAATCAAAATATTTGTAAATTCTTTATTTTAATTTTATTTAATAAGATTTTTTAATTAAATTTAGAAGAAATAAGTTTATAATTTCCTTCAAGATATATTTAAATCCCATATCCTCATTACTACTAAAAATATCCCATGGATATTTGAGAGAAATTTAATCAAGGTTTT
This sequence comes from Pinus albicaulis, assembly GCA_034641835.2. Taxonomy (NCBI): domain Eukaryota; kingdom Viridiplantae; phylum Streptophyta; class Pinopsida; order Pinales; family Pinaceae; genus Pinus; species Pinus albicaulis. Next base: position 1,951,330,711 of record CM076575.1, read on the forward strand.
CATAAAATTAAAAATAATAATAATTTTTATATATAAAAAATGTGAAATTTATATAATATAAATAATATTATTGATCTGAAAGGGAATATTTTTTTTTTTTGTTCTAAGATCCAATTTAGGATATAAACAAAGTGCTTGAGGATTACGAGGTAAATTGCAAGTTTTTCATGAGTTTTTATGTGTTTTTATTGGAATTTCATGAGAAAATTAGCAAAAAAAAAACTCTGAACAACAACATCTAACATACATGACAATCACCATAAACAACAACACAACAACACATGATGAAGGGTTTTTCCCCCCCTTGGCTACTTCCCCTTGGTCCGACTTCCAATGGCTTGGCCATCTTCTATTATGACCAAAAGTGTGATTACATATATTTACAAAGCTGAAACAAATATAAAACTTTTTTGGTCAGCTCCAGTATGTCCAAAAACTCCTGTGTAGCTTCTTTCTGCCTCCAATTTGGAAAAAAATGACTTAGTTGTGACTTCCCCAAGTTTCTACACTATTCGCTCCACATTTTCCCCAAAATTCAACATCATCCTACAAATCCGCCTGCAATTTAGTTAGCTAAGTGCCAATTTTTCCCTAAACTGGGCGAAATTTTCGAAGCGCTTAAATTCCAAATAATTCTTATAAATTGGATTTCAAACCATATCAATTATGATTTAATAATTTTTTTATATAAAATCTTGTGTGGTTGGGGTAAATGCCTTCTCTGTAGTTTTGGGGGGACACATGCCGGAATATAATGTTAATGGTTATGGACCATTTGTTTGAAGCACTACTGGTTAACTATCCGTTGACATAAACCGTTACAAAAGGACACATGGGCATCAATGGATTAAATTATTTGGGTATGGTTATGGTTAAGGATCGTTGGGGGGGGGAGGGGGGGCTTGAGGTGCGGAGCTAGCCTCTCACCCCTGGTCCTGCCTCTGGCGATGACCAAGACTAGGGCGAGACCCTGGGCCCCTCCCCCCATTGTGCATTACACATTACATTAAAACCAAATGGACACCATAGTTATATAAGAACTATTATGATGGCATGTTGGCAACGACGTATGCTTCCTACTTGGAGGTCGTGGGTTCGACCCCCACCCTCTCCGCTAGGACTCAACCCAATTCACCAATTTAAACCAATAACAATGTGCCACTTGGCATGATCCCATTCGTTGAATAAGACCATTGACCAAGCCCACCTGTAGAGTCACCCTGCCATGTAGGCATGCCCAGTCGAATGTACGGACTGCTGACTAGGGTTTCCTATATATTTTTTTAAAATTTTCTTGTTTAACAAAGTGGAGAAAACACATTTCTAGGAGCATATGGTGTCGGTTTTCCATGAAACGAGTTGCACTCAATTCAGAATGACGATATCTACACGATCGTTCATATTTCACACCATTCAAACAACTTTCATTTTTTAGCATACTTTTGAGAACCTGATCAATTATTAAGGAATAACATTGATCTATTTTAACAAAATGTTTGACAAAGGATGAGGGGAATTAAATCTCTTAAGTTGCAAACTTTCCCTTAAGATTTACACTAAAAAATTATTCGAGTCTTTAGAGATTTGATCCACCTTGAGTCTTTGTAGATCTAGAGATAAGATGGATATATGTTGGTGTTATGACATGTAATATTTAACACAAGTATTATCCATTAATAAAATGTTCCAATGTATGTAAAGACCCTCTAGTAAAGAACCTTGTAAATATTTTTGTAATTTTTATTTTCTTGAGAAACTCATTTTACAACTATAGGACCCTTGTTGAGTGTCCTAATTCTAAATATGACATGCATAAATAGTTTTTTCTTAAATATTTTTTTTTTTTCATGGGAAATCATAATGGGGAAAAGATGCAATATAGGGGTTCACACTCCAAACAATTCCAAACATTTAGGATTGTTTAGCTAGAGGTAATTGTTAGCCTGAATCTCCTTTTTGAGACATAGTTTATCTAATGCAAAATAAAAGGTTAGCAGAAGGTGGGAGGGGAGAAGCTAAAATAAACCTTAGTGTGAATCATGTTGGAGGAAGCCCCATGAACTAGCTATTACCTAAGTTCTACTCCCTGGCATGCTACTAGAGAAAGGTAGGTTACTGACATATATGAGGTCCTAAGTTGGGCCAAGTTGGCTCCTACCATATAAGAGATCCTACTCTCATCCAAGCTGGTCATTGCCTAGGAAATTATCTAGTGTGGTAAATAGGATTCAGGGGGGGGAGGGGTTCCTAGTTATAAAAAATAATTAATTCTTATGGTTGGGTGGACCATCAAATTCTCCATTGTGGTACCCTCTCACAATTTTGGTTCGATAAACATATAATTGTGATTGTGTTTGTAAGGAACTATTTACTATGTATAATTTTAGTTTTCCTTTCTGTTATTTATAAAATTTATAGTTGTTTATGTTATACGTAATTAATGTAAAAATTATTACATAGAAAATGAAGGAGGAGAAGAAAGCTAGTATGAACATCTCACACAGTTTTATTCAAACTTGTGATTTAGTGAAAAATGATCATTGGGAACTCATAAAAATTTAAGGTTGCCATAAGAGCCATATTAAACAAACAAAATGAATAATTTTTTTGTACCTAAGAGTGACGCATAAATTATAGAAAAAATAAGAGAAAGAGATAAGTTATATATTCGTACCAAACAAGAAATTTGAAAAAGTAATAGTTTTATTTTGACAAAAACAAGTGGCCGAAAACCCAAACTACCTCCCCCTTTGGTTAAAATTTTAAATAATTAAACCATTTTGGAGTACTACAATAAGGAATTCATTTCTCATAATTCATTGTTTAGAAAATAATTTTATATCATTGTAAGAACTTACTATGTGCCTAAGAATCATTTGACATTATTTGTTTTCAATAGAAAAATATCCTGCAACCTTATAAATTTAGAAATTTGTAAGGTATTAGAAACCATAATGGGAATAAAAACCCTAGGGTTGTCAAGATTTGTGGTTTTTATCCAAGAAATACATGCCAATTGTTATGCACTTGACCTGCAAGAATACCTGAGTGACAGAAATACAAAACAATATTGCGAGAAACACAAAAATATCGCATGAATTGAAAGAATTTGCAAATATATTTTATTATTTCGAAATAGAATACAATGTTCACTTTCCTCTTCGAGGGGGAAACTTCCAATAGAGCATTTCTCATTTACAATAACACTCGATGATTCTTCCCTTCTTATGTAAGACTATTTATAGCTTTATGACATCCAAAACCCTAACTACTAGTGTTCGCTTGCATAATAAGTGTTACCTACTTTCTTTATTAATTATGGCCCATTGAAAAATAATTGTCTTCTATTTTCTATAATGTGTGTCAACGACTTGTGAGATTTATTAACTGAAATAACTAACTATGACTCTGATTAGGCCCCTCGGGCTTCTTAAATAAATAAAGGGGTTAGACTTGGACCCTAACATGCCCTCTCCCATCAAAAGTATTACATAATTAAAGAGCTTAGTCTTCGAACCTAACATTCCCTCCCCCATCAAGAGCAGCCTTACCCTCAAGGATGAAGCTACAGAAATTTCTGAAGAATAATGGTTTGTTTCTATCTCACATATTCTATAGACGTGTCTTTCCATTTGATGAGGAATTCCTTGATCATTTAACCGTGGAGATTTTTTTCACGATTAGTGAGGACCTATTATAGGTGGAACCAAAGTGAACCTTCCTCATCCAATTATGGTATAGTTGTTTGAACCTTGTAATTTTTCCCTAAAACTGTTTTGAGGTGGGATACATGGAATAATGGGTGTATTTTTTATGTAGTCGACAAAGCTAGTTTGTAAGTGATTTCTCTAATACAATGAAGTACCTCATCAGGGGCATAAAATTTTGGTTCTAGTTTCTGGCGACCCTTTTATTTGTGACAAGTTGTCTTATAAGGTTGGAGTCAAAAGAACACTTGGTAACCTAATTGAAATGACCTCTCTAAATGGTGTTGTTCGACCTATTTCTTTATTCTATTATGATATTTATGTATATTATATTTGATATCAGTGATCATGAATGCAGGGTTATGTAGGAGTTGATGAACTGTCTGTAATTTTGAAGCTCCAGGAATATAAGAAGCTGGTGAAGGTGGGAGTTGGTAATACACTACCTCATATGGTTTCATCTTTGTTGCTTCATGATATTTGGCATTACAACACCATTTAGCTAAAGGCAATAATTTTACCCATTAATGCTACCTATCTGAAGTGAAGCATAGCGAATCGGTCTCCAAACATTTGTTTCCTGCTTCTACTTTACCATCGGTTTCGAGATGATAAGTAGTACTCAGTTGAAGCTTTGTACCATGTAGCTTGAAAATTCTTGCCAAATTTTCTTGGTGAAGATGGGGTCTCAATTAGACACAATGGAAGGGAACATTCCATCGAGTTTTAATATTTGGTCCATGAAAAATTGAGCCACCAATGTTTGGGTGAATGGGTGTGGAAGAGCAGTTAAATGAACATATTTGGAAAGCCTGTCAACAACCACCATGATGAACTATTTGTTGTCGGGAATTGAGAGACTTGTAATTAAATCCACGGAGACATATTTCAAGACAGAAGAAAGGAGTGGGAAAGGTTGTAAGGTTCCTAGTAGCTTGATCATATCCCCTTTATTATGTTCGCATACATCTTATTTCACTACGAAATTAAGAATGAGATTCTCCATCCTAGTCCAAGAGAAAGAGTGATGTGATCATGCATAAGTCTTATGAAAAACTTAATGTCCTATGATTGGAGAGGAGTGAAACTCTTCCAAGATGCCCATTTTGAGGGTTGAGGTCAGAAATAGTAATACCCTATCCTTTTAGTGAATAAAATATTACTTCTAAGAGTAGTCCTCTGAGGAAGCATGATTAGATCATAATATATTATTGGGCTGGGAGAAACAGGGGTGGGAGAACCATTGATGTGAGGATTCCTCAATTTAATATTGCATGGGTAGGGAGAAGGATAAAAGGGTTCCCTCATCCTAAAATTGGTGCGATAAGGTATCAACCACCACATTGTTACGCCCGTTCTTGTAAATCGTCTCATATTCAAATCCTACCATTTTTTCCAGCCCTTAATTTTGTTATGGTGACGATAGAAGTTGCTCGAGGAAATATTTTAGGCTTTGATGGTCCATGAAAAATTGAGCCACGAATGTTTGGGTGAATGGGTGTGGAAGAGCAGTTAAATGAACATATTTGGAAAGCCTGTCAACAACCACCATGATGAACTATTTGTTGTCGGGCTCTGAGAGACTTGTAATTAAATCCATGTAGACATATTTCAAGACAAAAGAAATTTGTGGGAAAGGTTGTAAGGTTCCTAGTATCTTGATCATATCCCCTTTATTATGTTGGCATACATCTTATTTCACTATGAAATTAATAATTATATTATTCATCCTAGTCCAAGAGAAATAGTGATGTGATAATGCATAAGTATTATGAAAACCTTAATGTTGTACAATCGGAGAGGAGTGCAACTCTTCCAAGATGCCGATTTTGAGGGTGGAGGTCAGAAATAGTAATACCCTATCCTTATGGTGGATAAAATATTACTTCCAAGAGTAATTCTCTGAGGAAGTAGGATTATATCGTAATCTATTATTGTGCTGGGAGAAATAGGGGTGGGAGAACCATTGATGTGAGGATTCCTCAATCCAATATTGCATGGGTAGAGAGAAGGATAAAAGGGTTCCCTCATCCTGAAATTGGTGTGATAAGGTATCAACCACCACATTGTTATGCCCGTTCTTGTAAATCATCTCATTTTCAAATCCTAGCATTTTTTCCAGCCCTTAATTTTGTTATGGTGACGATAGAAGCTACTCGAGGAAATATTTTAGGCTATGATGGTCAGTTCAGACTTGGAAATGATGCCCTAATAAGTATGGCCACCATGTGTCTACTACATGTAAGATGGATATCAATTATTCTGCATATGTATATTGACTAAGATGCTTGCCACTGAGTTGTTGACTCATCAAAGGCAATGGTAAACCTTCCTGTATTAATACTACACCAATGCCCATACTCGAAGCATCACATTCAATCATAAAAGGTTTTTTAAAATTTGGTAGGGCCAATACTGGAGTGGAGCACATGGCATGTTTGAGAGCCAAGAAGGCCTGCTAAGCTCCATCAGTCGAGAGAAATGAATTTTTCTTGAGAATATGAGTGAGGCGTTGGGAAATGTCTCCATAATTGAGGAAACTTTTGCGATAGTAGCCTATGAGACCCAAAACTCCCTGCAAAATCTGAAGTGTTCTTTGGTTGGGGCCAACCTTGTATTGCCTAAATATTTTTAGGATCAAACCTCACTACTTCATGACCAAAAATTGTGTCCCAAATACTATACTTCTTCCATGAAAAAGGAGCATTTGTATAATTTTAAAAATAGTTTACAATCTCGAAGTAGTTGCAACACCTATTTAACAGGTTGAAGGTGAGTGGCCCATGTTATGTTGTAGATGATAATGTCATGAAAAAATACCAAGACAAATTTTCTGAGATATGGTTTTAGAAGGTGGTTCAAGAGGCTCTGAAAAGTGGATGGGGCATTAGAGAGACCAAATGGCATGATGAGGAATTCATAATTTCCATCATGAGTTCAGAAAGTTGTCTTGGGAATTTCAACTCCCTTCATCTGTATTTAATGATAGCTCGAGTGGAGGTCCGACTTGGTAAAATAATTAGCACCATACAGTTCATCAAGAAAATCATAAACTACTAGGATATGAAATTTGACCTTGATAATGAGTTTGTTAAGCACTGAAAAGCTTGGACACATGCACCATTTACTATCTTTCTTTAGAAGCATGACCACTAGGGATGAATAAGATATGGTGTTGGGACAATGAACACCCACTTAGATGATTTCCTTGATGATTTTTTCAATTTCATTATTATGTGCAAAATAATATCTATAGGGGTGTACATATTTCCATTGGGTACCGAGGAGAAGAGGGATGTTATGACCATGTTCACCCCTAGAGGGTGGGGGCTCTTTAGGTTTGTTGAAGACCCACTAGTGGTGATATAATACCTATTGCATATCGAGATGAATGGGATGATGAGTGGATTCAATGGCATGGATCACATTAAATTATGCTACTACTCTATGGTGACCCTTTTTTAAAAGCTTCTCCTTTTGATTTGAGCTGATGATAGTAGGAAAACCTGCCTAGAGTCCCCACATTATATGAGTGTGGTAGTTCTCCTTAAAGCTCATGTATAATTCATGGAATTCCATTTTGATAGGGCCAAGTGTGAAAATCCATTCAGAACCATGGACAATGCTAAAACCACCCATTTCAATGGAAATATTGTAATTTAAAGCGACTTATGCATCTAAGTCCTTGTGACATACTTCAAACCAAGTATCTAGGTGACTCATTTGGATATGGGCTTGTATGGGTTCCTTTAGGCCACTTAGGAAACACTCCAAGTAAAAGGCATATGCTAGTCCCTCAATTGGTATGTCTTATTATTCAAAGGATACAATGTATTCCCATCTTGTACCCATTTTTCTGAGCTCAGTAAGATGAACCAATAAGTGAGACTCACAACTAAAGTCTTTGTAAATGGATTTAGAGAACATGGTCCAAGTTGCCCTCCTTGGATAACATTTTTCATGCCACTACTAGCACAACCATCTCTCTTAGTCCAAGTAAAGGTCCCCCACATGTAGTTTAGTTACTTCCTCCCATATATTATTAAAGAGGAAATATTGTTCCATTTGTGCCACCCATACTACGAGGTTAGAGAAATTAAATTTATACATGTCCAACTTGGGTGTCTGGTGGCTCAAATATTGGTGATCTCCATGAAATGAATGTGATGGCTAGATTCCCCTCCTATGTGTGCATAAACAATGTTTTCTTCCCTTATGGGTTCGTGAGGCATATTTATAGCTTCGAATACTTATGTGACCTCAGTGGTAATGGACAAATGGAATTCATTGAATTTTTTCTCAAGGACGTCCACCCTCTCAACGACCCTTTCCGCAGCCATAACTTGAGACATGGTACTCAGCATACACTATCACTGGTAAAAAATTGAGCTTATTAAAGAGTAGTATGGTTGGAATGAGGGAAATCTCATGAGTCTAAGGATTTGGTTCACTTGAAGCCATGTCGGTAAAATTTAGGACCACTTGAATTGTGGGGGCTTACAAGCGAATGGTACCACTATAATCAAGTCGTCGTCCTCAATCTATAGGCTATGCCTCATGTAAATTTCTAGTCATGACCCTAGACTTTTTTTTAATATTTAAAACGAGTTTTACTAAATGATAAATATTGCAGTGGTAGTATTCCAAAATGCTTGATATTGCCAAATATCGCGCAGAAATCAGGCCTAAATGGAGTAACAAAAATCCAAAGGCCTTGGTACTACGTAATGTGCTAAGACAATTAGATATGTACGACAATGACGGAACCCAAACTATTGGATCTGATCTGGACAACAATGGTTGAACCCTAACTGTTGAATATTTTCGAGATGAAAAGGTAGATATTGTTTGCAGTGAGTATCATGTCAAAGGAGTGCTAAGTGTTAGAGATCACAATATATGTATGCATTTAATAATAGTACTCAACCCAATATTTTAGGGTGCTGAATGAGGAGGATAGAATGTACCCTTATCCGTACTACTTGACGACCCTATTGTAAATGCGAGTAATATCATGGAGTGTTGTTATTAGTGTACCGTAGAAGCAATACGATTGACAAATTATCTAAGGTTAGGTTTAAGGATACCCTAAGGGGGGTTTCTGATATACCCAAGTGTATGTGGAAGTGTAGTCCATGTGCATTTATTTTTAATGAACTACTACTCAAATGGGTACCCACATGGGTTACAAGAGAGTCCAAAAAGCATGGGCACCTCTTGTATTTCATGTGTGCATTACTCACCTATTCTGCAGGTTTATGCAGTCAGCGACAAATTATGTGGTTTGAAGACATCGAAACACATCTCCTAGCCTAAAACAAAATCTGCAAAAATTTCAGGTACAACTGGCCTTGGAAAGTGCTCTTATACCACTTGTTATGCACTCAACCTGCGAGAATAACATAATGACATAAAAATGAAACAATATTTCCATAAAAAAAACATATCACATGAATTGAGACATGATACAAAGATATTTTAGTATTCATAAGCAGAGTACACTATTCACTTTTGTGTTTCGAGGGGCAACCTCCAATAGAACAGACCTCAATTAAAATAATACCCGGTGGTTCTTTCTTTGATTTCTAAGACTATTTATAGTTTTATGACATCCAAAACTGTAACTACTAATGGTCCCTAGCATAATAAATTTTAACCACTTTATTTATTAACTATGGCCCATTTATAACTAATTTTTTTCCCTTTCCTATAATGTGGGTCAACCACTTACAATTGTTATTAATGCGGATAACTGCTTGTGAGCTTTATTGACTCAACTAACTAACTATGACTTTGACTAGGCCCCCTGAGCTTATTACATAAATAAAGGGTTTAGATTTGGACCATAAAACCAACAAGCTATAACTTAATGAGAAATAACCATTTTTTAAAATATTCTTATTCCATTAAGGCTCAGTAAAATAACCCTGAACTAGGGTGCTACTCTATAAATATATCTAGCAAATATTGTTGAGTAACAAACTAACTTGGAGAAATAACTATATAATCATTATTTAGTTGTTCTAGGGTTTGGAGTTCTGAGAAAATTAAAAATGCAGAAAGGAAAGATGGGAATACTTGTGCAAAACCGTAAGGAAAGGGATTAAATTCTATTTATGACCTTGAAAATACACCAAGAAGAATTAAGCTATAGTATGAATAAGAAATGGAAAACCCTTTCCTAGAGGGATAAGTTAAGAGCCACTCCTTGAAAACCATGGTAGCACACAACGAATGAAGAATTAGAGCTAATCAAATAAATGAAGAAGAACTTTATTATTAATTAGTCACTAGGAGAGAGTGGAAAGGAAGAAAAATACTAATATTTAAAAACAATAGGTACTGACTACTGATGGTAGGTTACAATGTTGTAAATGTTGGCATTGGTGTGTGTTGTAATGTTCCAGATGTGTGGTTGATTGTCGTTGATGTCAACCAAGTTTTTTAGGTTGTAGGTTAGTTTGTTATGCATGTGCTTATGTGGTTGCAGGTGGCTTATGTATGCTTGATGTGTAGATGGTCCTTGGCATGTCTACTATATTGGACTAGCTTGGAGATGGTCCTTGGCATGTATACTAGCATGGAGCTTGAGGATGGAGCTGTGATTGTTGTTGTTTAGTTCGATGATGGTGTGTTGCAATAGTTTGCAGGCCCTCTCTTGATGTTGATGGTAGGCACTAGCTTGGAGGCCTTCCCATGATGATGGAATTCATGATCATGTTCATTTATACAAATGTTTATGGTTGCTTCAAGAGTTAGAGTTAGGGAGACTTGATGATTAGGTATCCTTGGTCTCCATGTCCTGGATTAGGTCTATATGTTGATGATGTTATGTTTTGGGCTTGGAGAGTATCTACATGTGTATGTGGATGATTTCATTGCTATGAAAGTGTTGGATGATGTCTGACAGGTAGTAGAGATGCATACTAAGGGTATGGATGTTCGTGGAGAATTTTGATGGCTTAGTTACATAGTTCAATTGTTGGTTGGCATCCAAGTCAACCTAGTTTGACTTGGGATGATGATGGATATGTTTCTGAGAATTGGTGAAGTGTTTCATACGTGTAAATACTTCCAAATGACCTATAGAGGATTGTAATTCCATGAAGGAATTTCAATAAAGTTCTAAGCTGATTTTATTAACGTTTGACCATCCTCTGTCCTAGTCGAATGCTTGTTGAGCCATGGGAGTAGTTTTAGAGCCATAGTCCCATGGAGAGAATCATATGGGAGAGACTAGAGACTTAGGAGGCTAAGTCTCATGAAAATCTGTTTTAAAGGATCGAATATGGGTTTCGATGAGAAAAACTCAGCATTCCTTATGCTACTTAGCCTATTTTTTGTTTTGGCGATGTTATTTATTGGGAATTTTTGACATATGGCTCGAAATGGTTTGTGGGACCTCTACAAGCTAATCAAGATTGAAGATATAAAAGGGTGAGTGGACTTAGTGATTGATTTGGTCAAGAAGCCTTCCTTAATTAAATGCAAAGAATGTGAATATATTTTTTGAGTACTCCATAACATATTGCATCTACTAAGTTAATCATCTATAATGATGTTAAATAGAATTTAAGGCATTGAGTTCATTTGGTTGGTTGCTTGGAGAGTGTGTGAGTATGATATTGTGAGAGCATTGTCAGTGAGGTCAGTATCCAACAACTGATCACATATGTTATGCAAAGATAGATTAGATATTTGTGAGTAGAAATCATAGATAGAATTGAGAAGAATATATATAAATTGTGTGTTTCATTGTAGCTGAAATTTGTGTAACTTATTTTGTATTTGAGAGGAGTATTTATGTGTGTGAAGTAGTGAGTAATTCTCTTCACCAGATTATATTTATTATTAAAATTTTATGAGCATAATGCTAGAGGTGGAGGGTTGTTCATGTTGAGCGAATTGAGAACCCAGTGTGAAATATTTTGAAATGTGGTTCACATGAGGAAGTGAAGGCATGTTGAGGCTTCAATAAAGACATATTTGGTGAATTCAAAAGTAGGAATAGTTATCCATCCAATGGTTGTTGGGCGAGGATCATTGATTGTGGGTTCTTCCAATGGATGGAAGTCTGTATATCCACGAGAGAAAAAGATTTCAAAAATTGATAGTTCCATCATAGTGTAGAGAAATACAAGTCTTTCGGCTTATGGTTATAAGATAATCCATGAAAATTTTCTTAGTATATAATAAAGATGATTGACCAGTGCAAAAAAAACACAGGTTGTTTTATCCTGTAAGGGTTTCCACCAAAAGTATATGTGTTATTAAATGTGCATGCTTGTGTTGATATTTCTTATGGTTATTATGTTTGATCTTGATTATACTTATATGTTTTTGATCATCTAGTTTTGTGGGTGTGCATCAATGATAACTATTTATTTTGTGAAAAAAATTAAATTGGTAATATTCTTATAAATCCCATCACTAATGATTCACCCCCCCCCCCCCCCCCCCCCTCCACTCAGTAGTGAATATATTTGCAACAATTGGTATCAGAGCTAGTGCTCCTTTGTGAAGCTTGCCCACTTGGAAAGTAGATCATAGATCATGACTAAAAACATGAGAAGGATGTATCAAAACAAAAAAATTAACTTGAAAAGGTTAAGAGCAACATAAAAAAGATAAAATATAGCTATAACCTTCAAAGAGGATATTGAAGTTTAAATTTAGGAAATATTAACAAGTTAGATTCAAAGAAGCCTACAATGATACTTGTGAGATACCATGATAATATTGGAGAGAAGATGCAACAATTTCATGAACAACAAAGAAGAGATTTAAAATAATATTTTATACTAAGAATATCATATGCTCCTAGAGTTGATAGTAGCATAATTCAAAAAAGAAACAAGAATTTGTTTGCTCCATTTATGAAAGAAATTGAGTGATTTTATCATCATCAGTTTAGACATAAAGCATATTTTTGTAGGAGAAAATTGAGCATATCCATGCAATGCTTTGGACAACAAATAATGGGATCTTATTTTAGGTATACAAGTTTTTTAAATGTTATATGTTATGCTTGTAACTTGTTTAGGCATAGAGCCATTGATTTCTATGTGGAACGAGAAGATCGAAATATAGCATGAGAAAAAAAAGTTCAAATCCTTTGGCTTCTTATATTGGTCATGTAGAATGTTTTATGTATCATAACTTCAGACACATGGAAAATGATTTCCTAATGCCAATATCCATGAGACCCTCAGGATAAAAGAAATAGCCAAATAAAAACGCACAACAAAGGAACCCATCAAGAGCCTTGTGGAAGAAAAATGAAAAAAATTTAGGAAGATATGGTAGTAATCTTTTCTCACATGATGAGGATGAAAAATGGTACATTGATAGTGGATTCCCTCATCATATGTCTGGAGATAGGAGAAAATTTCACTTCTTGAAGAGAATTAAAGGTGGTCATGTTGTTTTTTAGGGAAGTGAACTAGAAAAAGTATTGGTAAGTGACAAGGCCAACCTTGGTGAAAAGAGGACCAATTATGAAGATGTGTGGCTCATTGAGGTCCTAGAGAAAAAAAATTTAAGTGTGAGTCAAATGGTTGATGGAGGAAAGGAATTGATATTAAACTCCAAAGGTTGTTTCATTTGAGAGGAAGGATCAAACAGGGTGATATCTAGAGGAGTTAAAACACAAGATAATGTACATCTGTTGAATGGAAGAGTGAAAAGTAAGAAGTGACCAAGAGATTACTCGTATTCATCATATTTAGAGTAGAAGAGATCAACACTTATTGCAGTCTGCTCTTCCATGTTAGATATTTTAGACTGCAAAATGGATGTGAAGCCTTCATAGGATCACAGGGAGTATATGTCACTCCTTTTTTGCATTGAGCTATTTGTGATGGTTATCTATTTGATTATGTTTTCTTAATGATGGATTATTGCTACTGATGATGTTTTTGCTGAGTTGTGATCATGAGGACAGATGAAACATGTTCAGAGGGAGCATTTTATATGCTTCCAATATTTTGATGGGTTCATGGTTTCTTTGGAGGAGTTGGATATGCATTCTATATTATGTGCTTATCTGACATAAGGTTGTTGCAGGAGTTTGACTTTTTGGTTGTGCATGGTTTATATGCTAGCTACATTAATTGACATGAGGATGGATAGCGTTATGCATTTTTTTTTATGACATTACACATGTGATGGTGCCATGGAGTAGTATGATGATGCTTATGTTTATGAGAATGGATTGTTAATGTGATGATTGCATCATTATAAGCTTATTTTTACCATATAAAGTTTTTCTTGAGAGTGTAGAGATTCATGCTCCATATGATGATTATTGTTGCTACTATGTACAATTATGGAGAGTTAATATGTTGGGATGATTGATGTGATATTTTTATGCTTGATGATGATGCTGATATATGATTTTGTTGGACCACTATGTATTGGTATGGACTTCTAGTTACTGCTGTTGGAATATTCGTTCATGGTTAATGATTTGTACATGTTCATACATGTCTCTTATGTGATATGCATTGAAATTATATTGCATATATAGAGAGGACATGTGGTTGATCATATGCTCTATGTAATTTCATTATGACAATATATTATACATGCATTGATGCGAGAATTGTTATGATTTCTATGTATAAGAGAGTCTCATTCTCGTATGTTTTATGCATACCATTGAGATCCATGCTTGGCATATGTGTATAATGAGTTATGAGATTTTTTGCAACTATGTATGGGTTGTTAGTAGTGTCGGTACAACTATGTATTTCATGTATCATTCATGTATACTCTCATACTTATCATGGATAGGAAGTTTAGAGTCATACATGCATTGAGAGTGAGTCATGTGAGTTATGGTTCAGCCATATGTACAATCATGCATTACCTTTTTGGTAGCTATGTGGTAGGCCTATGAAGCCCTCTAATTTTTTGCATATCATTTGGTCATAGTCCTTGGTCCATGTCAAGTAGCCTCTTGAATATGCTAAGGAGGAATTGGAATATATGTGCTTTAGTTAGCAGTTGTTAGGTCCCAATAATACTACTGTATCCCCTTATTATTATTAGTGTATCGCCGTATTATTGTTCCTGTAGCCCCCTTATTGTTATTGTTGTACCCCTGTAACCCCCATATTGTTATTATTGTGCCCTTAAATTATTATTGCTAGGTCGGCTAGGATTTTATTGTGGCCCCATGGACTCCAATATATAGAAGGAGGTTTTGGTCATTTGTATCATCCAAGAATTTTTCATTTATGTAATGTATTGGAGGTTCCCCCCTTGAAGTGGCTTATTTATAAGGCGTTCATATCTCTTTTCTTCTATTTTTGGAGCTGGTTTCACAACATTTGGTATCAGAGCTTTGGATTCTAGGGTTTCGCTGGTTCAAATAGGTCATTGTGGAAGTTTCACTATAACATTTTTTTCTACAAAGGTTCAGAAGCTGAAATTTTTAGAGTGTGAAGCTGAAATCCTAAGGAACATCGTCGTACAATTTCAAAGCTTGGTTTGCAACATTTTCGGAGATATGATCTATGGACTTTAGGGAATTTCGTAGGCTCTTGAATTTAATCTAAACAGGTCATTGAAAAAATTTTGCTATAAATTGTTTTCTACGAGGGGTAAGAAGCTGAAATTTTCACAGAGCGAAGCCACAATCCCGAGGAACTGCCTGTACAAATTTCAGATCTTGGTTTGCAATATTTTGTGAGATATGATCTGTGGAAGGTAGGATTATTTTAGGCTCCCGAATTTCATCTCAAATAGGTGACTGTGGGAAAAAATTTATAACTCTCTCTCTCAGCGTCGGATTGGGATTCTGTAAAAAGTGGCCACAATTACACAGACTATAGGTTTCAAAATATTAATTTTAGAGCCGAATGAGGAAAAAGTGACACATGAAAAGTTGTAAAAGTTCCCTCTACTGAACCAATCCATAATTAGGTCATTGTGGGAGATTGGGCATAAATTTTCCTTGAAGAATCCAAATCAGGTCAGACCTATGGCATTCGAAAGAAGATTCAGAGGGCTACTTTAGGGCAAAATTTCAGATATTGAGGATCCAAAATCAAAGAGATAATTCAGTTTCAATATGGAGCTCCTTAAAAGAAATAAAAAGAAATCTATACTATGACACATGAAGAGGAAGAATTACAGTATGAGATATCAAAATTACAATACCAAGTGCAATAAATTTCGATCATACAAAGAGAAATCAAAGATGGCATAGATCGTTTAAAAGCAATAATGGAGGCTAAGTTGGACGGTTTTAAGGATAAAATGAAAACAACATCAAATGAAACAATACGAAGATCAACATCGCAGTGAAAGAAGTCCTAAATCAATCATAAAAACAAGAACTCGACAACTACCAAATCGATCAATTTCAGAGTATCTCAACAAGTGGAAGAACTTACTGGCTGAAGATTCCACATGGGAGGATGAGAATTTTATATAGAAGCATCCAGAAATAATAAAACGTTGAGGGCAACACTTTTTTGAAGGAGAGGGGCATGTTAGGTCCCTATAATACTATTGTATCCCCTTATTATTGTTAGTGTAGCCCCCTTATTGTTATTGTTGTACCCTTGTAACCCCCATATTGTTATTATTGTGCCCTTAAATTATTATTGTTAGGTCGGATAGGATTATATTGTGGCCCCATGGACTCCTATATATAGAAGGAGGTTTTGGTCATTTGTATCATCCAAGAATTGTTCATTTATGTAATTTATTGCAATTTTCCCCCTCGAAGAGGCTTATTTATAAGGCGTTGATACCTCTTTCCTTCTATTATTGGAGCTGGTTTCACAACATTTGGTATCCGAGATTTCAATTATGTTGTGGTCCTATGATTTGGAAGATTGGCATACCAAGTGACAAGGCAACATCACAACCAGTCTTTAGAGCTCTAGGACCTAGCCTTCCCAGTCTCAGAGAGGGATCTCTCAATTGTTTGCAAATATATGAGCTTGTTTGCTTTTAAGGGTTTGATTTTAGGCTAGTTATGAAGCATGGATTTTTTTGACTGTTTGGTTGGGAATGATGATCTAGGAAACATAGATATTAAAGGGAAATCCCTAAGTCATTGGGCAACGGAGTCAAGTGGAAGTTGTAACAAGTTTGTAAAGGGATCAGGGGTATCAAAGGGAAAATCTAACTTTTCCAGTGGATCTACAAAGTCTGTCAGGTGAAATGAAATGGACATCAAAGGTTAAGAATGAAAAGTAGAACTAAGGGCAATTAAGAATCCTTAATTATATGTACTTCTCAAAAAAGGGACTTAAAACATTATCTGAACATGAAGAGGCATTACATAGACAGGGCTAACCATAAATTCTAGAAACCACACTTCAGGAAATAATAATTCCAAGACAAAATTCTCCAGTGAAATATAGAAGGTGAGAAACTCATTTAACTTCTAGTGATTTCACCTTCAAGGATAAGAAAACATTCAAGATTCACAAATAACTGCATTCATAGAAGAGGGAAATCCTAGACATCTTTGATTACAACTATATAGACCTTCAAAAAAATTATTTGAGCAAGTACAAAGGGTATGATTGGAACAAAAAATCTTTGGCATACTTTGGACAATGGTACTTTGAAGGGGGACTTTAGAAACAGTTTTTAAAGTGGCAGCAAGTAAGTAGGGAAAACCATAAATCATTCTTGAGACCAACTGTATGGAACTATTTAAGAAATAAACAAGCATAAGTGTTCTAGAGAGAAATTAAGAATTCTCTAGAATATCTTAGCAGAAGAAAACATAAAGACAGTGAAGAGTAAACAAAACTAAGGTGCTTTCAAAACACATTTCTTAGCATAAAATTTTTACTCTACTGTAACAGAGAATGGTGAAACATAATGGAACGAGAAATAACAATAATAGTTTAGAATACTTGACCAACAGCTAAGCTCAAGGATCCAATGACAGAGCTTTCTCCATTAACAAATAGGTATGGACATCTACAAGTTCTAGAACATCAATTTTCTTTCAACTTCAGCAAAACTATGTATTACTTCAAAGAGTCACCAAATTCCCCCCATACAATGAGTTCAAATGCAATATTTATGCTACAAATGTGGAGGTGGAATTGATCTATGGTCCAAGTGTTATTAATTACAGAGTAAATGCATTCCTAACCTTGAAAACCATGCAATGCATAAGGTACAAACATGTGTGCAACTACTTCTCTGTTAATAACCCAGTCTTAACTTTCTAAGGAAAAAATAGGTGAAATATTAACTTTTAAGGATTCATCCAATCTTTACAATAACTGTACTGACAGTTTAAATGTATTATATTGGGGTAATAACTGTCTGTTTATCTTTGTAGACAGAAAGTAGGTGAAATGTGTCAGTTAAATATTCTAAGGGAATAACTGCTCTTTGTTGATGTATTCGAGGCTGTCTTTAGTCTAACTTTCCTTGATTTAACCAATAAATTGTGTCTTTAGCCCTCTTAGCCTTGATATTTTATTAATCTTGTCTCACTGTCCTTTCTCTGTTTTTGTTAAAACATTTTTTTATTTCTTAATCCTTTGGCCTTTATCTTTCGGCCTTTTATCTTCAATCATCGATTTAAAAAGGATAATCTCTGTTTCGACAAACTTAATCTTTGATTAAGCCCTTTGGTCTCCTGTCTTCATTTCTTTATCATTTCTTCTGACTGTTCTTCATTTACTCTATGTAGGGGTTCTTTGATTCCATTGATGGTCATGAATCATCAATCTAACCTTCAAATTAAAACCCTTTATTCTCTTTCTATTCGTATTTCTGGCCCTTTGGATCGTCATCCAAAAGCTCTTTGTCACTCAATTCGATTGTGGGATGGCTTTTAAGCCTGAGCCACCATTAAACCTGCACAATTAAACAGTCGTGAATTAAAACCTGTGAATTTGGATTTACTTTATTTCAGAGGCTTGGAGGAATGTTTTGGAGCATTTTGTAGAGAAGGAGAATGCGTAGAGGGTAAGGTTCCACAGATGGAACCATGAAGGAAGAGGGAAATATTTTGAATTTGGTGCGAATTGGGAGAGAAGCAGTTTTACAGAAAACCTGGTGGTTTTTGCGTTAAGAACAGGTGGTAAGTGGTATTGGCCCTTTTGGACGTGATACAACTGGATGGACGACACCTGCCCAAGCCAAAATCATTTTTTTCACGTTGAAACGAGGTGTTAAACCTTTGCGGAGAAATGAGCGCGAAGATGAACGCGAACCGCTAGATATGGGGGAGAACAAATCAACTGTGAGGAACGGGCACGATCGTTGGTCTGGCGGACGGTAGGACCGAGTGCTGACATCAGCAAAATTGTCATGAATCGGGGGGTGGGGGGTTAGAAAGGTTTCGGGATCAGCGGAGATTGTTGGATCTGAAGGATCAATGGTTGATATGTGATTTGTGAAGATGTATGTAGGAGGGATGGATGGGTGACGAATGGTGCGGGAAAGAGCTGAGACCATTGGATCAAGTATAATTAACGGTCACGATTAAATCTGGGAAGGAGTAGGAGGGAAGTGGTTGATGGAGGAGGAGAAGAGGGAGGAGCCCCGCTAGTCATTGGATCGTGATGAGATCAACAGCCAAGATCTCTTCTGGGGGGACCACAAAAGTGCGGAGGTCGAAAGAAGATGGAGGGCCTGGAAAGGGTCTGGACCATCGGATCTGGGGAGATCGATGGCTGAGATATTTTTGCAGAGAGGATTCGATAGAGGGTGATCAGGAGGAAGGGTGGCGATGCGAAGAAGCACAAACTGTTAGATCATTGGGATCAATGGTTTAGTTCATATCGGCGGAGTGCATATCAACAGAGAAAGGGAAGGTGGAAGTGACCCTTTACAGTTTGCGATGGAGCACGGACCGTCCAATCTGAGGGAGATCAACGGTCACAAATCCATCGATGGAGATAATCCTTGGCATAGGTTTGGGTTAACGGGAATGGGAAACACTGAAGTGCGATGGCTGATGACGGCTGAAGACCTTTAGCTGACGGTCTCAGGCCTCGGTCTTATGGTGAAAAGGGGCTAGGGGTTTAAGAAAAAAGTGCTTAAGGCCCAAAGTTAAAAGTTCGGAAAATAGGCTAAAATGGGGTTTTTTGAGGCCTTTTGAGGGGTTTCGATAAGTTAGAAAAAGGGTTTTAAAACCAAATAAAGAGGATTTATAAGGTTTTAAGGGGATTTTGAAGGAAATAAAGGGTAAAATGAGGAAAATGGGTGACATGAAGGGAATATTTTGAAATGGAGAAATGGTGGGAATTATGGCTTTGAAGGTAGTTTTCTTTTTGAATCAGCGGGGCTTCTTTGAAGGATTTCTTGTGGAAACAACAGTGAAGATGCTTTGTAAGATAAAAGACACCAAGAGGGCTTCAAGAACTAGCGGTTTTCCATGAATATTTCTTCTTGAAGGCTTAAGAACATATTTAGCCATCATTTGCTGTGACAAAATTTATTGATGGCTAACAGTGGCTCCACTTGGGGAGGGAAGCTCCATGGAGGTGTCAATAATCTCAGAGATAATCTCTGGAGAGTAGACCAGTGCTTTGCATTTTGACAACCTCATTCTCTTTTGATCATGCTTCTTAAAAAGATGATCATTATTTATATCAATTAAAAAGTTTCTCCCACACAACTACCTACACAACCTACCTGTCCTAACATTTTTTCTTCAATAAGGTGCACTTGGACTTGGAAACCTTTAACATCAACATTTTATTCTTTTGAAAACAAGAAAAGATAATCTAAATCTACCCTTATTTCTTCCATGAGTTTTAGATTAAACAGTTGAACTCATTTTATTTCTACCTATACTACTATATGTCAAGATTAAGCTATTTGAGAGATCTGCATTCTCTATATTCTAAGACAGAAATTTAAAACATAGTCAAATCAGGATTAAATAGTCTGATTTGTTATGGTGCCTATGGCTTTTTGTACAAGCTGCACATAGACTTTATTTACAGAAAATTTAAAACAAAATTGTGAAGGCTTAAGATCTGAAATATCCTTCTTCCCTTTTTCAGCTTTGATTTTGATCTTTTTGAGAGCTATTTTCCCTTTCCTTTCTTGGTTCAGATTTTGAGTTTGTTTGAACCATTTCTTCCTCTATACTAATTTATTCTATTGATAAGTCAAGTCTGAAATAATCTTATCAATCAGTGCTTCTACTAACTTATCAACATAAATTTAAATTATGTTCAGCCATGATTAGGCTAGATGACTGAACAATATATCATTTTTTAATCAGCAGTGGCACTTAGATTTTCTCACTTTCAGAAAATTCTCTTTTTTGGGTATGGAGCTGTACCTCTTTTGAATTGGCCCTCTTTTCTTTTTCTTTTTTTTTATTGTTTTTTGTATTTTTCATTTTCTTTCAAAATAATTAAAAAACTAACCAAATGCTCAAAGGGTGATCTTATTTGCATTCCTATCTAACCTAATCTAACTTGGAAATTGCATAGTTAGCTAGTAAATTCTCTTTTCCAATACATCCAATCAATCAGATGACTCCATGATTAGTCTTTCACTACAAGAAAAAAGCACATTGGTGAGGGGAAAAAATGGTCACCATAAGCTCATTGGTGAGGGTCAAAAGAGCCTTTGTCACCAAAGGTGGCGTCACCGAAAGCATAGGTGTTGTGGTGACATTCAAGGTCTGTCACCAATAATGATTTATAGTGATGGATAGTGACTGTCACCATTTCATATGAGCAATGGTGACAGACAATAGCCTCTGTCACCAAAAAAATGAATGTCACCAAAGGTGGCATCGCCGAAAGTATGTGTTGTGGTGACATTCAAGTTCCGTCATGAATATTAATTATATTGATGGATAGTGACCGTCACCATTTCATATGAACAACAAATATTTTTTGTGATGGACCTTTCATGGCCGTCACTATTGGTGCATATATATGGCGACGTTCATTGACTGTCACCATAAACTCATTGGTGACATCAAGGTCCGTCATGAATAATGACTATAATGACAAAAAGTGACCCTCGCCATTTCATATCAACAACAATGATTTATGGTGACGGACCTTTAATGGTCGTCACTATTGATGCATATATATGGTGGCATTCGTTGATCGTCGCCATTTCATATTTTGTTCAAGTTCGAAAAATGTCACCATAAGCTCATTGGTGATGGTCAAAAGAGCATCCGTCACCAAAAACTGATATTCATCATTCGCTATGAATATCAGGGCACGATGGAATCGAACCACCAACCTCCTGCTTTTAAATCAGGTGCTCTTCCATTGAGCTAGCACCCTTTAAAGAATTATACTTTAAACTAGCAACTGCCCCTAAAGGTGCAAAGATACACTAAAGGAATAAAAACCAAGAAAACTGAAAGAATTCAATGTCCTCAACTCGTTCAAAGTTCAAATTGAAGTATATTTTAAATGGAAAGCCTAAAACCAGCTAAGTAGTTTACAAGTTAACATTTTGGATATAACTTATGTTCAATTTATATGACAAGTTATGTCATAACCTTGAAACTAGTTTCTTAGCTAAAAGGCCTTCTTAAGTCAACAATGACAAAGAAAGATAGTCATGGCAAGCAAAATTCTCTTGTTTTTTCTAATGAGGGTGCATGTAACTTGATAAAGGTTGTATGAGAGTATCAAACCATAAACAGTTTCACTCAAACATGGAAATGAAAAAGTCTTGTTAAGCAACAAAATTTTAGTTGAATATATGAAAAGCATCGAGCTAAATGATATAATTAAACTAAAAGTAACTGTAAAAAAATGAAATTTCCATCATATACCATCTGTTTTGGTTAGTTCTTCAGGAAGAGAAAGTGCAATTGCATGATCAAGCTCCTCATATTGATTCTATAATGGACCATCCTGAACAAAAATGTCCACATACAACAATCAATGTTATCGTATTGGTAAGACTTTTGATATAATCTATCAAAGAATGTACTGTGTAGGAGAATAACTGGAAAGCACAACTAGAAATTTGAATCACAACATAAAAATATAAAAGAATGTGCAACAGGAAAGGAACAACTCCACAGTTTGAGAAATATGAACAATCCATGAACCTGTTCTCATATATTGATGTAGATAATGAAATAGAAATCTAGATTTATGAAATTAAAGTATCACACAACAATGTCTTTAACAAATATCAATATGTAAAATAGTATTTTTTGCATTTGGATTTACCTTGCAGAACCTGAGGAAAATGTTTCCTCAGAAACAACCAATAAACATAACAACATGGACCTCAGAAGAAATTGTTCAGGGGATAAAATATGAAGGTAAAGCACTAGAGAAGTATTCAAAGAAAATGATGAAAATCGTATCTAGAAATAACTGATAACCCTCTGAAGTAAACCACACATTTATCATCATGACTAGTACACTTGCAAAAAAAGATCAAAATAAATTATGAACTATTCCACCAAAAAACAGTGAATTTTTCCACTAAAATATAGTTTCAAATTAATCACTAGCATGATGTTAACTTTGTTAGAGCTAACAAATAGAAGATTGAAGTTTAAAATACAATACAAGCTGATGAATTAGGGATTACCGTGGCATTAGAGGTCACATGAAAAATTACATTATCATTTCTAAATGCACCCCTACGTAGTGTCCATCTAACACTTTGTGACTTGAACCTTTAAAAGGCTTGCTCAGCCACTTCATCATTCGAGACTTATTGTGAGTATGATGTTACAATGTGACCTGCATGTCCCAAATAACATGAGCCAAAAATGAAAACCATAATTAAATTATTAATGCCTTACTAATTTAATCCTTGAAAAGACAAAAAACATGAATCCAAAAAAGAAAATGATAAGGTTCTCATTAACAAGCTATTATATTTACAGATATGGCAAAATTTTTGATTGGTTGCTTCAGAATTTAAATCATTTTACTTATTCTCTTAAACATATGAAAAGACATAAAATTACCAAGGTCATATTTCAACAAAAATCTTGCAGAAAATCAGATTGAAACTATGAAGATATTATTGCAAAAATCTTGCAGAAAATTAGATTGCAACTATGAAGATATTATTACAAATCTTGCAGAAAATCAGATTGTAACTATGAAGATATTATTACAAAAATCTTGCAGAAAATCAGAGTGCAACTATGAAGATATTGTTCTAAATTTTAAAAATTATAGTAATAAAATCCATCTTCAACATGACTTAACATTTTATATCATATTAGACAAATTTTGAGTCAGGGAACAAGTACAAGGTTCAGAGTTAAAATATTTGCATCAAGGACAAGGAGATATCATATACAACTTTTTGATTTAAGGTGTATCACTATAGAACATAGTCTTGAGTCTTAAACCAATACTTAATGAGGGACATTTGGAAATAAATGGGCACAAAATGTGAATTCATCCCTCATGAGTCATGGCAACCCACAAATAACTCCTGAGGCTTTACAGCCACTGCAGCTACACCCATCAAACTACCTTTTTAGGTTGAATTGTCCACACCTGAGGCTTTGCAAGTTGCAACCACTACAGCTACACCCATAACACCACATTTATAGGTTGAATTGTCCACATGTCCTAATCCATAGAAGATGTAGTTGAATAGTATTTTTCACTGAATTGCATAGATTTTGCCCACAATTGACCTTAAGTCCTTGCATGTGATGAGTGCACCAGACATGTATCATGGGAGCCAAAAAACCTGTAAACACAATTATCCATGAAGTCTAGAATGGGGAGGATTTAACTAGCAAGAACAAAGTTGGGACAAATGCTCCCTTGCAATGAAATTCTAGATGTGACTCCTCATGAACAGAGAGCCATTCTTATCAAAATATTCTAAGAGAAACATGTTTTAAAGCTAAATGGATACAATTCATTAACCACCCTGCCATCCTACCATGTCATATCACCTTGAGCACCACCCAACACAGTGACTCCCTTGGTAGAAAAGGCGAAAGAACTAAATAAGTTTTCTCAAAAATGTAAAAACAAAATCCAGATATGGGAAGAATACACCAATGCCCAATAGGCTTGGGACTAGTAGTTAGTGGTGAGGAGTTTCACACCTTTGGTAAAGATTCCATTCTCACAGACTTCACCCATGGGGGTTAGGAAGGGATTGAACTTACGGCATTGGGAGGTGATAAACCATGTGCATATATTGCAAACCCAAGCTTACCCTCATTCTCCTTAAGGCAAACACTGTTGACCAAGTTCCATTCACATAGCCTTTAACCAACATGTGGAGGTAGTCATTGAACTTACGCCATCAAGAAGTGATTACACTTGTGTACATGTTATGGACCCAGGGCTACCCCGTGTTCTCCTTAAGGCCTGCCAAAATATGTTTGTGAAGCGTGTTGTGATCAAGTGGTAAATCAAATGTACTATCATTATGGAGACTCAAGTGTAATTTCCCCTTAAGAACATGATGTCATGATTTAATGTTGTCAATTTGTGTTATTGTCTGATATCTCATCGATAACTAAGCCTAGGAAATGTCCTGCATAATTTTGATGAAATAGATACACCTTGGTCATGGAATTTAGGCCAAAGGTAGGCCCACTTTGTTAACAAAGGCTTATTTACTAACCAAAATAAAAGGGGATGAATATGTCAATGAATAAATGAATAAGAGATGGGATAATAACATACGAAGAAGGTTCAAATTTGGCACATATTGCAAATTATATTTGTCAGGCCTAAAATCATGCAATCCATGCATAGAATGGTGTACCAAATAAAAAACTGGAATAGAATGTACATCATACCATTTTTAAACCTAGGCAAGTGTAGAATCCTTCCTGTTCTACTCTAATCAAGAGAGTCCACATCTAAAAGAGCTCCCCATTGATTTGTCAGATAATGTTATTCTAATGGGAGTGAATGTGAAGAAACTACCTTGAAAAGAATTCCAATGAGAAGACATACATGTGGCACAGGAAACCATATAATTTGGTCAAATGAGCACATTTCGTGGAAACATTTTGGTTAGGAGGATGACAAAAGGCATAATGCAAAATCTCTCTCCATTGTCAAGGCATGGGTGGACTAATGGGAAATTCCCCTGTGAGCCTAATTGAATATCTACTGGAGAAAGAAATTTCAAGGATTTATTTTGTAATATGAGGTTCATGATTGCATCCATATTTTTGTTTGTCTATTGCTGAAAATTCATTAAAATTTTCCCACAAAAGTGTAATATCATAGAAAAATGGAGAAATTAACCATATACATGGGTGCACACCTTGATTGTTTTTTATATAATAATAATTTTTCTCCTTAATTTCCATTCATCCTCCCCCTTATGGACTATATCATATTCTTTGAGTTTAGCTTGGATCAAATTATTTGTAGCCATGTTGTTTAAGGCAATGTCCTTATGAAGAATGAGCTTCTGGAATGCAAAGCCATTGCCATATTGTTTAAGGCAATGTCCTTACTAAGGCAATGTACTATCATCCATTGGTAATCAAGGAAGTAATTTGCAGTCCTCAACATTAATCTCTTTTACAATGTCAAAGGTGACAATCCTCCTCATGGGCATTAATCATTAAAAGACAAGTTCCCAAACCGTTAAGTATCCTACCGTGCAATATGTCATCTTTGAGTTTGGCAAAGTCAAACTTGATCACGAATACCGTGCTTGCAGGTCATTGGAATGGGAAATTTTTTAGGTTAGCCTCTATGATCATTTTTTGTCATGCCATGTTTGAGGGGACACCTAGTGATATTTCTCACCAACACCATCTCCTACCTTGATTTATTCTCCCATGGGCCAAAATATGCTTTTTGTAAGACCAACTTTGTTTTCTACCTATTATTTTCATAGTGCTAAAATGTCCACTTGCATGAAATAATGCACACGATGTACATAAATTACAAACCTGATGGATGATAAGGAAAAGGGATTATCCTATATGCCATGAAACATCATATTCCATACTTATAATGCACCCCAAAGTGTCAAAATGGCATGCCAGGTGGAAAATTTGCATTCCTCACGTTAAATTTTGTGTTACAGCCTGACCTGATTGCACACAACCTACCGTAGATGTACCTAAGGAGAAGCCATAAAATATAGTGCTATATTATTTCTCCTTTTGAAATTTCCTACACTTCCATAATTCTAATGTACACCTTCAAGTGAGGGTACTAATTCTACCAAAATGATTTCACTGTCTTATGCTAAGTGCAAGTTGTCCTTAGTAACATGCATGTCCAGGGCTCAGTAAAGATCAAAATTACGATTTTCAATTTTTTGTGCGGTTCTTAGAAAATTATTGATCTTTTACATCATTAGAGTTTCACTTCCAATCCAAGAAGCCACTAATATGCAAAAATATCGTGAAACTGCCAAATTACACAACATGACAAATCAGGCTAGGTTGCCTTCAGAATTCTATATGTTAGAAGATACATGAGCACATATGGTGAGATATAGAGGTTGATAGATAGAGTATTCCATGGTATTCAACCCTACACAATCAAATTCCCAAGAACAATCTCCAATTGTTAGTTGTTAAGCATCAGCCATAGCAATTTGTTTGGTCTGGTGCTTTTCTCCAACTCTAGAATCACATGCAGGCTTAAAATATATTTCATAGCATGTTCTCATTATAAATCCAAATGCCAATTCTTGAAGTCTATGGTCTGCTGAAGCAACTAAACACAAATAAAAGAGACAGCTTTACATGGAATCAAAGGTCTAAGAATTAATTATCTTATTTTCAACCATGGCATTACCTTAACAACAAAGCGAGCCCAAATCTTGTCATTGCGAGCTTCCATGACTTCCTTTAAAATCATAAGCCCCAAGCCTCAAATGATGTCAGCTATTTCAAGGAAAAGTCCCTGCTCCTCATAAAGCATCTACAATATTGGTGAAAACAAGCACAAGATAATGTTAAACCATGTCTCAAAATAACAAAAATAAGTTACTGAGAGCATATAAAAAACCTGTTAATCTAAGAATTTAATTGACCTCTCTAAGAAATTTAATTTACCTCTATGGCTGACTTATGTGAAACTGAACTCTCTCTCTCTCTCTCTCTCTCTATATATATATATATATATATCAACTAACATATACAATTATATGTGTGTGTGCACTGTGTATGTCAACTAATATATTAAATCGAAATAATATAGTATTTTATTAGATGCAATATATGTATTTATATTTTTTTAAATTATACATCTAAGCTATATAATAATAGAGATAAAGTATCCCATTAATATCCACTTAACACAAGTCTAACTTCTGCTAAGGCCCTTTGTTGATGAAGTGAAGCCAACTCTGGGAGGTCAAACAACTTCCCTCACACATGCACATAAGGGCTCTACACTTGTCGAGGTTTGAACCTGGGTTGTTTTCATGTTTCCCTCCCATCCCTCACACTAAACCACATCTCGTTGCAAGTATTAGGATGATGTTAATTTGTATTAATATGTTTTTTTATATAGTATAAATCTATCTCAGCTGGCTAATGTATGCTAAAGAATATCAATAACTGAAGCATATGTTACAAGCATCAGTTTACTTCGTAATACCATCATGACAAGCACCATTCAATGGAACTTCAACAAGAGTGGGGAAATGATCCACATGCATGGGAGGTGATGGGCAGACCAAATTCCACAATTAACTTTTATGTTTGATAGTGCTGACAGATTTGAACATGTAATAAGACTCCAACTGCCAAACCTTGCGAAATTAAAATAAATGGAAAACATGAATGGTAATATAGAAAAAAAAAAAATTATTCATCCCTTGTCTTGGAAGGATTTTGTGTGATGTAGAGTATGCACAGAGAGCTTGGAATTGCTGCCCACAATGATTTTCTCCATATTTTTTAAGAGAGGTTTGCACAGAGTAATGAATGCCAACATCCTGGAAACAAAAGTAAGTATAGACAGTTGAGGGTGGATGGGGTAAAAGATAAAATAGAACACCTTGCATTGCACTGGATTTTGTGCATCATCTTCCTGCACTTCATCAGAGTTGATCTCTACTCCTGCAGGAAAACTGCATCATGTGCATCAGATCTTCACAATGTTTAAATGTGCATTGATGTGGATGAGCTTGAGAATCAGATGTGGAAGGATTTCATCCGGCTTAGGCGCATTAAGGAGTAATGGAAGGGAAAATATCACAGTGACATAGCAAAACAGAGACAGTCACAAGAACAAGCCCAAAGGAAAAATATGTCTCAGGCAGAGGATGGTATACTGAAGTACATGTTGAAAATGATGGAAGTTTGCAAAGCACAAGGTTTTTTATATGGCATCATTCCTAAAAAAGGGAAGCCTGTAAGTGGAGCCTCTGACAATATTAGAGCATGGTGGAAGGAGAAGGTCAGATTTGACAGAAATGGCCTTGCTGCAATCACCAAATATCAAGCAGAACGTGCAGCACCTGGAGCAAATGAGAGTAACATGGTTATGGCTCCTACCCCTCATACTCTTCAGGAACTTTAGGGCACCACTTTGGGTTTATTCTTTTTGCTTTTATGTAGCACTATGATCTGCCTCAGCGGAGGTATCCTTTAGAAAAGGGTATTTCTCCTCCTTGGTGGCCTACTACTAATGAGGATTGGTGGCCACAATTAGGCTTGCCAAAAGGACAAGGGCCTCTACCTTATAAAAATCATCATGATCTGAAAAAGGCTTGGAAGGTGGGGGTTCGTACTGTTGTTATCACATGTCACCTGATATAGCCAAAATTTTCAAACTTGTTAGGCAATCAAAGTGCTTGCGGGAGAAGATGACAGCTAAATAAAGTGCAACTTGGCTAGCAATTGTTAACCAAGAGGAAGCATTGGCTCGCCAGAAAACCCTAATGCTTGTCCACCGACCAGTGATGCAGTGAATACACATGCTGGGTATCTGACATTAAGCAACAGCAGCAAGTATGATGTTGAAGGCTTTGAAGATGATCTGAACTCTATTTATACAAATACTGATGTGCAGGATTGCAAACCAAAAGACTTGGATATCTTAAGTTCCAAGGTACAAAATGCAAACCACAAGACTTTGACCATTTCAATGTAGGTATTTCAAATGAGGGAGTCTCAACTTTTCAGGTAGGAGATAATGCAGATTTTATCAGAAAATGAAAGTTACCACAGGAATCTCCATTGGAAGATCAAAAGGTCTATACATGTCCACATGAACAGTTCCCATATCATGAGCGCCAACTTGAATTTTCATATCAAATCTTAAGAAATGCCCATCAGTCTACTTGTGCATATAGAACAGATTTGCAAGGCATGGGATATCAGAGACTAAAACCTCAAGAGATTAAATCGTTATTTTATATATCTACAGGGTAGCCTAACCAACTACAAGTTCAAGGAAAGGTGGGTATTTTTCCATCTGAGAAGGAAGGAAAGACGACATCCAATGGTGATGTGAATCTTAATCCTCTTGGCACTACAAGTTCAACAATTCCAAATGGTAATCAACAGCCTATCGATGAATTACTTACTTATATGATGGGTTGCATCAGAATAAGACATCAATGCTAGGGAACCTTAAGATGATGAATTATCACAATCGGCTTGAAGTGAAAATACACCCTGCTTCATAGGGTGGGGAAATTATCAAAATTACCCCTGATGATAACTTCTTTAGGCAAGGAGTCATTGCTGGAAACAATGATTACAATTTTGGTTCAAACATCCATCTGGTAATGAGAGAGGGATTAAACCTTGATCAAATCAGGGTCTACGATCAACCTTTTATACATCATTTATAGGAAATGAATGGAGACATGAAATTTGTCTCTGCATATTACAATATTCCAATTGGCTATGCAGTCCCAGAGACGGTTTCTAAATATGATAATTCAATATGGTATTTTGGAGCATGACAAGAGTTACCATGAATATCTCATCATGGTACTTTTGAAAATATATTCTACAAGGACTTCTAATCCTATTATAGTTCCTCAATCATAGCATTATATGACCACTCTTACAAACAACTACCTGGAGTCATTTTTATTAGATAGAAACCTATAAAGGGAAATCGTCATCTGTATGCGCACTTTCATGTAGAGAAATGGAAATTCAAGAAGATGACGATCCATCATCTGTATGATTTGTGCATGATGATTTAGGTTTTTGCTGTGTATTTGGTTTGGAACTAGTGAAAGAATCCTTAATTTATTATGTATGTTATTGTGTAGTTGGTCACAATTTTGTCTTCTATAGTCAGAATGTAGACACATCGAGGTGAATCAAATGGAATTGTGTTTGATCATTTATTTATTCTATGTGTATGTATTTATTTCATTATGATATGACACTTGATTATCTGAATTGATGTGCTAGATAAAATTTGTGGTTTGCTGAATCCACTTCTTTTGGAAAGCAGCCAAAGAAAACCAAAAAAGCTTCTTTCCTTTTGGGTTGTGGAGGCTAATATAGAGTGGAAGTTTTTCAAACTAGAATAAAGTTGTTGTGAATACGAAAATTTCCTACAAAAAACAAGGGAAACATTTTAATTAAATCAACATTTCATATCAATTTGAAATTGTATATATGTTGAAGGTTGAACTTTGATCATTGATATTGCTATGCTCTTTTTTTCCATCAAATATATATATCCTAAGGAAACCCACTAGGAAAATCCCCCCAATATAAATATGGTACCTAGGATAAAATGGATTCTTTGGGGCTCAAGTCTAATACAACAATATACTTATTAAGTGCTCAACATTTCACTTGTGAGAAATTATCCTAGGTGAGAAGGAAGACACTTCTCTCAACCACGTAGACTAGACCCAATTGACTAATATGGTTATGCTCTATTTAAACTATCAAACCATAAATTCATGACCTTTATCTCAATCACTAAACCACAACTCCATAGATACAAGAAATAATATTGAATATACAAAAAAGATTGGAAAAATATAATAAAATGTCATGCCAAAAAAATAACACAAAGTTGTAAATTATATGTAGTAATGTGATGAATTCTAACCTTGGGTGCTCAAACTAAAATCATATAATCTTATTTATGGAGGGAGGAAATGGATAAGGAAACCATAACTAGTATAGGATAAAATGTGTAGTTAGTTTACTCTAAAGATGCTCCTACTGACGGTCATCATATCTTTTATTACTATTTCCATGTGTGTTGTACAAAAAAATAAACTAGAAAGGAACATCATGAAATTCTACATAAAAAAGAAAAGTTTGTATCTTGGATAATCAACCAAGAAATATGCGAATGACCTCAATCAACCAAAAAATAGGGGTATTTTTTCCCGAGTTTCTATAGAATGTTTTATGTCGTTGTGTTGGGGCTCCTGTCTTTGTCATGAAACCAATCCAAACAAGCACCTTAGTTGTGAGATAATGACTCCTAGATGAGAGAGACACCATATCAAACCATAGAGCTACTACCATAATTCCAAGGAGATATTCCTTGTATGTATAACAAGGTTTTGAATGCATGCATCAAGTGGTAGAGGAAATATACTTCCATTTCCCTCCCCCACCACATACCATTGAAACTCCAATATCATCCATGATTGTCACCCACCATGGGAAAATGAAGGTCGTGTCAAGTGTTCTAATGAGGGAGTGACATGCTATGATAGGCAATGCTAAGTTTTTCTAGAGAAACATGACTCAAGGTTTACAACTCATCCTTCACAGGTGACCTGATCCAAATATAGCTCTGGCGCGAGCACTGGGAACTTCTCGACATCAGTGATGTCCAATCATCAAAGCAGAACTACGGAATATTTGTGAGCATGTACCCTTCCATTGGGGCATTCTCAGGGATTATGGGCACTTGGATACTCGTGTGCACCTTGTCCAATTCCTTAGGTTCCTTTACAGATGGCTTGTGCGGCGCAATATATCTTGGTAGCTGCGAGAATGGGGCTATTTCAAATACTTCCTCATCTTCTTCCTCAATGGTTTCTGGGACTTCTGCCATGGGTCTTTTCATCTTCTCTCCCACTTAAGGGCATGGTATTGGGGTCTTCTCTCGGAGAGATCTGCACGTTCTATAGGTATGCCCCTTGTTACTCTTGTATGGTGCGGGTTTTTCCACAATAGGTACTTCAGGTATGGCAGAGTCATCACCCGATCTCATTGTTGTCATCTTTTCAAGAATTACGTACCCTAGCCCTACTTGGCACAATGCGTCCTCAAACCGTAGATGAAAACCAAACATAGATGCAGCAAATGCAATGGAAATCAAAGAGATCAAAGCACAAAAATCACTCAGAATGAAAAGGGAACTATTGCGACCCCATAGGTCATATTTATACTTGTGGTGCATCTTCAACGAATCCTTGTGCATTAATGAGGATCCATTACTGAAAAAACAGTCCCAAATCTGGGAAAATCCCTTCATTAAATGCATCCTAAATGCTCCCAAAAATGGTAATAAATATGTCCTATCCAGTTTTACTATTCCAATGGCTAGTTTTTGACACCTCTATGACCTAGTCAACCTCCTCACACAGATACTATGTGCATGTCGCACCTTACTGCGCATATAATCTAGAGCTAAGGATAACCACTGACAACGCCCCCCCCCCACACCCCCCCCCCCCCACCCAACACAGGCTTGTTGACTAGGTAATTCAAAGCATATCGAGTAGTGTCTGTGACATCCCTTAAGAACTACAAATTTCTATGACATTTGGCATCCCAATGGAATGTCGCACCTCTTATGAGTAATCTGGTCATGGGCGTAGCGATCAACTCAGACTTTGGAATGTAGTTTTTGTAATACCCAACAAGGACCATCATGGAGTGCATTTGTTTGACATTCTTAGGTGAGGCGATCGAGGTTCCTTTGACCACATGTGGCTCCCTATACTCAACAAGTGTCAATTGTCTATAATTCATAGTTTGCATTATCGACGCGTTAATAATTTATGAGATCAAAGCTTGGTCATCATGTTCTGAGCTAAATGTAAGAATAAAACTCTATGTCATCGTGGACCATTCACTAGTCCCTCTACGCAACTCTGTCTCAAAGTACCATTCAGTAGGCACCTTTCCCAATGTGTGAATAAACATATGGACCCATTTAGGTCTTGGATCTACACCCCATACCTAATTCCATCTGGCCATAAGTTTGCGCAGATGCTCTTTTCCAGAGTATACATCTTCCATTTTAATAACAGGACATTCAAACTGCAACCTCATCACGCACGCACACTCCTCCCAGTTACCCATATTCTCCTTATGAGTTTCCCACCATCTTGCTGGAGTAGCATGCAAGCCAAGGTCCAAGGCACGGAATCTCTGTCCTTCCGACATAGTGCTTTCTAGCTCTCTGATAAACATGTTGACATCAGTGGAGCCATCATAGTGCGATAAATCATGTATCTTAGATGTAATACAACACAGAGATAGGGTCACATGATTACAATGCAGCGCAAACAACTCATGCAGGCGGTCCTGCCAATTTTCTAGTTCTTCATCAGAGTCTGAAAAACAAGAGTTATCCTTCTCCCACTTACGATTCCCATCTGTTGTTGGATTAATCCAGTCTTCCTTGTGTAAATTTAGCTTATATATTTGATCGATCTTGTCTGCATCATGCATTGGTTTAGTATATCTTTTTCCTTTTGAAAGATCTATAGGAATGATGACCCCGACTCCATTGTTTCTAAATTCCATCATCATTCTCTTTAAATTGATAAAACCATCATGTCAATGGCCCAATCCAATCCTATCAGTGCAAGAAATTGATCAGTATCAGCTACAATTTGTATGACTTCAAAGTCTTCCATCACCTTAACACCCTCTATATTGACCACAACTTGTGAAAACTTCCCTAAAGGAATGACCTTCTGCTGATTAGCCATGTGCAGCTGAACGGTTTACCATTCCAGCTTTGGCTCTCCCATTTGATACCATGTTTTCTTAGGTAGAATATTAACATCTGATCCTAGATCTAGAATAAATTGGTCCATTTCATAACCACTAATCTGTGAAGTCATACGCATCTCCCTACCCGTTCTCTTCTTGTTCTTGTATATTTTATTGACTGCTCGTTGTTATTTATCTGCTTAATTATCTATTAATGCCTGCAGGTTTTTGAAAGCCTTCTTGTTGCACATAAAATTTATTCATGCTTGCAAAAATGGTTTAATCCCCTCATCTCCTCCTACTTCCCTCAGTGTTCTACTAGATGTTGATGTACTTCCTTCTGCAAATTATTTCCATGCTTCAATAAAGGTCTCTTTTACGTGCTGAAGATTAAAGTCTTCTTTGTTTTTAGGTGCTTTACAGATCCATACATTAGTGGCTAGTTGCTTTCCTTTATCTTCATTGGTGGCTACACCAATCCTAATAACTATATTCACACAAGGGTCTTCTTCACGAGTTTCTGCGCGAACCATCTGAATATTTTTTGTCGTGTTTTGCGTCTTCTTTTCCTGCATTTTATCAATCAAGACAAGGCAGTCTTCTATGACATGATCAAATTGTCTACAATACCTGCAGGACTGTCGCGCGCATAATGGCCAGCATCTCAACAGTTATAGAAAATCACTTGTCCTCCTCCGTGGCCAGATGATCCACCTCCTTGGGCTCTTTCTCTGCCTTGGAATCCTCTGTGCCCAAAAGGGGATGTTGGTGATGTAGGCTCAACCTGCATTCTATAAATCTCTGCTTTATCTTGGATGTTGGTGATGTTGGTGAGCAGATCGTGGATATTCTCACAATGCCCTTGGGGAAGGTCATGTTCCTAACCTTCCGTGAGAATCTTGGAATCGTGGAATGACCCTATTCTGAGGGTCCTGTTGGACGATGAGCTATTGGAGCTCTGAGGGGCTCTGGGGATAGTTTCTCTAAGCTATAAGCACACACGAGGCTAGGCTTGCCAAACCTTGTGGTGATTTTGCCCCACCATTATGATGATTGAGTTGGTTCGCCTCTCATGATCTGTGTCACGTATGCATCCTACCCATTGAGTTTCAGACTCATGGGAAGTACCTTTCATTTGGCTAATGAGGTGGGAAAAACTAGAGACTAGTAGAAAAGACTGGTGGATGCATCTGAGATTGTCGTACTCTCTATCTAGGATGACACGTGTCTAACCACTTGATTTGGGATCAAGTCTAGTGAGGTTTCATACCTCCTACAGACTTCAGGTCAGATAAACCAACTTGGGGTTGGTATGTGACTCTTTGAGTCCATGTGAGGTTTCGGACCTCCAACTGACTTCGGTTCAGGTAAACCAACTTCGAGTTGGTATGAGACTCTTTGTGAGTCCTATAGAGGTTTCGGACCTCTGGGTTGAATCTGTCAGTTGGGA
Source organism: Pinus albicaulis (assembly GCA_034641835.2). NCBI lineage: Eukaryota > Viridiplantae > Streptophyta > Pinopsida > Pinales > Pinaceae > Pinus > Pinus albicaulis. The sequence goes on from CM076575.1 coordinate 1,951,366,685, forward strand.
ATGATGTATTTGTGATTTACCCACTTCTGCTCTGAAATAAAGAGGCCAGCAAAGCAAGTTACGATGGGATGACGGACGATGTTTGATTGCACAGGTGGATGGATTTCTCCCTAGTTGAGAGAGAGTGTTAAAAATGGACAAATAGATCCAAACTCCATGTTGTGATGCTCAGATGAAGACACCAATATTTTTATTTGGTTCCTCTTTCAGAGAGGTGCAAGATTGATATAAAGATCATCTTGATCCGATGAGCAAAAAATTTATTTTTAATTTATTTTTAATACTTTCAAAATATGTGCAGGTTGGCCTTAAGGTTTTACACCCCCAGCAAATGTGTCACACAAACTCATTGATTGGTATAAATAGATTCAATGTTGGAGGACATTTCACTCATCTCATCCTCACACATCATCTCTCCTCTTCTGATTGGTTCGAGCTCCTTGGAGGAAGTTTTCGGTTCACACGTGGGAAAGAAGGACAAACAGAATTATGCTGTTGTTGCTGTTGTTGTTGTTGTTTTTGCTGTTGGTGTTTTTGTTGTTGTTGTTGCTGCTGCTATTTCTGTTGTTGATGTTACTGTTGCTGTTGTTGTTGTTGGTGTTGCTGCTGTTGCTGTTGTTGTTGCTGCTTGCTACTATTTTATGTTGAATTTTCTGGGGTTGAATTTGAGTTGACCGTGCGGTTGTTTTGAGGGTTTTTGTGACACATGCTGGGTTGGCTGACCAAGGAGACTTTGCTGGTTGAAGCATCCCGTTGAATGTCGTAATGCACCAACACATTTATCTATTTCTGGATTGTCTTCTGTTGATCTACTAGTATGTTCTATCAGCACTTTACTTGATTGTGTGATTGTTGTAGTGAAAGTAAAGTTGTGTCAAGTATAGAACATCTACATAAATATACAAGTTCAAATATGAAGATGGCTTGAAGTCCTGAAGGAAGAAGTTGATCTACTGAAGAAGAATTCGTGAAATTCTCTCTGTGTTGATGATATATTTCTCAAAACGGATGAGAACCTCTTTAGTGTAAGAGGGAGTTGATTGAAAGTGTTACACGAACCTGATAAAATACTTGTTGAGAATGTGGCATGATGGATTGTGAGCCCATGGCTACTTCCTTGATGAAGAAAAATTTGCAAGAATATGTTGTTGAACAAAGAAATATCATTGATAGGTTGTTGGTGTTCGCTTTTGTTCAAAGCTTTGGTTAAGGCTAGACGAATAGCTAGATGTTACTAATAAAACAAGTATTGAAATCCACCATGGATACCTTTCTTCTTTTGAGTAGGTTGAAGATTATGTAAGAAGCCTAGAATGGCTAAGCATCCGTTTGAGAGGGAGCATTGGTTTGATAGCATCATCAGGTTACCATAAGACCTATGTGGTCAGGGAATTTGGTTCTGAGGCTTGCAATCATGAGGTACCAATTTCATCTCTCCTTGAGAGGATATTGATGGTGTAAAAATTTCATCTCTCCCTAAGAAGAGATTAATGGTGTACAAATTTCATCTCTCCCTAAGAGGAGATTGATGGTGTACTATTTTCATATCTCTTCAGAGGAGATTGATGGTGCACTATGTTAATCTTTCATGAGAGGAGATTGATGGTGCATTGTTTTCATTTCTTTTGAGAGTAGATTGATGGTGTATTATTATTTTTTCATCTTTCCTCTTGTGAACCCTATGGTGTATGGTGTAATGGTGTAATGGAGATGGTGCATTGAGAGCTACTCATCTACTACCTTTATATGCTCTAGACATAGTGGTTCTATTGGAAATATTATATCAGACATTTTCTCACCGAGTGACAGGTACTCTTAAGAGGGGAAAGTGGTCCATATGGCCTAAGTTTCCTATCACGGTCAGATACTATGTATTTCATCACACCAGCGAAGCCATGAAAGAGGCCAGTGAAATTGAATCATATAATTTTGGAGAGATAAGATTCAGGAAACATGATCCTGAAGCTTTTGTTATTAGTCATTGTATTGTTGTCAACCAGATGTGGTCTTATACCCATGAGAGGGATACTAATGAGGAAATATTAAAGAGACTTATTTATCCATTGAGGTTAAAGAAAATATAAATCAAGGACCTCAGAAGAAGGCTGAATAGACCCATGCTTCACCTATTGTCAACTTCCAAGAAGAATTTGAAAATCTCTAGAGGGTGTTGGAACAGGTGAAGGAGATGAAGGAAGCATTGGAGAAATAAGCAGACAGAATCAAGAGGAGAATTGAAGAAGAGCAAGCAGCGAAGGAGGCAAAAGAATCGAGAAGGAAAGAAAAACAAGATGACTTGGTGAAATGATTGACTTTGGAAAATGAACAAAGAATCAAGCAGCAGGAAAAACAAAGAATCAAGCAGCAGGAAAAACAAAGGAAAAGAGATGAACAGCTTTGGAGGAAAATAGATGAGGAACTCCAAAAGAAGAAGGAATAAGCTATGTGGAAAGATAAAAGGGTTGAACACCTTGGCATTCCATCATCTCTGAAGATAAACCCCACTCCTCGGTCTCCAGTTGAACCATGTAAGATTGAAGAAATGGAGAAGGAGAAATTTTTCCCCATGACCATGGCTGACCGAGTAATAGTATTGAAAACATTCAATTATGAATACAAGAAGAACAAAGTCAGCAGCAGAGTTTCCAAAATGATAAGGTTGGGGGAGAAATTGTGACTGAGGAGGTTCTTATTCATGAAACAACAGTTGATTCAGAGATGATTGCAGCTGCTAGTATTACCATGGCCCAAGAAACAGGTGATAATGTTTCCATGCTGAAGAGAAAGGTCTATGTTTCTCAGTGGGAACTCAATGCTACTAAGCAAAGAATTACAGAGCTAGAATTCCAGCAACAAGGTTAACTAGACTCAGTTAAAGAGTTCAAAGGGAAATCACTTGAGATACAAGAGGAACTAAGTATGGTTTAGAAATAATTCTACAGGAGAATTCAGGGCATCAAAGATAAAACTCCTAAGTTTGATGATTATATAAAGAGGATGGTGCCTGTCAAGGAAGAATTGCAGAATATTATAAATATGCTAGATGACATCATTCAATGGCAAATACAGTATCCTAATGAGGGGGTATACATTCCTTGGCTCCGTGACTTGTAGAAAATAATCTTTTTTTCTAAAGCTTGTGAATGTCTCGACAGGGCTAGAGCCTTAGAGGAAAAGGCTGAGGAAGATTTCAAAATTTTCTTCAATTTTGGAGGAGAGGTTGATGCAGTCTTAAATAACTTCAAGTTTCTGATGTTCCAGTCAACCTTTGGTGTTGTGCCTGTGGATCAATGTATAGGATAAAAGGAGAGAGTTATAGACAGCTGCAAGCAGGAGATCTAGGCATTAAAAGTTATCACCAGGGACAACACAATTTATATGAATATTTGCAGAATACAATGCTAATCCAAATTAAAAGGAAGGTGTCTTTGTTTCTAACAAGGATTTCATAGGTACGAGGTTATGGTATTAAGCAAATAATGTTGAGTAGTTAATCTAGGACCTGGGTTAATATAACAATTTTTTTTCCCTTTATCTCATATAATTTTATAAAAAAATTGGCGAGATGAGAAGTTTCTATTTCACTCAAAGCCTAAAAGATATTAAATTTTTGGCACTGTGCTCAAATGGGTTTAAAATTCATAAGGTCACAACTCCACTAACATTTACAAGCAACCTCATAACATAAATAAGCAAAGAGAGACAAAATCAAAGAAAACCATCATAGACATACTTAAGTGTCTTGTCCCAGCTTCTAGTTGCAAGAAAGTTCATTGTTGGAATCCATGCAATTTCCTTAATAGGTGCATCATGCATAGCCACAGTCACTGGCTGGCCCCTAGTCATCAATGGCCACATTTTAGCTTGTTTATCACAGCCAACAGAGAAAATAGTAGTGCCATCGTCCTTCCATGTCGAGCAGAGAACCTGCATACGAAGCATTACATAATAAAAAAACTTAGAAGCACACTCCGAAACTTCAGTAATGGTTCTTTCCATACGTAATACAACCCTGGTTCCTGCAAGCATATTACAACTTTTGGATAAAATTCACAAGAAAAAAGAATAGGTACTAGAATTACAACCACAATCTGAAGCACCTCATCGGTTGGTCATGTGACATTGCTTCTTGTGTTATGCCAGCCACAGTTTGAAGGACCTTCAAGCATCTAACATGGAAATCTACGTTCCAAAATATAACAGAAGATCAAAACAAAACACCAATCAAAATCATTACAATAATATCACTATCCCCAAAATCTCAGATGAACGAGATCACATTTCAATAAATGGAGATAGTTGAGAACACGATGAAGCACAACAGAATGCCCAAATTCGCACTTATGCCGGCCTAAAATCCCTCCTTTCTGCTTGTTTAAAGGTCCATGGAAACCATCACTGCAAAGAATCTCTGAAAGCTTTGTTTTCGCAAAAATGTTTAACGGCCAAAACTATTGAACCCTCAAATCTCCAATAACCCTGTGCTCGTGCCTTATCTTTCCCTTCAATTGATAAGCCACTAAAGTTCAAATGGTTAACACACCCGCCAAAGTTCAAATTTTATAATTTTTTGACATATGTTTTTTGATATTAAAAATAAATAAAACAAGTTGTAAAATTTTATTACTTCAAAATGTTAGAGCATTACTCTATATTTTTTAAGCATATTTTTTTTCTCATTAAAAAATATAGCTATCGAGGTTAATATAAGGTAAATAGAGCTAATATTTGCAATATTGTAGTAATAATATATTTTTAATATCTTAGTGAGACCTTAGTGTGATCTCATTGTTTGTAGGATTTTTATTGTGATCTTACCTTATTGTGATCTCATTGTTTGTAGGACAAAGGACTTGAGTCCGCTAAACTCTACAAAGGTGTAAATCCTCTACCTCTTTAGATTTGAACCTATGACATATTATGACGAAGCACATGTTCTTAACCATTGTAAAGATATAAAAAAGTTGACAATTTGCTCCAATATTCAAATATTATGACCCATGGTCATCCAAAGGTATAAGCTTCTACTAAAAAAAGAATCCATAGGTAGAACTGAGGTTTGAAGGGGATTTTATTATGAAAAAACCTAAATGGGAACATAGAAAAGATATTGCAAAGAGTACAATAGTAGAAAAAAATCCAAATTCTATTAATGGATGAAATAGAAAATAACTATAAATTGAAAAATGATACAAACTAAGCGGAATGGAGGTAGCTTCTTTATGAAGAGAGATGTGTCAACTACTCTTAATCATAAGAGAAAATTACAAGATGTCAAAGCTACCTTTGAACATAAAGTATGATGTCCTAAGATCCAAAAACTCTAAAATCCAAAACCCTAGCCCTACGAAATGGCATGCCAAAAATAACGTGGGCCCAAAGAGGCTAATCGATATATCAACTTCTTGGGGCTACAATGTTTGCATGCAAACTCCATTTAGGAAATTTCTTGGACCAATACAATCCATACTATGTGTCTTTAGCCTATGACAAATGCCAAAAATGCAAGGGAAATGCCCAAAAAAGGCACTAGAAGTTTGAGACCTAAAACAATATAATATAACTACCAAGACGTGGGATAATGTTGAATCAATGTAACAAGTGGGCAGTCACTAGTATTCTATTGAATCAATTGTCCCCCCTTATGAATAAGTGGTCCATTTTCTGTCAAGTTCCTTCGTCGAGTGGGGAAAGTTTTGTTGAATATGGCTCCTAGCGAGACATGTGTGCTAAAGTTGGAACATGAGGTGCCTATGAGAGGTGGAAAATATGGTTGAAATAGCTCCACATTAAGTATAAGGTTCAATCCAAAGAAAAGGAAATTTTTTATTTAGAAGCATCTTCACCCACAACCTTTGTGTTCGTGTAAGGCCTACATCGGAATGGAGAGTTGGGGGGAACTTCCAATCGGATATTAAGAGGTGTTCTTTATACAAATGCAACCATACCTTATCTCCCACCCTAAACTTATGTGGCACTCTAATCCAGGTGGATATTTGGTGGCCACCCACATCTTCCACTAACTCAATGGTTCTTTATCTTCTTATCAATTTTTCTATGGTTTTTTGGGTCTTGAACTTCTACAATCATTTGTAGGCCCTAAACGATGTTTTTTGGCCATTTACGGGTCTAGAGGTTTTTATGTCATTCCCTAGGGTTAACCAAAATTTGTAATCCTAAATATAGTTCTTTTAGATGGACTAATTATGTTACCCAAACAGAGATTTTATGCAAAAGTTGCACCACTAGGAAGTTGATTGTCATATAAACCATATAAACTACTCATATAATCTGTACTCGTTAGTATATCAAAGAGCTATAAGTTGATGCTTATTTTCCCCTAAGACCCTACAAACGCTAGTGCAGATTTTTTAGGCTCAGAGGGAGTAGTGAATTTTTGAATTATATGGTTTGATTTGCACACAAAGATTCTAGGTGGGCTTGATGTTAATAAGCCATGTGACAACTTGTCAAGCCCATGTGGATGCCCAAATGAAGCCCTTATATTGCATATAAATAGAAGGTGAGGTTAGAGGCTAAGATAACATCCAAGTGAAAAAATTTAGGAGTAAAGCACCTTCTGATGTAAGCCACAACTTGAAGAAGAGAAGGTTGATGCCTGAAATGACTGTTTTGAGGTCAAATTAGGAGATATAACAAGGTCAAGGAGTAGTTGCATAAATAATTTGGTAAGAAGATTGTTTTGGTACAAAAAGGAGTGGCATATTTGTTGTTTAAGAGAGTCTCAGGCATTGTAGTTATTATAGTGATAACGCATGTCTGTATTAGGTTTGTTGGAGGGGTCGTAAGGCCTAATTCCTACAACATAACTAAGGGACAATTAGCGTACGAGAGAAACTCTAGGGTGAAGGAAAGCCACATTGATAGAAGGAATTGTTGGCAAGTGTTGAGAGGGCTAACATGGACTATGGATAAGCCCTAACCAGATTGCAGAATACAACAGGGTACCAACACATTAGAAGGTATGTTTTTGTGTTAAATTATTGTTCCTAGTTTGGATAGTTGGATCACTTTAGTATAGCTTGTGGAAGCAAAGAAGGGAGGGCTAATGTGTTGGTTAGAAGCCCTAACCAGTGTAATGATTGGTGATTGTATCAAATTCATATGCAACCTATGGATGCTATGTGTTGGGGTTCTCTTGGGTGTTAAGAAACCCCAACTAGGAGTAGATCTCGTAATGAAGTAAGGGGTGTCCTAGGACAGGGCTGTTAGAGAAGTATATTGGTAGCCAAGAGGAGGGTTTACTAAGTGTGAGGATGCCCTAGAAAGAGGTAGATGCTACAACAAGTATTGGTCACTCGTGGTCTACTAGAGGGTAGCGTGAGAGTGGGCCAAGTGTGAACATGGATTATGCATTTACGGTATGTTGGAGGACAGTGTGATAGTACCCATGTTGGGGCCCGATGTGCATCATATTCATGGACCTCGATGGTTGCTAGAGGTCAAGGGTCTGGTCAACCAGGAGCAGTTTTGTGTAGCCCTAGACTCGTGTGTGGAGAAGGACTTCTACAACAAATGATGGGAAGTCCTCCTAGCCTGTGTTCATTGTGGGATATAGACATCTTGTAGTGATAGGTGGTATCCCTTCATGCCCTATGTTGGCCTTCATCGGTGTAGCACAGGAAGACCATAGAGGATTGAAGTCCCTAAGTAACTAAGGAGTAGCAATGAGAAGATCGAGAATTGTTCACAAACGAAGTTGTGAACAATTCGACAGGAGTATCGATGTGTTGTGCCCTTGATGGACTAAGGCACAACTAGTGAGAAGATTGGCAGCCAAGCTTTAGTGGCTAGATGGACTTGGAGCATTGATAGAGTCAAGAGTTGTAGATCAATAGCCAAAGGACCGAGATGGTACAGGGTATGGCCAAGAAGAGCTGAGAGAGAATGAGACAACAACATGGTCAGAGTATCTTGTTGAGGGCAGATTGGTTGTCAATGGACTGACACCAAGCCCAGTTTTTTATTTTGTATCAATGGGTGTATGAGGGCCATTATCCCTAGTACGGGAGCCCTAGAATGTTGTATTATATGTTGATTAATATAATGAATTTGGGTTGAAAATTGTAAGAAGTTTTTTATATTTTGTGCATTGGTATATTTACTCCTATTTATATTTTGTTGTGCAAAGTAGTATCATTTTGATTCTTGGTTTGGTAGCGTGAAAGATTTTAAGACTCTATCCTAGACCCAAGATCGTGGAAAAACAACATGGTATCAGAGGGTATCTGAGCTACTTTGAGGGATAGTGAATCAGAGTGTGCTCAGTGAAGCAACTCAGAGGGAGTTGTGGGTGTCTAGATCAGGGAGCAGAAGGTTCAGCTAAAGACATGGAGATGTGGTCTTGACTGGCTTGGAGGTGAGATTGGCTGGGAGTTCTGGTGGATTGGTGGAGAGCTTAGTGAACAAAAGTTTGTTGTAGGGCAGATTATTGATCATGGACTTTCGTTGATTTTTCATGGATGGTTAGAACTTAGGATAGCTCGAGGGTTTCTTTGGCATGGATGAGATGAGGTTTATTTAGATGGATTCATGTGATGGAATAGATATTGGCAGGCTAGAGTCTTCATCAGATCATGATGTTGCATATCCAAGATTGGAGGGATTTGCATGAGTGGTATTTGATTTGAAAGGATGAGTGCTTACAAGACTGAGCCAATCGAGATCGTGTAGGCTCAGAAGGAGTTGTGAATTTTTGAAATATATGGTTGGGTTTGCACAAGAAGAGTCTAGGTCGGTTTGATGTTAATAAGCCATGTGACAAATTTTCAAGCCAATGTAGATGCCCAAATGAAGCCCTTATATTGCGTATAAATAGAAGGTGATATTGGAGGCTAAGATAACATCCAAGCGAAAATTCTTCATGTTCCGGTGCAAAAATGGCATTACTCATGTTCCCATGAGACCATTTGATGTAAACCAGAATGATTGATTGGTCATTGACAAAAATACTTACAAGCCTTACATCTGACATTAATATAACGTGCAACATCTGGATTTAGTGTGTGAAGATGTAGACCATCATGGTATGTTTCAAAAAGTGTCATGGTAATGTAACCATCCTTCTGCATGCCACTTCATTCAGAGACATGTTCATACTCAATGGAACCTCTTATTTCTTGAAATGAGCATGTCTTTTGCACAAGTTCAGTGAAAATCTCACAAAAGCATTGAATTCACATTTCCTATAACAAGCATGCTCATTACCACATAGATGTTCATCACACCCTCCATGATGCATTTTTTTAGGACAATATCTCCCAAGATAAGTGTGTTTTTAACAATACTCAATCTCAATTTTATCACACAAGGACTTTTGCAGCTTGGGAGAGAACACTTCATCCTACAGATGTTGAGGTGACTTACAATTATTAAGACCTTCATCTCCAACCTTCAAGTAACAATATTTGCTGCATCTGGATGATTTTTCAAAAGAAGAACAGATCTCCATATATGTATGATTTTTATTTTTGCAATCATGACTTTCCAAATTTCAAGAATCATCCACTTGGTTTCTTTGGTGTAAATCGAGAGAGTAATATGTCCACGTTTCATCGCAAACATAGTTACCCATACAAGAGTGCTAAGAGGAATGGCCTTTCTCTAGAACACATCGCCAAAAACATATAGAATAGTTACAACCACATACAGAGTCTCCCTGTTTCAGTTCTGTGAGGGCTAGAACTGCCTCTAGTTTCAATTTTTGTACACAAATTTTCCTAGATAATTCTGTAGTGTTGCAGCAAAGCCACATTTCAACGTAATCTCACTGTCTACCAGCCAATGCCCCACTAAAATGTCCTGAAATTAAAACTGCCAAAAATTACCCTTTTTACCTCCTCTTTCCAAATCACTTGTAGAGTATCTAAGATGAGAAAATTTTATCATAGGCTAGTGTCCTGCCAACCAATGGGGAGATGGTTTTATGGGAACATGAGGAATTCCATTTTTTCACATCCGATGTTACCCCAATGAATTAAACTTCTAAATTTTAATTGTTGCAACCAATCTCACCTTGATAGGTCTTGGTGTTTAGGCATCCATTTTAAATAGAGACTGGTGATATGTGTTATTACAACCTGGTCTCTCTTTCTCTCTCTCTCTCTCTCTCTTCTTTATCCAGAGACAACCATCATCCATATTATAGCCAATAAGCCCTCAAAGGGTATTGTTCTATATGATTGGCATTAATAATGATATAGTCCTAGAGATGTTAAATTCTTGTGCCTCCACTATTGCAATCTCTCTTCTAAGTCTGTGCTTTGACTATAATTGTACTTGTTTGTCATTTCTAGGATTTGAGATTGTTTCCTTGTCTAAATTGTGCCCATATTTGGATCTTGCAATATTCCACTGAATCCTTAATATACATTATAATATCTAATATTTTGTGTATACCCATGAAGATTTCAGGGGAGCAGAGGCTCAACAAGAATAACCATTGGAGTCATGTGATGATAAATACTTTGAAGGGTGAATGCATCAAGAGTAGTGGTTGCCAATAAGTATTACATGGACATTTGGATTAGCCCCATAAGAATATTGCTGGGGCATTTAGTATTTACTCAAATGATAGGTTAACAAACCAATTCCATACTTCCTGTCACTGTGTCTTTTTTATTCATGACATTTATAGCACATGAACTATTTACAATTGGGAAAAGGTTATTTTTCCTAGCTTTATCCCAGCAAATATTAGACTTTAAAATTTCCAAGGCCATGTGTGTTGGCTTCTACATTATTTTTTCCCTATAAAATTGTATTGAGATTATTAGCTTTCCCTGAAAATGATATAATACTTGGCTACAAGTATAGTTTTGGAGAATTTTAGTCACATTCTCTGTATTAAACTATCTTCATCTTTGAGATCTAATTTGTCAAAGATGATGGTGTTAATCTCCTCAACTAGTGTGCCATACTTGGTAGGTGTGACCCAACAACTAATCCGTCTATCCTCGAAGGTGTCATTATAAGCTTCTAGCTGTATTTAAGAATCTTTCTGACTGGTGTACGACAATCTAGCTCTGCAATCCTGGTGCTGCTCAACTTCCCAAGGTTGAGGTGAGACCAACTCGGACCAAATAGGTAATCTAACACTCTTGAGAATTTTTTTTTTCCAATAACCCAAGATTCTCCCCAAACTTGTCAAACTTCCCCTTTGTTAGGATCTTTGTCAAACTATTAACCATATGCAACATTGTCAGAATGTGGTCCAACACTACCAACTCCCTAATGAACTTGGAATATTCTTAGGAAATTGTATTGAATATCAATGTGTTTGAAATGGTCACAACACATTGGATTTTCATAGAGCTTGATGTAACTTTGATTCTCACAAGAGGCAATATTGGGCTTCAATAACTGATTGGTTGACTCTACAATCAAGTTGCAAATCTAGATAGCTTCATAATAAGTATATGAAACTTCTATATACTTTTCTTTAGTGGACCTGAATGCAATTGTTGCTTTCTTCTTGTTGATTTAATAAAAATGATTTATAAAATGATAATAATGATGTTTAAAATGAGCCTTATGATGGTCTACTTATACACATTGATTGTTCACAAGGTGTAAGGGTATGTTTATAACATCACTGCCCTTGAAAGATTTTCCTTGAAAGAATAGTAATTAGAATTATCTTTAGTTAAACATGTTTTTGTGGTGGAATGAAGTTTATGAGATATCTATTTATACTTTGTAGAGGTTTGACTTTGTTTGTCCTTTGATTGTTGGCGAGGTTTCTTTGTGCTTTTTGCATCATAGTCTAAAGTATTTTGACCTGATTGTTTAACATGGAAGCTTTATGCTTATTGGAAATATATTTGAAATACCTGCATGATCAAGAAACTGTTATGGTTCATTAAATTACTAATTAGGTACTACAAAAAGAGGATGATGCTGAGAGGGCTCTCCTGGGTGACTCTGGGAACAACCCGGAGGTGGCCAGACAAAGCTCTTCTAAGTTACAAATCTGAAGAGAAAAAATTGGTGATGTATATGTGTGTTGCTCAACCTGGGCTGTATGGAAAATCTTGGCAGAGAGTGTTTACCTTTCTGTGTCTTCAGGAAAGTAGGTTTTCTGGTCACATAATAAGATCACTACATGTCAGTGATGGTTTTGTAGTAAGTTCTCAGCCTTTTCTTCAGAATGGTGAACATAGAGGATCATGTTTGAATACAGGATATAATTTGATGAATTTGGAGATTTAGAGTTAAACTAGAAAAAAATGTGGTGATGTTTGGATGGGTGCTAATTTGTAGGGTTTTGCATTTTTATAATTTTCTTTGTTGTGCTTTCTACCATGCTACCTAGTTGCTTTCTTGTTTCCCTAGCATTTTAACTTTTTCGATGTCTATCTCTCTATTGTTTCTTTCCCCATTTGAAATGTCATCCTTATTTGGTAGGTGTTTTCTTTAATATAGTGTGAATATTTTTCCATCACACAACTTCTGTGGGGTTTGTCTACGAAAATATCTTGTAAGGCCCATTCACCAGGGTATTTGAGGAAATGATCTTGGTCATATGATCTTCGTTTTATGCACATGATACCTTGTTAGAAAGATCTCTCCGAGGACTACAACTGATAATGCGATTTATATGAAATAGCCAAACCTTTCATGCCCAAAAAATGTCGTTTGGGGCCTCAAAACGGCTCCAGAAGTTCAGGACCTGAAAAAATGACAAAAATAGTAAATTGTGCTACAATTAAGGAAACTGAAAAACTGACAAAAATAGTAAATTGTGCTATAATTAAGGAAACTAAAAAACTGAAAGAGACAATGGTGAGGGCCCAAGTGGAATAGGTGGGTGGCCACCAATATCCACCTCGATCACCTTAAATCAAATTTCTTGAGCTAACTCAATCATCATGACTTATTAAACTGACACAAGTTGTTATGAGACGAAATTACAATTTATTGTCCAATTTATTTAAGGGAAAAATAAATTAGACGCCTCACATTCCTCACTCCTGGTACATCAAAATTCCTCACCAGTGTTGGTGCATATTTTTTTGTCCTTTCTAGTTGCAAATTTCACTATTTCTTGTTGCAAATTTCAACACTCCCTCTCAACAAGAAAGGAATTCAATCTATCCCCATCCGGTACCTTTGGAATGTTCTGCATGCTAAACTTCTCTAATGTTGTTTGCACCTGCAAATCCTAAAACTGAATAGCCTCTGAACAACTGAACCATTATAATGCATCTGTCATCAGAGTCTTCTAACTGCTGCTAGCTACTGCACCTGTCTAGTACTGGATTCTCTGCGTTGCTGCTCAAATATGCATCCATGCCCTTTGAATTGCTACCAACTTTGATTTGTGCTCCATTATTTGACATCTGTCACTCTGATTTCTGTCTTGCTGACATCTGACTGCATCAATATAACTGATCCTTCCTACTACTATTGTACTGTGGGCTCCTCGTAGCTAGGTTCGATCCATGAGACACGCCATCTCAATGAACCTTGCCCAAATTTCTTTTCTTGGGATTATGTCTACACATCACTCCACCTTACATGACCTCGAGGTATGGCTTCTCCCTCTTCCCATCTGGCTCGAAATTTCCCCCTCATGGAGGTCTTTGCTTGAGTGGATGCTTCCACTCGGTCTCCTCCCCGATTCTCCAATTGTGGCAACTACTCCACAACCTTCTGAGACTGCTTCTCATGAGGATGCATGTTGAGAGGTAATTTATCCTCCCTCTAAACCACCATGTCTCTAACTTCTGCCTTTCTCCTCAAAGCTTTGCATTCATCTATTACCTCAAGTGCATATAGGTTCTTGACTTGCGCACAGTGTAATTGTCCTGATGTTAAAAAAAGTTTCTAAAAAAAGTTGATTTTAAATCGATGATATCTCCCTCATCTGAGCTCCGATTCGAACGATTTTGTTTTTTTTCCATTTGGGTAGATTTTCGCAAGGAATCCAAATATTTTATTGTTTTTTGAAAATTTTTAACCAAAATCTTCAGATATTCTCTGCAAACTCGTCGCCCAAAAATTTCCTGCTCTGATACCATGTAGAAAATCTAACCAACGAGATTCAATATGATCTTGTAATATACTAAAACAAGATACTGAACCCTTCCTACAATTTGTGGAAACAAAACACAATCGCACAATCACATATAAGTAAGAGAAATAAATTATCATTCGCAAAACAACATGATGTATTTGGAGAAAGAAACTTCTCAAAACCCCTCTATCTCTATTGTGTATTAAGTTAAGGAATCATGAAACAATACAATGCTTAATCTCTCATGAGATTCTCTAGCACTCTGTCAATTGGCTCTCGTTGATCTAGGTAAAATTGGTCTAGTACTTAGCCAATTCTCATCCTTACTTCAGCCTGCCTTGCTCATGCAATTCCTAGGGAATTAACTCATTATTAATTAGGAAAATCAGTCTTCCTTGATTGCGCAATCCATCATGGCATCCCAATGACTTTATAATTGCACATGGGAAATTTTCTCTGAATACAACTGATAGTTATGTTCCCATTAACCTCTGTCTCAACTGGGTATTCCTTGAAACTGACATGCATGCAACTATTAATAGCGAATTATCAGTTATCTGATTGATCACTCATTGTGAATTAAATATAATTTAATTCACTGGACCTCTCACTAGCTCATCACTCAGTTAGAACTAGTTAAACTGATCTTAACTCATTTACTTGAGTTAATTACACTTGCACCCCACTAATGCATCAACTTCAAATAGACCGCAAAAATATTAGAATCCCTCTAGAGGCCTCATCTTAGACCCTCAACTCTCATTTCTTGAGCTAACTCGGTCATCATGACTTAATTAACTGACACAAGTTGTTATGAGATGAAATTACAATTTATTGTCCAATTTATTTAAGGGAAAATAAATTAGACGACCGACATTCCTCACTCCTGATGCATCAAAATTCCTCACCGGTGTGGGTGCATTTTTTTTTCTCCTTTCTGGTTTCTAATCTCACTGTTTCTTGTTGAAAATATTAAAGATTTCATAATTTGATGCGGCCTTCACACAAAGACACAATTGAAATCACATGCCCAGATTCTCATGAGAAACCTCTCTTAAGCTCGATCTGGCAGAAGAGAACCAACAATATGCCATCCTACTTCCTAGCACAAACCGACCATTAAGTTGTGCAACATTCTTCTGAACCCTCACATGATGATCTTGCTCTTTGAGGATGATCATGATCTTCCTTTAGCAACCCTTACTTGGCTCTAGTACTCAACCTACTTTAGGACTACATCTCTCTTCACCCCCTTGATGTGCCAGATAGTGGGAATACATGTCAAACATGATAAGATGTGAGAAATGATAAGGCATGCCAAGATGTGAAAGGGTGTGTCAATGCATGTCAAGGACTGTCAAGACAAAGAAAGGGAGAAAAAAGTTAAACTATAAGGAAATGAACACATAAGAGGGTTAATAAGTCATCAATTTACCTTTTCCAAGAGGGGCATGCTAGGCACACTAACACTAGGTAGCAATAGGTGCCAAGTGAAAAGTCTTAGTGCATTCTAAGTGCCAAGTATTCCTTTGTTGCTTCTCATCTACTTTCCAACAATTTATCATCATAAATAAATTTAATATTAAACCATGCCAAATCATACCAAGGCATCTCAACGTTTTCCATACATGCTAAGACTTTCCAAGTGCCAACACGTGCTAAGTGCAAATATGTGTCAAGGACTAGTGTTATGCATGTTATGAAGTGAAAGGGAGTGTTTAAGAATGCTAAGGTGTGCTAGAGAGTGATGATGCATGTTGATGAGTGTTAAGGAGTACTAGGAAAAAACATTAAGGGAGCACTAGGTAAAAATTCATGGAAGTTAATGAATATGAGGAACGTATGCCAGAGACTAGTGTTAATGAGTGTTAGTTGTCATGCCAAGGAGGGAGTGAAAAGGTATGCTAAGCATTGGTAAGGCATGCTAGGGAATATCAAGGCATTTCAAGAATTCCCAAAGTGTGCTTGGGAGTTCTAGGGTGTGTTAATTATATCATGTGCCAATTAATAGTGGCAAGGTATGCCAATACATGCTAGGTGCTAAGGATGTGGTGCAAGGTGCCAGGGTATGTCAATATGTGTCAAGGAAACAAAAGGAGGAACCAATAAGAGGGTTAATAAGTCAAGACTTTATCTTTTTGAAAATGGGCATGCTAGGCACACTAATAATAGGTCCCAATACATGCCAAGTGGCATTGTGTGCCAAGTGCTAATGTATGTCAATGCATTCAACCAAGGTGTTCCAGGGCATGCTAGGGACTATATGTATCATGCCAACAAATGCTAGGAGAGTTCCATGTTGTGCTAGCGCATGCCACCATGTGCTTGGGCGTCAGTGTCATCGCAATATGTTCTAGGTACAAGGATGTTCCAAGACATGTGGGGTGATAAGTAATGTTAGTGTGTGCCAAAGCATTAGTTTAAGGTGTGCCCAGATTGTTGAGGAGTGTTAGGTCTTTCTCATTAATATAATTGTTAGAGCTTGATTATGTATTAAATAATATATTTCCTACACACAATAGTGGAACTTTATCTGAAGGGAATTTTCTATATAATAAAAATAATAGATATGAATCATGTGTTGACTCATAGGAAATCTCTATTTGAATAGTCATTACTTTAGGGAAATGATACACACTAATTACTTCTTAAAAATTGACTGACCCTAACCACTATGGCCTTGGACATATTATAAAAAATACTCAACAATAATGGTATTAAATCATTATCTTTTGACAAAAAATATATTAACACGAACATAGCATCATCAAAAACTCATTGGAATGATCAATGATGATGGATATTTTTTTACCGTCACCAAAAGTAACAAAAAGAGCATTGGTGAGGGTCATTAAAAGTTCGTCACTAGAAGTATCACCAAAGAGAGAATTAGTGATGGGCCTTTAACGACCCTCACCAAAAGTGTCATTGAAAATGTCTTTGGTGACGTACCATAAAGGAACATCACTATATACACTTACCGTAACGGTTTTTTAATGATCAATGATGACAGACATTTTTTGACCATCACCAAAAGTAACAAAAAGAGAATTGGTGAGGGTCATTAAAAGTTCATCACTAGAAGTGTCACTAAAGAGAGAATTAGTGATGGGACTTTAACAACCCTCACCAAAAGTGTCATTGAAAATGTCTTTGGTGACGGACCATAAAGGACCATCACTATATACATTTACAGTGACAGTTTTTTAAGGACCATCACCATATGTGACATTGGTGACGGACCTTAAAGGTCCATCACAAGAATGACCCTCACCAATGTGCTTTTTTCTTGTAGTGTTTGCTCATCTCCTTGAGCATATTGGACAAACAGGGCCACTCCCATTTCACTTGTTCTTTAGCAGCAGTGCTAAAAAATCTTCTTGCTTTTGGTAATACACTGCTCCTAACAATCTTTATCCCTTCTTCAAATGTCTTCAAGAAATGAGCATAGGGATCTTGAAATAATGCCTAGTTATGAATATTTGGAAGATAGGTTTCAACCAAGATTACTTTTTCCTCCACTAGATTAAGCTTAAGATTATTTTGAGAAAGAACTTCTTCCTCATCTTCATTATCATATGAACTGGAGGACTCATCATATATTGCAGTGTTGTCCTTTTGCAGTCCTGGTATGTTCTGTCTCATTGGACTGAATTCTGTGAAGAGGTCACCATGTTCTTGAGAAAGGGTATTTTTAATTACCTCCACCTTTTTCAGGGGAAGGCTCCTTATCTTCAACTTGCCCAAGAAGTTTCTCATTATTTTCAACCTCAACATCACAACTGATAGATTTCTGATTCCCAAATATGTGAAAGCTATTTCTAATGGGCTACATTATTTAATTACTGCTTTCAGGCTGATGATAGTGAAATTCATGACACATATCCACTGCTGATTTCCCTGCATGATTAGTTTCTGTTTGGAGCGCATCATCATCATCAGATTTATTAGTATTTAGAGAATAATTAGTATAAACAATCTCAACAATAAAACATATTGGATTATCAAATTGTCTTTCCTTAAATTGATCTATGAGTTCACTTTTTGACTTATGGAAACAAGGATTAGCAAGGGAATGAACAGAAGGTTTTGGTTCTTATTAATTTTTAGAGGCTGGTTACCTGTTTAATATTTGATTTATTTCTTCTTCTGTTAAAAGAGGAAGAATTTCTCTCTTTCTTGGAACAGAAATACAATAGTTATCTTTCTCTTGTGTAGGCTGATTTTGAGGCTCGATGTGTTCTTGAACCTCCCCTAGAAAATATGGTGGATCATTACTTATGCTTCCAGGGGGATCTTGAGGATTTTCTTCTATGTCCTAATTAATTTCAATCTCAAACAACTTTTCATGATCTTTGTGATGGTCAATTTGTTCATGAGATTGATGAGTTGTTTCTAATAGATCATCAGGATGCCATTATCCTCTTATCAATTGTAATGAGTTATAACATAGAGGAAAAGACTCTAGATGTGTTACCTCTTCTCCTATTACAGGTTTTGTGATCTTAGGATGGCTAATTGTTTCCTCAAAGCACTGCTCACTTTCTATACTTTCAGCTTGTTTGTAATGTTCTCTCATATATGGAACACAATGTATAGGTAGGTAACTAGTACTCCTTTGAAAATCTTCTTCATTCTCTTATTCGAAATATTGCTCATCATACATATTTTTCTTGTTTTTTATGTCTTGTAGTGGTTGAGTTTGTTTTTGATCAGGAAAATGCATGGGTTGCTCTGGATAATCAACATCTGTATCAGCCTCATGAATTTCCAATTTCTTATCAAGTATGTACACTATTTTTCCAATTAGGTCCAATAATGTGTTTAGTTTAGCTTCTCTGTCTATACCTGATTCCATGTTTGTTAATTATAAAGAGGTCACTGCATCTTTTCAACCAATTCAGAGTCTTCTACCAGTGGAGTCATTAGGTATTTTGGTGGTTGTGGAGTCACCAGGTGGAAATTTTTAGCATTTCTGGAGGTAAAATGTTTTATGGTCCACCACCAATGATTTATTTGAAAACAAATCTGGAATGTTTTTGGGGTTTTCTAAGTTTTTTGAAGGGATATCTCAGTTATTACTCACTCACTTCCCACCGTGATCGCCATTATGTTGTGGTCCTGTGATTTGGAAGATTGGCATAGCAAGTGACAAGGAAACATCACAACCAGTCTTTAGAGCTCTAGGAACTAGCCTTCCAAGTCTCAGAGAGGGATCTCTCAATTGTTTGCAAAGATATGAGCTTGTTTTCTTTTAGGGGTTTGATTTTGGGCTAGTTATGAAGCATGGATTTGTTTGATTATATGGTTGGGCATGATGATCTAGGGAACATATATAGAAAAGGGAAATCTCTAAGTCATTAGGAAATGGATTCAAGTGGAAGTTGTAACAAGTTTGTAAAGAGATTAGGGGTATCAAAGGGAAAATCTAACTTGGCCAATGGATCTACAAAGTCTTTCAGGTGAAATCAAATGGACATCAAAGGTTAAGAATGAAAAGTAGAACTGAGGGCAATTAAGAATCCTTAATTATATGTACTTCTCAACAAAGGGACTTAAAACATTATCTGAACATGAAGAGGCATTCCACAGAGAGGGCTAACCATAAATTCTAGAAACCACACTTCAGAAAATAATAATTCCAAGAAAAACTTCTCCAGGGAAATATAGAAGGCGAGAAACTCACTTAACTTCTAGTGATTTCACCTTCAAGGATAATAAAACATTCAAGATTCACAAATAACTGCATTCATAGAAGAGGGAACTCCTAGAAATATTTGATTATAGCTATAAAGACCTTCAAAACAATTATTTGAGCAAGTACAAAAGGTATGATCAGAACAAAACCTCTTTAGCAGACTTTGGACAATGGTACTTTGAAGGGAGACTTCAGAAACAATTTTTAAAGTGGCAACACGTAAGCAGGGAAAACCATAAATAATTCTTGAGACCAACTGTATTGAACTATTTAAGAAATAAAAAATCATAAGGGTTCTAGAGAGAAATTAAGAATTCTCTAGAATATCTTAGCAGAAGAAAACATAAAGACAGTGAAGAGTAAACAGAACTAAGGTGCTTTCAAAAGACATTTCTTAGCCTAAACTTTTTACTCTACTATAATAGAGAATGGTGAAACAAAATGGAACAGGAAATAACAATAACAGTTTAGAATAATTCACCAACAGCCAAGCTCAGGGATCTAATGACAGAGCTTTCTCCATTAAAAAACAAGTCTAGACATCCACAAGTTCCAGAACATCAATTTTCTTTCAACTTCAGCAGAACTATGTATTACTTCAAAGAGTCACCAAATTCCCCCCATACAATGATTTCAAATGAAGAATTTATGCTGCAAATGAGGAGGTGGAATTGATCTAGGGTCCAAATGTTATTAATTACAAATTAAATGCATTCCTGACCTTGAAAACCATGCAAGGCATAAGGTAGGAACATGTGTGAAACTACTTCTCTGTTAATAACTCTGTCTTAACCTTCTAAGGAAAAAATAGGTGAAAGATTGACTTTTAAGGATTCATCCTATCTTTACAATAACTGTGCTGGCAGTTTAAATGTATTGTATTGGGGTAATAACTATCTATTTATCTTTGTAGGCAGAAAGTAGGTGAAAGGTGTTAGTTAGATATTCTAAGGGAATAACTGCTCTTTTTTTGATGTATTCGAGGCTACCTTTAGTCTAACATTCCTTGATTTAACCAATAAATTGTGTCTTTAGGCCTCTTAGCCTTAATCTTTTATTAATCTTGCATCATTGTCCTTTCTCTGTTTCTATTAAAAAAATTGTTTATTTCTTAATCCTTTGGCCTCTATCTTTTGGCCTTTTATCTTTAATCATCGATTTAAAAGGGCTAATCTCTATTTCGACAAACTTAATCTTTGATTAAGCCCTTCGGTCTCCTATCTTTATTTCTTTATCATTTCTACTGACTATTCTTCGTTTACTATGTGTAGGGGTTCTTTGATTCCATTGATGGTCATGACTCATCAATCTAACCTTCAGATTAAAACCTTTTATTCTCTTTTTCTTCGTATTTCTGCCCCTTTGGATTGTCATCCAAAAGCTCTTTGTCATTCAATTTGACTATGGGATGGCTTTTAAGCCTGAGCCACCATTAAACCTACACAATTAAACAACCGTGAATTAAAACCTGCAAATTTGGATTTACTGCGTTTCAGAGGCTCGGAGGAAGGTTTTGGAGCATTTTGCAGAGAAGGAGAATGTGCAGAGGGTAAGGTTCCATAGAAGGAACCATGAAGGAAGAGGGAAATATTTTGAATTTGACACAAATTGGGAGGGAAGCAATTTTGCAGAAAACCTAGTGGTTTTCATGTTAAGAATAGGCAGTAAGTTGTATTAGACCTTTTGGACACGATACGGCTGGATGGACGACATTTTTCCAAGCCAAAACCACTTTTTTCACGTTGAAACAAGGTGTTAAACCTCTGCAGAGAAATGAGCGTGAAGATGAATGTGAACCATTGGATCTAGGGGAGAACAGATCAAACGTGAGGAATGGGTGCGATCGTTGGTCGGGCAGACGATGGGATCGGGTGCTGACATCAACAAAATTGTCATGAAGTGGGGGGGTCAGAAAGGTTTCAAGATCAGTGGAGACTGTTGGATCTGAAGGATCAATGGTTGAGATGTGATTTACGAAGATGTATGCAGGAGGGATGGTCGGGTGATGGATGGCAAGGGAAGGAGCTAAGACCGTTGGATCGAGTATAATTAACGGTCACGATTAATTCAGGGAAGGAGTAAGAGGGAAGTGGTGGATGGAGGGGGAGAAGAGGGAGGAGCCCCATTGGCGATTAGATCATGATGAGATAAATGGATAGGATCTCTTCTGGGGGGACCACAAAAGCGCGGAGGCCAAAAGAAGATGGAGGGCCTGGAAAGGGTCTGGACCGTCGGATCTGGGGAGACCGACGATTGAGATCTTTTCGTAGAGAGGATTCGGTAGAGGGTGATCAGGAGGAAGGGTGGCGATGTGAAGAAGCACATACCATTAGATCATCAGGATCTATGGTTTAGATCATATCGGCGGAGCACGTGTCGGCGGAGAAATGGAAGGTGGAAGTGACCCTTTGCAATTTGCGATGGAGAGCAGACAATCCAATCTAAGGGAGATCGACGGTCATGAATCCATCGACGGAGGTTTGGGTCAACAGGAACGGGAAACGCTGAAGTGCGATGGCTGATGAGGGCTAAAGACCTTTAGCCAATAGTCTCAGGCCTCAGTCTTATGGGAAAAGGGGCTAGGGGTTTAAGCAAAATGCGCTTAAGGCCCAAAGTTAAAAGGTCAGAAAATAGGCCGAAATGGGGTTTTTGGAGGCCTTTTGAGGGGTTCCGATAAGTTAGAAAAAGGGGTTTATAACCAAATAAAGAGGATTTATAAGCTTTTAAGAGGATTTTGAAGGAAATAAAGGGTAAAATGAGGAAAATAGTGACATGAAGGCAATATTTTGAAATGGAGAAATGCTGGGAATTATGGCTTTGAAGGCAGTTTTCTTTTTGAATCAGCAGGGCTTCTTTGAAGGATTTCTTGTGGAAACAGAAGTGAAGATGATTTGTAAGATAAAAGACACCAAGAAGGCTTCAAGAACTAGCAATTTTCCATGAAGATTACTTCCTGAAGGCTTAAGAACATATTTAGCCATCATTTGTTGTGACAAAATTTACTGATTGCTAACAGATTCTAGGGTTTTGCTGCTTCAGATAGGTCATTGTGTAAGTTTCACTATAACAATTTTTATACGAAGGTTCAGAAGCTAAAATTTTTAGAGTGTGAAGCTGAAATCCTAAGGAAAATCTTCGCACAATTTCAGAGCTTGGTTCGCAATATTTTCAGAGATATGATCTGTGGAAATTAGGGCATTTTGTAGGCTCCTGAATTTAACCTAAATAGGTCATCGAAGAAATTTTGCTATAATTTTTTTTCTAGGAGGGGTAAGAAGCTAAAATTTTCACAGAGCGAAGACAAAATCCTGAGGAACTTCCTGTAACAATTTCAGATCTTTGTTCACAATATTTTGTGAGATATGATATTTGTAAGGTAGGATTGTTTTAGGCTCCCAAATTTCATCTCAAATAGGTGACTGTGGGAAAAAAGTCATAAATCTCTCTCTGAGCGTTGAATTTTGATTCTGTAAAAACTGACCACAATTACACAGACTATAGGTTTCGAAATATCAATTTTAGAGCTGAAGGAGGAAACAGTGACATGTGGAAAGTTGTACAAGTTCACTCTACTCAACCAATCCGTAATTAGGTCATTGTGGGGGATTGGGCATAACTTTGTCTTGAAGAATCCAAATTAGGTTAGACCTATGGAATTCGAAAGAAGATTTAGAGGGATACATTAGGGAAAAATTTCAGATATTGAGGATCCAAAATCAAAGAGATAATTCAGTTTGAATATGGAGCTCCTCAAAATAAAGAAAAAGAAATCTATACTATGACGCATGAAGAGCAAGAATTACAGTATGAAATATCAAAATTACGATACCAAGTGCAAAAAATTTCGATCATACAAAGAGAAATCAGAGATGACATAGATCGTTTAAAAGAAAAAAATGGAGGCTAAGTTGGACGGTTTGAAGGATTAAATGAAAACTAATATGGATGATAAAATAGTGGAAGATGACATCGAGCATCAACAACAAGTTCTCCAACTCTTAAAGGACAACCTAACTTTGGTGCAAAATCAAATGAAAGAACATGAAGATCAACATCGCAGCGAAAGAATTTCTAAAGTAGTCACAAAAACAAGAACTTTACAACTACCAAATCGAACAATTTTAGAGTATCTCAACAAGTGGAAGAACTTACCCGCTAAATATTCCACATGGGAGGATGAGAATTTTATATAGAAGCATCCATAAATAATCAAACATTGAGGGCAACACTTGTTTGAAGGAGAGGGGCATGTTAGGTCCCTATAATACTAGTGTATCCCCTTATTATTGTTAGTGTAGCCCCCTTATTATTATTGTTGTACCCTTGTAACCCCCATATTTTTATTATTGTGCCCTTAATTTATTATTGTTAGGTCGGTTAGGATTATATTGTGGCCCCATGGACTCCTATATATAGAAGGAGGTTTTGGTCATTTGTATCATCCCAGAATTGTTCATTTATATAATGTATTAGAGGTTTCCCCCTCGAAGTGGCTTATTTATAAGGCGTTGATATCCATTTTCTTCTATTTTTGGAGCTGTTTTCACAACATTTGGTATCATAGCTTTGGATTCTTGGGTTTCGCTACTCCAAATAGGTCATCATGGAATTTTCACTATAACGTTTTTTCTATGAAGGTACAGAAGCTGAAATTTTTAGAGTACGAAGCCAAAATCCTAAGTAACATCGTCACATAATCTCAGATCTTGGTTCACAACATTTCTGGAGATATGATCTGTGGAAGTTAGGGCATTTTGCAGTCTCCTGAATTTAACCTAAACAGGTGATCGCAGAATTTTTGCTATAACTTTGTTTCTATGAGGGGTCAAATGCTGAAATTTTCATATAGTGAAGAAAAAATCCTGAGGAACCTCCTGTAAGAATTTTATATCTTGGTTCACAATATTTTGTGAGATATGATTTGTGGAATGTAGGATTTTTTCAGGCTCCCAAATTTCATCTCAAATAGGTGACCATGGGAAAAAAGTCATAACTCTCTCTTTGAGCATCATATTGGGATTTTGTAAATAGTGGCCGCAAGTGCACAGACTGTAGATTCTTGAATATCAATTTTAGAGCCGAAGGAGGAAACAGTGACATGTGGCAAGTCGTACAAGTTCACTCTACTAAACCAGTCCATAACTAGGTCATCATGGGAGATTGGGCATAAAGTTGTCTTGAAGAATCCAAATCAGGTCAGACCTATGGCATTTGAAAGAATATTCAGAATGCTACTTTACGGAAAAATTTCATATATTGAGGATATAAAATCAAAGGGATAATTCAGTTTCAATATGGATCTCCTCAACAGAAAGAAAAAGAAATCTATACTATGACGCATGAAGAGGAAGAATTACATTATGAGATATCACAATTAAAATACCAAGTGCAACAAATTTTGATCTTACAAAGAGCAATCAAAGATGACATAGATCGTTTAAAATAAAAAATGGAGGCTAAGTTGGACAGTTTGAAGGATAAACTGAAAACTAATATGGATGATAAAATAGTGGAAGATCACATCGAGCATCAACAACAAGTTTTCCAACTCTCAAAGGACAACCTAACTTCGGTGCAGAATTGAATGAAAGAATAGGAAGATCAACATCGCATCGAAAGAAGTTCTAAAGCAGTCACAAAAACAAGAACTTGACAACTACCAAATCGATCAATTTCATAGTATCTCAACAAGTGGCAGAACTTACCCATTGAAGACTCCACATGGGAGGATGAGAATTTTATACAGAAGCATCCAAAAATAATCAAGCGTTGAGGGCAACACTTTTTTGAAGGAGAGGGGCATGTTAGGTCCCTATAATTCTAGTGTATCCCCTTATTATTGTTAATGTAGCCCCCTTATTTTTATTGTTGTACCCCTGTAACCCCCATATGGTTATTATTGTGCCCTTAAATTATTATTGTTAGGTCAGCTAGGATTATATTGTGGCCCCATGGACTCCTATATATAGAAGGAGGTTTTGGTCATTTGTATCATTCAAGAATTGTTCATTTATGTAATGTATTGGAGGTTTACCCCTCGAAGTCGATTATTTCTAAGGCATTGATATATCTTTTCTTCTATTTTTGGAGCTGGTTTCACAACAACATTCAACCATGGAAATTATTCAATGGAGTATGGTTGTTTATACTATTGTGACTTATTATCATGATTTTTTTCTACCATGACTACTTCATAGAGATGTTGCATTGTTGTTGGTATTGTATAATTTTCTTATGCTATTGGAGAGTATATCATGGATAGGATGGATGGATTTTCTTTATAGTTGGTTGGATGTTTGTTGCTGCTACTATGGAGCTTATTAGAGTTGTTGTCGCAAGGTAGTCATATATGTTGTTGCCGTTGTAGAGTTGATGAGTGTTGTTGTTGCTAGTAGATCACATTATGTTGTTGTTGCTGTGTTATTGTTATGATATGCTATTACAGCTATGACATGGATTATGCTACTGTTGCTTCAGAGGGAGAACATGTGCTTCAATGTTTTTTGTTGTTGAGTGAGAGTTTATTGTTGCTGCTAGTAGGAGATGTATTTTTGTACTCTAGCGTGTTGATGATTTGTTATAAATTATGTCTAGGGGGATTTTAATGCATATATCTTTGACAGGTAGTGTTTTTGTATTTATGTCTTGCACTCCATTTTTCATCACTTGCATATAATATTGATTGGGGTTATGCTTTTGTGGATGGATCCCCTTACATGTAGAGGAGTATATATCATTTATATTTACATGTCTTGCGCTTTGCCATTGTTTTCAAAGGGGGAGAATGTGAGGATGTTGATTTGGTGATTGTTTGAGCTGTGAGGTTGACATCAATGTGAAAGGGGGATATTTTTTCATTTATTTGTGTTTCCATGTTGCAGATGTGTGGTTGATTGTCATTGATGTCAACCAGTTTGTTTGAGTTGCAGGTGAGTTGGTTATGCATGTGATCATGTGGATGTATGTGTCTTTTGTACATATAATCCATAGATGGTCCTCTGCATGTATATTTTCTTGGACTAGATTGGAGATGGTCTTTGGCATGTATACTAGAATAGAGCTTTTGGATGGAGTAGTGATTGTTGCTATTGATTTTGATGATGGTGTGTTGCACTATTTTAGATGACCTCTCATGATGTTGATGATAGGAACTAGCTTTGATACCTTCCCATGATGATGGTATTCATTATCATGTTGCTACATACATATGTTGATGGCTTCTTCAGGAGTTAGAGTTACGGATCCTTTATGATTATGTATCGTTGGTCTCCATGTCCCGAATTACGTCTACATGTTTATGATGTTATGTTTTGGGCTTGGAGAGGATATACATGCGTATGTAGTTTATTGAGTGGTTGTGAAAGTGTTGTAGGGTGTCTTAAAGTTATTTCAAATTCATATTGATGGAAAATATGTTTGTGGAAACACTTGATGGCTCAGTTTCTTATTTTGGTTGTTGGTTGATGTCCTAGTCAACCTAGTTTGACTTGAGATGATGCAGAGACATGGTGAAGTGTTGAAGAGGTGTTAGACACTTCTATAGGAATTACAACGGATTTGAATGCACTGTAAGAAGTTTAGGCAAGTCGTGAGTTGAGCATAATGAGGTTTGAACATCCTCTACCCCAATTACATACTTGCTGACACATGGGAGCATTTTTAGAGCCATAGTCACATGGAAAAAATCCTATGGGAGCGACTATAGCCTCAGGAAACTAAAGTCACATGCAGAGAAGTGTTATAGGAGTGACTGTGGATTTTGATGAGAAAGGCTCTACATTCCTCGCTGTGCTAAGCCTATTTTTGTGTTGTGGTGATGTTATTGGTCGAGAATTTTTGGCATATGGTCATAAAACTTTTTTCAGCCCTCTATAAGTTGATGAAGATTGAAGATATCAAAGGGCTAGTAGTGTTAGTGATTGATTTTCTCAAGAACCCTTCCTCAATGAAATATGAATCATGTGAATAGATTTTTTTAGCTGTCCATAATCTATTGCATTTATTGAGATAATCATCTCATAAAATGTTAAATAGAAGAATGCATTGAGTTCATTTGGTTGGTTTCTTGGAGAGCGTGTGAGTATCATATTGTGAGAGCATTGTGAGTGAGTTGAGTATGCACCAGTTTCTCAAATATTTTATGTAGATATAGATGAGATATTTTTGAGCTAAAATCATAAACATAATTGAAAATAAGATACAAAAAATTACGTGTTTAATTGTGGCATAAATTTCTGCATCTTGTTGTGTGTTTTAGAAAAGTATTTTGGCATGTCAAGTAGTGAAGAATTACCTTCACCATATAATATTTGTGATTTAGAATTTATGATTAGAATACTATAGATATTGGGTTGCTCATGTTGAGTGAATTGAGAACCCAATGTGAAATATCCTAAAATATGGTTCACATCGAGGAAGTGAAGGCATGTCAAGGCTTCAATAGAGACAAATATTTGATGAATTAAAAATTAGGAAGAGTTTTATCCATCCAATAGGATTTGGATAGTCCAGTGGTGGGTGGGTGAGGATCATTGGTCATGGGAGCTTCTAGTGGATGGTAGTCCGTAGGTCTGTGAGAGAAATTTTTTTCTTGAATTGACAGTTCCATCATAATGTAGAGAGAGCCAAGTCTTCTGGCTTATAGTTGAAATATAATCCATGTAATTTTTCTTAGAAAATAATAAAAATATTTGAGAAGCGCAACAGTAGCAGGGTGGCTTTCCCCTGAAATTTTTTCCACTAGAATTATATGTGTTCCTATGTGTGCATGCTTGGTGTTTATATTTCTCATGGTTATTATGATTTAATGTTATTGTTGATTGTATTTTTTTGATAAGATAATAGTGTGGATGTGCATGGATGATATATATTGAGTTTGGAAACAAATTTAAATTGGTAAGATTGTTATAAAGTCCATCACTACTAATTTACCCCCTCCCCCATCTTAATAGCGAATACATTTCGAAGAGTAAAGGGTATTCCCTTAAATGATAATCCTTTTTCCACAATTTTTACGACAAGATTCCCTAGACTACACCCAAGACCATTTCAATCACGAAGGAACATGTTAAGATACAAATAAGAAAAAACACCCAACTATGATATCTCATAACTGATAAAGGAGATTTCTTCTGTAAGCTTCCAATTAACAAGGACTAAATGTGATAAATAAAATACCCTAAAATTTTGAACAAACGTTCGTTGTTGAATGAGTAGTCAAGCCAACATCTATGTAGAATTGAATATTCTATTCAAATCAATTGACATTCTGCATCAATGATAGAGAAATATGGTGAAACGAGGGTTTTATTTGCCTCATGTGGCAGAGTGCCTTCCTCCCAAATGATGATGGGATAGTGAGATATTCTCCAATAGGATAGGGTAGGTGGTTGCCATGACCACTACAACGTTACATCTTTCTCATATATCTCTCTATAATAAATCATGGTCATCGAATGGTTGTGTGTCCACAACTTGACAACTAGACAAAGGGGAGTCACATAATGGTGGGAAGGATTAAAATAAATATGGTAGCACAAGATTTCTAATACATATAAAGTGTAGAAATCTATGATGGTAATTGCATAGGTATGTTCACCACTGCTAGATTCGTAGATTTCTAGTAACATTCACACCATATATGTGCTCTATCATACGATCAACCTTATTATGTTCCATAGTTAGCTAGGTGCATCAATGTGACAGGATGGGGAAATTTATTTCCCCTTTTAAAGAAAGTATGTAATTACAAAAGGGTTAATAGATTAGGATACTCCAACCACTAGATATTAAATCCATATTATAAATATATAAATGAATAAGGGGTCAGAAACCTGCAACTTCGGTACAATGATCCTGCAAGCATAAGAAAACATAATTATTGGTAAGGAGTTTATATATATATATATATATATATTATTTATTTATTATGAAGGAAATATTATGGGTGGTATAAGAGATATATAGGTGACAAAACTGTGGCCAGTGTAAACAAAATAAGAGATATATATTTAATGCACATGTATAAAAGAAAATATATGATTAAGTAGTAATATAGTTAATAAAAATTTATGATTTGTATTTCATAGAGAGGGAGAGATAGGTGAATTGAAGGATTTGAGATATGAAGACACCTCCTACAGGTCCAAGTTGCACACCCTCAACGGGACCTAATTCAAGAATGTCGATGAAATTGGGTGAAAAAACCTAGTATTTATCAATAATGTTGTTTTAAACTATGTAAAATTTGAGAGAAATGATATATAGTGTAAGAATTCATAATGAATGGTTAATGAGGGATCAAGAGAGAATATTCAAAAGTATATATGAACGGAAAAGACAAAGGGCTTAAGCCCAAAACCTTGACAATGGAAATAGATATGAATCACATAGGTAGGGAAAAGATAATTCTATTGAGAAGTGTCTGATGCCATAACCTGAAATGGATAAGGGGACATATGCCACTCTAATATTCCAAATCTGGAACAACTAGCAAGGCATGACTGGAAAAAGCATTTTCTAATAATGGCTGCTACATGAATTGAAACTAGGATCTGGATCCCTTAGAACAATGTGTCTAAGTATTTAATCCAAGAGGAGGCTCCAAAGAAATCCTTCTAGAGTGGTTAAATAGATCTCCCACTCCTAGATGTCCTCTAAAAGTGCTCGATGAGGGACTGCAACAAATGTAAGCACATATGATGGAATGAAAACATTATTCTTATAACTGTGAGCACATGAACATATATATAGCCAACAAATATATGATATAGCAACAAATGTATACAATGTGTGGAGGAATCAATCACTCCAGCTAGGAAATGGAAGCCTCAATGAAACATATATAAGACAATAAAGCAATACTGCTATGCAGAATGTCATATGGCTAAAATAATGCAGTTCATTGGAGACACTTGCTAGGTAGCAAAAATGCTAGAGTTGCTGGGCAGCAGCTGCAACTCAATACTAGATATACATGGAGATGGCTGAAGATGATGCTCAATTTGAAACAAACCTCCTCCAATGGATATCTCAATGCAAGGCTAATAGTGGCACTGAAGATCTTGCCCTCTGAGAAGATGGTGCAACCTCTTACTACAAGTGTGCACTAAAATAACGCATTCTAGAGGATGGACTGTGTTGTCTATGATGGGATATGTTGGCCTTAGTGCCAAAATATGAAAATCTGCCCTGGAGACCTTCCTTACTAATCTTCCTAAGGAATAGAAGCTCCCTCCTATGAAAGATGAGACAACAAATGGTTTTGTGGAACCCTTCCACTGCAACACCTAGCAACACTACGTTATAGTTCAGTAGAAATAACACAGTGACTGAATAATGGCTTTGGCCTTGAGCCAAGATGTGGAGAAAATGAAGTGCAATCCTTCAAGAGGCCTCTCAAGAAGGAGAGGAAATCCTAGAAAAGAATCCCTCATGCTAAACAACACTACAACTCAGCTAAACAGTCGGAGACTGCAAATAGTCTAATCAGAAAAATGATCAAATGCTCAAAGATATCTCACTATAGTTGCCTCTTCCTTCTTTTATGCAAGGGAATGCCTCTTTGCCCTAGACCCCACATATTAGTGTTTCTTCCACAAAGAATCTTTCTCCCTCCAAAACTGCGATGTCTTCACAAGCAAGCTACACCTCTTAGGTAGTACTATTGACTTGGTCAAACTTGACCTTTTCCTCATGCATTTTCCCCTTTTCACACTGGAAGGTGCAAAATTAAGCTACTCCATTGATCCTTTTTACACTATGAAGGAGCTTATTCCTACTCATGGGAATTTTACCCATTTTATTCGCCTCCTAGATGAAATAAGAAAAAATTAATATTCCAATTTTCCACATGCAAATTTTGGAATATTATAGTCCTCCCCTCTGAAGATCTCTTGTCCTCAAGCAAGTTCAAGGATAGACTAAGTTATATTCTCCTCTCCCTATAGCATCCCTATATGATGATCTCCTCCAAGTGAAGTGATGCTATCTCATCAATCAAGTCTCCACAATGCTCCTCCTCAGCATGTAAGTCAGATATCAAACCATCATCATGTAAAGGTGAGATACTCAAGAGGATAAAAAAGTGATGTCTAGAGGGCCCTTTGAAGAATGGGATCTGAAATAAAATGGGAACTATCTTTCCCATATGGATCCTCCATCTCCAAGCTATGAGCCATGCAAAATGAATCAACTCCCAACTACGCAACTCTAGGAAACTGTCCTCCACCTTTGGCTCCGGCAAAGTAGGTGGGATGAAAATCTGCACATGGTAGACAATGTAGCCTACCCCACACTATCCATCTCTCCACTTATGATAAGTGTAGATAAAGTGTTGATCTTGGGCTGTAATAAGATTTCCCTCAAGTGGCAAGATGAGGACTAGACCTCCAAATATCTCTCCCCCAACACTCCAAATAATGCTGGCCCAAGTATCTCCATATATGATGAGTTGGAAGTCATCAACATATGGCATGTCTTCTATCATATGGCTCACCTCATATGGAAACAAATGAGTTGCTTTAGTGGCCATACCATCTCCTATGCTCCCCTTAGAACATGTAGTGCAAAAAGTGTGAGGAATTTCTCCCTCAAAGGACACATTCACCCAATGTGTCTCTCTCCCAAGTATGCTCCTCATAAAGATGGAAATAGTAAAGCCATCGGGAGCAAAGATGAGAATCATACCTACTGCCATATGTAACAAATGAGAAGTAAAATGGTCCCTCAAGTGTAACCAACACAACTTGACTCTCAACTGCAATGAAGACTGATAAAAAGTGTGGCCTCTCAACCACTTTCCTGCTGATCCAATATCCTCATAAGTATGGAGGAAGTGAATAATGTAATGTGTACAAAGAGTATGTCCTCCATAATATATCTCTTCCCCAATTCCTCCTAGGGAATGGCCATCAATCATGCTTATGGCCTCATCTAAACCATATGGTCTAGAAAAAATAATGCTCCTCATTGGAGCATCATCTTGCACAAGTATGGTTAAGGGATGCATACAAATATCATACAAATAATCATGAAAACAATAATGAATACCCTTACCATATGTCCTACTCATACAAGTGGAGTGGATCATAAGTGAGTCTCCTCTCATCTCTAAAGGGAAAAGAGGTGGCTGTGCTAACTCTCTCAAGTATTTATGTCTCTCCTCCATATCTATCTGGTCCATGCATCCGCTCATATGCTGATATATCTCCTCCTCAAAGCCCATCCAAAAATACCCCTCCATGATGGTGCGGTATGCTCTCAAAGAACAAGTATGGCTGAAAAGGACATCCTCATGAGGTGCTTGTAGAAAATTCTCCTTGAGCTTGGAAGCTCTAGGAAAGAAGATCCTATCATGATAAAATATGACCCCGTCTCTCACTGAATATTCCTCCTCATGCAACTGGTCATCCAAGATCATGCAAGTGAAAAGATCCTTGGAATACTCCACCAACAGCTAGGAGCTCCAATATGGAACTATCCTCCATAGTGACAACATTGATGATCTCTCATGAAGAGCATCTGTCATATGGTCATCCTCCTCTCTAACATCTCCTATGTCAAAGATGCAAGTTGGAAGGTTGTTGTCCTTCCCCTGCTGCTTCTGCCACAGCGCAGAATCTGAAATGGAAGTGTGTACTGATGATGTTGAGGGAATTCTCCCTCTCTCCTTGAGTCTACCGAAGACTCCTAGCATTGTATCAACCTCTAACAAGGTTCCCACTCTCCTAAAATCACTGACTAGTGCCTCAACTGGTGAAGCATTCATCCTCCTCTGCTAATCCAGTGGTCTCCCCAGCAAAATGTCTCCATGCAATGAGACATCCTCAACAAGATATGATTGAATAGATGAATGGAGAAAGCTCTCCATGCTTCCACTACGCAATCCAATCACATTCTTAGGTGCATCAACCTCCATAAATGAATAGGGATGTGTACTCCTCATCTCATGATGCTGGGTCTCCCTACCTTATCCTTGTGTCTCCATGGTTCCACACCTCCTCAACAATGGCACATGTAGAACATGTGTTGTGCCTTGATCTCCACACATGAGATCCTAGGGACTTCCTTGCAAATATGCAAGTATCCCTCTATCTAGAGCAAGGGCTCCTCCTTCCTCTGCATGAAGTGCTAGATCAACTCTAGATCTAACAGCATTGTTTCCCTCAATATTCGCGACATGAATGGGAAAAAATCAAATTATTGGATCCCTTTTTGAAAAAGAAACCTCCATGCTTTCTTGCTCAAGGATGTGAGAAGAAAATCTTTCTTCCGGCAAAGTATGGTGCAAGTTTTCAGCTCCTTCCAAGGTTTTCTGAAATGGAATTGTGTTCTCATGCGAGGGTTTTGTTTGAGTTTTCTTGTTCAGACCCACCATGTGTGTTTCATGAACCCTTCTATCAAACTTTTCCACTAATGTCTTAGTGAAATTTGGATAAGATGAAATGTTCACATTTTTCATAGAAAAGGTTTCAAAGATCCACCAGGCATAAGCGTTACCTCTCAAATGCAGTGTTGCAACATTAATGGATTCATATTCAAGAATGTGGTGCTACTGCAAGAAGGTATCTAACTCCTCCACCCAAGCTTTGGCTGAACATGTAGGTGAACCCTCAAAGATAGATAGAAGAAATCTATCTTGTTGCTCTCTTCCTTTCACCTCCATCTTGCAAAACTTCGAAAAACTGAGAGGATCTCAGAATTTCTGAGTTTGAAGCTCATACTCCAAGAAACCACTAAGGGTGTCCATCCTAGCAACCTCTTCTTCTCTTTCCATGTCTCTTCCGGCAATCCTAGGCATGTGACTGTGCTGAGTATTAGGATGTGCAGTTGCATGCTCACACTCCTCAAATCTAGAGTTTGCTTTTGAATCAAACCCTCTAGAAGATTATCCATACATATTCCTCCTAATATCCTTGAATTCTTCATGAATCATATGTTCAAATTCAGGAAGAAGCTTTGTGAGCTTATCCCCTTTCTCTTCTCCAAAAGATGGAGTCTTCTTCCTGCCTATTTCTCTGTCTCCTTGATGAGAATAGGAAGTGCAGGGTTCTCCCTCTTTTTTCTGCTTATCCTCCTTGGGGAGGTTCTTCATGGATCTGGAATATGATGAGATAAAACCCATCGTCTTCAATATTCTGATCTTCTTTGGCTTAGACTCACAAGCTGAACCAAGAAAGCAACTTTGATACCACTGTAATATTCCAAATCTGGAACAGCTAGCAAGGCATGACTGGAAAATGCATTTTCCAGTAATGGCTACTACAGGAATTGAAACCAGGAGCTGGATCCCTTAGAACAATGTATCTAAGACTTGAATCCAAGAGGAGGCTCCAAATAAATCCTTCTAGAGTGGTTAAGCATATCTCCCACTCCTATATGTACTCTAAAAGTGCCCGATGAGGGACTACAACAAATGTAAGCACATATGATGGAATGATAGCATTATTCTTATCGCTGTGAGCACATGAAGATATATATAGCCAACAAATATATGATATAGTAGCAAATTTATACAATATGTGGAGGAATAAATCACTCCAGCTAGGCAATGGAAGCCTCAATGAAGCATATACAAGACAATAAAGCAATACTACTATGCAGAATATCATATGGCTAAAATAACGTAGTTCATTGGAGACACTGCAACAAAATACATGATAATAGAATGATATGAAAATATCATCTCAAATAAATGAGGGGGTGCAAGCTCTCAACCCTTCAAAACACTAATACAACAATAATACATAATCCTTGGAAGGATTGGCTACAATATACATGAAATTGGGAAATCTGCAGAAATGTCGGAGTTGCTGGGCAAAAACTGCAACTCAATACTAGAAATACATGGATATGGCTGAAGATGATGCTCAATCTGAAACAACCCTCCTCCAATGGATCTCTCAATGCAAGGCTGATCCCGGCACTGAATATCTTGCCCTCCGAGAAGCTGGTGCAACCTCTCACTGCAGGTATTCACTGAAATAACACAGTCTAGAGGATGGACTGCGCTATCTATGATGGGATATGTTGGCCTTGGTGCCAAAATATGCAAATTTTCCCTGGAGACCTTCCTTACTAATCTTCCTGAGAAATAGAAGCTCCCTCCTCTGAAAGATAAGACAAGGAATGGTGTTGTGGAACCCCTCCACTACAACACTGAACAACACTACGTTATACTTCAGTAGAAATAACGCAGTGAATAAATAATGGCTTTGGCCTTGAGCCAAGATGTGGATAAAATGAAGTGCAATCCTTCAAGAGGCCTCTCAAGAAGGAGAGGAAATCCTAAACAGGAATCCCTCCTGCTAAACAACATTGCAACTCAGCTAAACAGTCGGAGACTGCAAATAGTCTAATTAAACAAATGATCAAATGCTCAAAGATATCTCACTATGGCCGCCTCTTCCTCCTTTTATGCAAGTGAATGCCTCTTTGCCCTAGACCCCATATTTTAGGGTTTCCTCCACAAAGAATATTTCTCCCTCCAAAACTGCATTGTCTTCCCAAGCAAGCTACACCTCTTAGGCAACGTTGTTGACTTGGTCAAACTTGACCTTGTCCTCATGCATTTGCCCCTTTTCACACTGGAAGGTGCGAAATTAAGCTGCTCCATTGATCCTTTTTACACTATGAAGGATCTTATTCCTACTCATGGGCCCTTTACCCATTTTATTCACCTCCTAGATGAAATAAGAAAAAAATAATATTCCAATTTGCTGCATGCAAATTTTGGAATATTACAGCCGCATGGATATGTTTTAATTATTTCCTTTTTCTTTTATGTAATACTTGGCACTATTTGGGTTCATTGCTTTACCTTTTCTTTGTTCAATGAAGCAAACATTCTTCTTTTATGAAATGCTTAACAATTTATTACAAAGTAACTTGGACTCTAATTACACTTAATGAGGTTGTTATTATGTCATTGAATACTATGTCATTAAATATTATGATAATTGTGTTGGAAAACTATATACCCACATGATGGAAAACTTCTATGCTAGCACAACCATATTTATCAATGTTGTTGATATATACTTGTATATATATGTTATTTTATTTATTTATCAACTAATGTTCAATTACTCCCCATTTCAATCATATCAATCATTTAAAGATAATATATCAAAAAATATATAATAATTATTTTATAACATATAATTTTTATGTACTTAAATTATAATCTTTATTTTAAAATATAATTTGTTTTAATAAATTATTATCGATTGGTTTTTCAATGTATGGTTTTTCTGTTAATCAAAAATAATTTTAGCAATAAATAATAATATTTACAGTATGATAATTATATATGAAAAATTATATAATGAGTGTTTGGTAATAATTTAAATTATATAGAAAATTGATCTAATCATATTTTTAAATTATATTAAAAAAAAAATTATAGAGATATATTATATTATTTATCTTAAAGCATTATTATTATAATTATTATTATTATCAGTGTTTGTTTTATAAATTATTATTAAATTAATTTTATATTATAATAATAATATATTAAAATTGTAATCTAAAATTTTTATAGCTTTGAGGTCTCTTAATAGTGACACCCAGGGTTTGGGGCTAACATTAATCATGGTGATGTCATAGGGGGCTCAAGTACACCCTCCTTCAACACAATTGTCACAAGTAAGGGTAAGGAACTAGAATTTTTTTTCTTCACCAAACTAAAAAATCAAAGTGTGTTTCAGAAATTATGAACCACCCATTTAGGAGAGGGAGGGCAAGGAAAGGACATTGGGCACCAACAAGGAAGCAAAAAAAAGAGTACAAGAATGAAAACTTTAGCTAAGTCATCCACCGCAAACTCTTGTAAGCAAAAAAATGCAGATATTCCATCTCTGGCAATATAATACACTGAGATGGATGCATACAAAGAATACATGTAGGAATACACCATCATCTCTAAGTTCATGGGTCTTTGGACCCAAGAAAATTCACTGAAATGGTGGATAGAACAAACATTGTGCCCCAAGGGAGGCATCGAGATCCATCTTGGATCCAAGGGATTCTTGATAGTGATCTTTGATATGATAGAATATTGTGATCACATATTTGAAGGAGGGTCATACTTCTTTAACTCAGTAGTCATGTACATGTGGTAGTAGAAGGAAAATTTTAGCCCAGAGAAGGAATATTTCAAGGGATTTGTAGTCTTGATCAAACTTTCTTCCCTATTAACAAACTACCATACACAATCAATTCTAAGAGTAATAGGCAACAAGCTTTGGGAATCCATCTGAATGTTAGAGGGAACTCAACTAGGGAATTATATTCCCTACAATAATTTGTGTTTATATGGATGTCTGCGGAGCCCTAGGAGAGGTAATTAAGCTCGTTTTCCAAGATTCTTCACAAACATAGAATATAGATTACAATAATATTCCATTTCATTACCAAAAATTCCATGAGAATGAGCATCTCTATTAATATTTTCCTCAAAGCACACTTTCATTAGTTTATCCCAATCACAACAAGGCACATATAGCGAAGGGTTTACTAGGGTTATATATACTTGTAGGTTATATATAACTGGAATAACCTACTTAAAAATATAATATTTTTATGGTTTAAATATATACAAGTTAAAAATTATTAATCATTATATAAGTTCACAATTTTCAATGAAAAAATAAAAGGTAAATTATTATATGGTGAAGGAAAAACCATGTTAATTGGAGTTATTTGAGCTAGTTGGCACAATGCATGTGTCAGTGACATGGTGGATGTTAATTATATTGATAATATGTATAAATTAGTGATTTTACATTATATAGTAAAATGGATTTTAATTTACAACTACTATTTATATGTTATATATTTTAATTTGATATGTATGCTATCAATTTTTCTTATTTATTTTTATTTCTGATTTTATTAATTAAAAAAATTACAATATAACAAATTAAATTTTATTACTTTTAATTTTTTATTATTAATTAAGGATATTAAATGATACTACAACATATATTTAGTACTAAGTTCTATATTATTTTAAACTTTTTATTATCTAACGAACATGTAAAGTGCCTTTTTTACCATAAATATCATTTTTTATATTTTCTTTTGCAGATTAGAGTTATAAATATTCCATGCAAATTAAATAAATATGTTTTTCTAATTTTGTTCAATTTTTTTTTTTTTTACTTTAGTGTTTAGAATATTGTTATTAAAATTATATAAGAATAAAATAAATACTATTTTTTCATTATTTTTTCATTTTTTTTTACAATTTTATCAATTTTAAATTGAGTTAAATTTGGATACTATTTAAAAATTAAAATCTGACTAATATTAATTAACAAATTATTTAATTTACAGCTCATAGTCATATTTATAATGCAATGGGTTTTCACAATATTTTTATAAATAATTGGAATGTCCTTCACAATATATTTTTTAAAATAAAAGAAAATAATTGGTATGACATACTATAATATTATTTTTAAAAAAAAAAAAAATGGGTTTTGAAAAAGGAAGCAATAGAAAAATAAATAGAAAGAGAGAAGATTGTTATTCATCTTCACACATAAAAGAAAATTGGAAAATCCAATCAATAATTTTGAAAATATGGTGGACATATAAATTTGTTTCACTCCGTCCAAATCCCACGTTTATACACTAGATACTCGAACCGTTTCTCTCAGATTCTCTAATCTCTCAAACATATCATCAAAGCTTTGTAAAATTATCGTTCCGTGGTGTGGACGACACTGCTATATTCATCGCTACGTTGAGTGTACGTGTTTGCTAAACATACTATGATAATAGATGAGTGAAAGAATTATAATCCATCATCGAATTTCCCACTATAACAATAGAGGGAGACTACAATGAGAATGAAACCGTTGCGTCTCATCATATGTATTTTGATGCGGCTAGAACTTCTTCCCATCCCTTTGATTAGAGTGGTGTGCTTGATTCCAACTTGGTCGAGTCGGGGAGGTTTTCATTTCAAAATATAGTACTATTTTGATATTATATTATAGTATAGTTTTCATTAAAAATATTCGTATTTTGTGTTTTTATAGTTAATAAAAATAATATAATAAATAAATTAGTACAATTATATTAGTAAATATCGTTGATATATGTAGAATGGATTTATTTTTATAATATAGTCACTTTATAAAAATGGAAAATGAAACTTTACTTTTTAACATATATTAATCAAGTTTGTTAATATGATTGTATTAGTTGATCATAGTTTGACTCGTTGAAGAAGATTTAAGACTTTAATCATGATTAAAGTTGCCTTTATTATCGAACACAATTGTCCCATATTACACTAAATAACTTATTCAACCAAGAATAATTTTATTATGCTCAAAAAGTTTTGAAATTATCAAGAGTAGATATATTGTTAAAATATTCTTATAAATAAAAAGTTCACAAATTCAGGTCTCTATCAATTAATATAACCAAAAACAAATCTAAGTATAATTTTATTTTTTATAAAAATGTATGTCTTTCTCCGGCTCATTTTGCAATGGAAGTTAGTATCTTTGTAATATCCCAAACATGATATATTTATTTTAATTAAATAAAAACAAAAGGATGGGAACAATTAGCATCAATATTCAGTTAGGGTTGTAACCACTCGTTACTCACTCTAAAAGAAAACGAAAAAGGGTTCTTGGTGTATCGAGGGAAGATCATATTTGAAATTGGTGTTTAGCGCAAATTTTTCTAGATTGGTATAAAATATGTTAGGAAGAGAGTGCACGAAGTATGAGAAACATTTGAGCGATGTGTGTGTACGCTAAGAAGTGGAGTGGAGCAAGTGTGTAAATGATTGTATGAGAGAGAATCATGCTACATTTTCAAGAAAAGTGTTTCATTAAGGGGGATATGGTTTCGAAGGTATTAAGGTAATTGAGTCTTGTATGGAGACAAACTATTTTCGAAAAATGATTACACTCTCTCCTCAAAAGGGTGATGATTAAAGTGAGGCGATACTAAGCTCACACACTCTTATTTGCATGAAACTTTTAATGGACTTCTTTGTCGGCCAAGATTCTTAATTTCATCTAGCTCCGCGGACTAAAGGAATATATCACAATGAGAAAATAATGTGATTGCATCGAGAAATAAATCGAATTGGATATGAGTGCAATTTTATTCACTGTCATTGCATTGACTTTATATAAGGTAACATTTATATTATTTGTGGGTTCAAATCAAGATATCTTTGGGTAAAACTGTGAAGGTGGGTTGCACTTTTGTGAGAATCGGGGACGAAAAAGTTATTTTTCCAACAGTTTGACCGAACTGTTTTAGAGTTCGGCCGAAAGTTAGAAATTAGTTCGGTCAAACTAATTCTGCCGTTTACATTAACGACATTTACGATGTGGGCAAACAAATTTTTGGACAGAGATGAGAAAATCGACAATAGAAGTTTCGTTGAACTATTAGTTTGGCCAAAATTTTATAATAATTTGGCCGAACTTTAGTTTATAAATATACCAGCCCGCAAACATGAATAGGTTTCGGGCTTATTGGCGTTGTCACAACTCTATCTATTGGCATCGTCGCAACTCTGCTTGTTGCGTTTGCTGAGGTTGTGTTTTTTGTTGTAAGGTCTTGGTGTTGCATAGGGGCGAGAAGGTGAGAAATTTATTGGTGTTTTGTTGTTTATTTTGCTTTAGATTTTTTTATTATTGTTCTGCTATTTTAATTTTATTGCTGTGTTTTTTTGTTTGAAGGTAATTTGTAATCCACATCCTCCTCTACGTCCTCGTTGATCTCCTACTTGTCTTCTCATTATGGCCTTGTCTCTGAATTTCAAGGTTGGTACATGTGTCAAAGTATTGTTTTTGTGTATATTTTAATTTTCTGTGTTTAAATGGAAAAATGGTTATTTGAATATGAAGCTATTTAAAAACATTATAATGACTACCTCATGGACTTTAATACTAATTGGAATTTGGCATATAACATAATATGAGTTTAGATGGTGATGTCCTAATTAAAAATCTTTAAGCTTTGATATAAAATATGCTAAATTATTTTCAAATTTTGAGGAATATTGGTAACAATTAAAATAATGTATAAGCATCGTTTGGGAAGATTGAGAGAGGTTCCCCTTGAACCTGGGGGTAGCAGATAGTGTGGCAATAATCCCACTCTATGGTTGAATCTATGGTTTTTGTGCTGGTGGTTGTTCCTCTATCCCACTATCCTATCCATCATCCTATACCTATTCAACCCATTGTTCCTCCTCATCAAGAAATTCCCCCATGAGGGGCATATTATCATCATTGATCAACTATCATATGGTGAGCATCCTTCCATAGCTTCACCTGGCATAATACCAAATTTTGTTACTCATACTAAGCCCATGCAGATTGAAAGGAGATCATGAAAAAGGTTGGAGAATCCATCTCGGAGTATGCCTAATGATGCTGCGAATTTATGAGTTGATTGGGCTACACCACTTGTCTTTATTATTGGATATTGCTCCCCCTTTTCTGTCCTATATCCCCTTCAGTATGATTTATTGGTATTGTTATTTTCAAACCATTGGCACCATCCATCCTGCCTTGCCTACCTTTTGTCTGTTGGAGGGAAAATTTAGAGTTAAATATAACTTTTTTTCTAAGTTTGCATTTCAATTTTCACAAATAGATTTTCTAATATATATATATATATATATATATATATATATATATATATATTTCAAAATAATTTACAGAGTCTTTTAGGTATGTTGTTAGGGAGTCTCTGGTAAATTAATAGGTATGATGTCAGGCATTCTCTAGATGTATCTGCTTTTCAAGTTTTCTCCAATCAACATACAATAAATTTGTCATCCTCCATAGAATAAGCCACATGGAAAATTTAGAGTTAAATATAACTATTTTGTTAATTTTTCATTTCTATTTTCACAAATATATTTTCTAATATATATATATATATATATATATATATATATATATATGTTTTTCTTCAAAATAATTTACAGAGTCTTTTAGGTATGCTGTCATGCAGTCTCTAGTAAATTAATAGGTATGTTGTCAAGAAGTCTTTAGATGTATATTCTCTTCAAGTTTTCTCCATGCAACATACAGTAACTTTGTCATCCTCCATAGAATAAGCCACATGGAAAAATTTAGAATTAAATATAACTATTTTGATAATTTTTCATTTCTAGTTCACAAATAGATTTTCCAATATATATATATATATATATATATATATATATATATATATATATGTTTTTTTCAAAATAATTTATAGAGTGTTTTAGGTATGTTTTCAGGCATTCTCTAGTCAATATATATATATATATATATATTTCAAAATAATTTACATAGTCTTTTACGTATGTTGTCAGGGAGTCTCTAGTAAATTAATAGGTATGTTGTCAGGTAGTCTCTAGATGTATCTGTTCTTCAAGTTTTCTCTAAGAAACATATAATATCTTTATCATCCTCCACAGAACAATCCACATGGTACATTCGCTGTTAGTTCTGTCCCTCCAACATCTCACATGGTTGTATTTTATTAATGTACCTAGATTTACACCTTCCATGATGCTTCTAATCTTATAAAATGTTAAAAGTGGAGTGTTTTATGATGTAATGGATATTAATAATATATATTATCATATAGTGATATGATGATAGTGTAGGTTGACGTTCAAGTTGTAAAATTATTGTACATATCAAGGATGAATGATAGTAAAAGCCAAAAATTACATTATTATAAATTATTAAACAATATATTAGGTGCTAAATCATACTTCTTATTAAAGACATAACTAACGTAAGTTGAAAATTCTTTATTAATGTTCTCAACCTATTTATAGATGTCAAAGTAAAGGTTTCTAGATGTGATTTCTCCCATAAACTTCAAGGAAAACTAAACTCCAAACCATGTACATGTCATTTCTCCCCCAAACTCATAAAGGTGTGACTTTTGACATAAATTCATCAACCACTACCATTATTTGTTTTAGTAAGTGCATCAAATAATTTTGCAAACCATGTACATGTCATTTCTCTCACAAATTCATCAAGGTGACACTTTTTAATGAGGAGTTAATAAATTTTTCTCAAAATTTAAAGTTCCAGGATTGGGTTGAAATTAGAACGGTTATGTATATCTCGTCTTCCTGATTCCAGAACCGCAAACATTTTGAAAAACCGATGTCGTATGAGAGAGATATCGCATTCTAATCAAATTCATAAATAGCTAAATTTTGCGACAGGGTTGACTGGGATACCCAATCAGCATGGTCGATGCACAGTTAGCAAAAAAAAAATTCTGAGGAATATTACTT
The DNA here is from genome assembly GCA_034641835.2 of Pinus albicaulis. NCBI lineage: Eukaryota > Viridiplantae > Streptophyta > Pinopsida > Pinales > Pinaceae > Pinus > Pinus albicaulis. The sequence goes on from CM076575.1 coordinate 1,951,410,725, forward strand.
TCCTCATAACCAATACCAAGCTAACATGTGGTGTGATATTATTGGTTGAATGGTTCTGTACGTTTTGGTATGAGGACCAATCAGGGGGTGACATGTGGCTAGCCCTAAGGCCGCCATGTGTCCCCCAAATGTGATGCTAATATTTTGGGGTGAGGTTGCAGGAGTCAAAACCTAGACCTCGGTCATTAACGCATAAGTCTCCATCAACCAAGCTATGAGTGTTACTTAACCTACAGGGGAGTCGACTTATTGTTAACATTTATTGCAATGTGTAGTGGGGGTTAGGGACCACCGGTGGTCCCAACACACCTGTAGTCCCACAATATGGTCACATGTTATAACATAAACTGACGTCGCAAAACACGTTACCTCCAATCACAACTGCGAGTGTTATCCGCAAACAATATCACATGTACCATTAACTTCGACAGTTTCTTCCCGTAGTCAATTGACAACTCTTGAACCCCGAGTTTAAACTTATCCAACCACAGTTCACACTATGGGTTCTGTCAACCGTTATGGTTAGGGCTGGGGTTAGGGTGCACATGTGGCCACCCTAACGATAAAATTTATTGTTGCATTTTTTTTCAGCAGGATTCTTGGAGGAGCACTAAATTTGTGCGGATTTCATCATTTTTTACTCCAGTTAAGTGGAGTCCTCCACAATTAGTGGAGTTTTTCTAGGTGTTATTGGAAAAACGATTTGGAGACTCAATTTTCACCCATTCAGAGTTAATGAAGAGTCATTCGAGACTAATTGTAGCATTCTGGAGCCATTGGTGTAGAGAAAAAAACAATTAGAGGCCTGTAACTACATGTATTTGCAAAATTTTGAGCATAATGAAATATGGACATGCCATTGGGAGTTGAACCAGAAAATGTAGCCCAAGACGGGTGAACTGCTTCATCATGCCTACTATGTAAATGTTATGTGGTTCTTTATTTCTCTGTTTTACACTTCCCTTCAGTGTTATTTGTGCTTATTTCATGCTTCTAATTCACTAAAATCATCTAAAATTCCTGGTTAAAATTATCAATCCTTAAGCAAACTAATGAGACAAGTATGCACATGTTTATAAACTGAAAATACACTTAGCACAACAAATCTAATACAGTCTTGCAATTTTTTAACTATTTTAAAGTTTTAGATGCTTACTATTCTCAAGCTCAAAAGAGGAGAAGGAAAATTCATGGGAGTAGAAGGGTCTCAAGAAGATCCAAAGAAAAGCAGAAAAGATTGCCACAATCCCCACCACCTAGTTCACCTCTTAAGGAAGTAGAAGCTACATTAAGCATGTCTCATACAGAAGCATAAATCCATAAAGAAGTTGATCCCAAAGAGGAAGAAAGAGTGTTCAGAAAATCATTCCTTGACATTACTAAGATGGTTAGAATCCTTTATCAAGAATGGAATGAGGGACTAGAAGGAGAAGGATCCAAACTTCACAAGGAAGGACAAGGATCTTCAGGAGGTCACAATAATGAATATAAGTCAAAGAAGTGAAATGGAGGAAATGGAGGCAATTGAGAGCTATCATCCTCACCTTCATCCTTATCATCCTCTACTTCATCTTCAGTACATCAGCCACACAAGTCAAAGGACACTAGTAAAAGTACTTTTTTTAAACTTGATGTTAAGTTTGAATTGCCAATGTTTAATGGTGAAGTCCATGTAGAAAATATTGATAATTGGATTAGGCAATTTTGAGGTCTATTTGAGAATCCAGAACCTTGAAGATGATGATACCAAAATCCAACTAGCTTCATTAAGAATGGAAGGTGCAGCACCTGCTTGGTGGGAAGCCAAGACAATGGAGGAGATCAAGAAACACGGTAAGATTACTCTATCATGGTCAGATTTCATTGTTGTAATAAAACAACAATTTTATCCATTAACTCATATGCAGAAATCCATAATGAACTGACAAAACTTTAGGCAATTAAAGGGACAAAATGTGCAAGAATACACCCAAGAATTTAGGAGAAAAGCTCTCTTATTAGGGATACATTTGTAGAGCCAAGATACTTTACTCAAGTACATAGGAGGCTTAAATAGCTACATTAAACATACTATTCTCATGTTTAACCCCACAAGTCTAGATGAAGTTGTGTTCATGCCACACATCTAGAAGCTAGAGGGAAAAGCATTTCTAAAGAGGGTACAAAGAAAATTTTTAAGGGTATAAACAAAGAGAAGACTTCAAAAGGTAAAAGAAATAAAAAAACATCTGTTAAAATGGCCTTGATGAAACTCATTGCTGGAAATTACATATGGAAATGAGACCCAAGAAATAAAATAACAAAGGGAAACATAAAACTGTAGCTACAACTCAACATGATTTAGGAGAGGACTCAGGTGACGAATCTAAGATTACAACGATGGGATTCAGGAACATGAAGGGAAAATAAATTGAAACTAAACCCAGTACTAGTACTTCAAACTGTCACATACATGCTCCAAATGAAGGACAAAGAATAGAACTATTTCATGTGAGAGTCATATTGAAACATACCAAGGTTGACACATTTTTTGACAGTGGGTCACAAGAAAACTTAATATCTGAAGACTTGGTCAAGAAACTTAACCTTGAGACCATACCACATCCAAAACCATGTCCACTTGGTTGGATTTGTATGAATGCAAAATTACAGGTTTCAAAGAAGTGTATATTGTTGTTTGCAATCACTGCAATTTTATTAACACAGTTGAATTAGATGTGGTTCCGCTTGACATAACATGTATTGTGTTGGAGTGTCCTTACTTGTATGACAGGGAAGAAATATTCCATCTCCATGAGAACAAATATCATTTATTCAAAGATGGCAAGAAGTACATTGTTAGAGCACATAACAAGAAGACAAACATTGCTATGGTAAATTATAGACAGGTAAAGAGGCTGGTGAATTCAAGTAAGAATTTTTTTCTTTTAATGACTAAGCTTAAAGTTGATGTTAATCATCAATCATTTGAGGGATGTGATCCTAATTTAAAATCATATTTATATTATGTAGTTGATGCACATCATGATATGTTTCAGGAGCCAAGAGGATTGCCTCCAAAAAGAGAGATTCAACATGAGATTCAGTTGTAGCAAGATTGTCCTCTTCCAAACATCGATATGTATCGCATGTCGATAATGGAGAATGCTGAAATAAAGAGGCCAATCAAAGAGATATTGGACAAATTCATCATAAAGCCAAGCACCTCACCATGTGTGTAGACTTCAGAGCTTTGAAAATGATAACGGTAAAGAATCGTTACCCACTCCCAAGGATAGATGATTTTCTTGATCAACTGAAAGAAGAAAAGTTTTTCAATAAGTTAGATTTACGAAGTGGATATCATCAAGTAAGAATTGCATAAAGTGATATATGGAAACTGCATTCAAAGCCAAACAAGGAACTTTTGAGTGGTTAGTAATGCCATTTGGTTTATGTAATGCACCGAAAACTTTCATGCATGTTATGGATAGTGTTTTGCATCCATTCCTTGATTAATTTGTGATTGTGTACTTAGATGACATATTGATTTTCAGCAAAACAAGAGAAGAACATGTCTTGCATCTGAATAGAGTGCTTTATTTTTTGAACAAAGAGAAATTGTTTCTTATGATGTCAAAGTGTGAGTTTGGAAAGACTTATTATATTTATTTGGGACATATTGTGGGAAGAGGAGAGTTGAAAATTGGTCCTTCTAAAGTGGAAGCCATTGTGAATTAGCCCACACTCAAAACAGTAACTGAGGTAAGAAGTTTCTTAGGTGCAGTTCAGTATTGGAGAAAGTTTATTGCTAACTTTTCTTCCATAGAAACTCCTATGCATGTAGTGACAAGTGTGAAGAAAGGCTTCCAATGGGGAGGCAAAAAACAACAAGCTTTCAAAGCTTTAAAATACAATATCAGTTAAGCTCCAGTCCTTAACACTGTTACCGATGAAAAAGGTAACCGCACTGTTACCTACTTTTTTTTGGTAGCATAAAAAGCACCCGATATTGAAAAGTTGTGATGCAGAATCACCCCTCTCTTTTTTGTGCACATTTTTGATACTCTAATATTTTTATTTATGAAGTATGAATATTTGTTTTTAAAAGTTAGTGATTTTCATGCTAATTTTGAAACGTATTGATGCAGCATCAACTTTTTTTTTTTAGAGCGGTGATTTTCATGCTAATTTTGAAACGTATTGATGCAGCATCAACATTTTTTTTTAGAGTGGTGATTTTCATGTTGGTAATAAAACAAAAAACTTAGATAAAAAATATATATATAAAAACAATATAAAAAACCAATAAAAATGTTAAAAAAAACAAAATTAACTCGTAAAAATAAAAAATTTAAACAAAAATAAATAAATAAAACAAATAAAACAAAAATATTTGAAAATTATATCAAAAGAAATGACAAAATTTGAAAAACAAACACATAATTTAAAGAAAAAAAAACAAAAATTAACCAAAAAAAAAAAAAAAAAAAAAAAAAAACATTTTTTTTTTTCTAAGTTATTAAAAAAAACCATATAATTAAAAAAAAGAAAAATTAAAATAGAAAATTTAAAAATAATTTAAATTACAAAATTAAAATTTAGATAAAAAAAATAAAATACAAAAAAAAAATTAAATTTAAAAACTAAAATTAAAATAAGAATAATAATAATAATAATAATAATAAGAAGAAGAAGAAAAAAAAAATACAAATTTTAAAATTAACAAAAAAACAAATTAAAAAAAAACAAACAAAATTTAAAATTGAAAAAGAAAATTAAAATAAAAAACCTATCATTAAAAAACAAAAAAAATGAAAAAAACCACGTGCAAATAATTAAAAAACAAATATCCATAAATTTACTGTTTTTTTTTTTAAATGAAACAATTTATAAATTTAAAAAATGAAAAACTAAACAAACTAAAGGATTAAAAAAAATAATAAATTAAATTAAAATTTAATAAATTTAATAAATAAATTTTAAATTTTAAAAAATAAATAATCTAAAATATTAAATTTTTAAAAAAATTTAAGAAAAACAAAAAACAAAAAAAATTAAAACAAATTAAATTTAAAATAAAAAATTTGAATTTAAAAAAAAAAAAATTAATTTTTTGAATTAAAAAAAAAAATAAAAAAATCAAACTAAAAAAAAAATATTAAAAATTACAAAAAAAAAAAAAATGATCGTGGTGGTGCCGCCAATCGACCTCCCACCCGCCCCGGGTGCAGCCCCTCCCGCCCCGCCCAGCGCCCGCCTCCCCCGCCACCTCGGGCAGAGCGGATTCTCGCGACCGCCCCGCCGCGGGAGGCCGATTCCGGCAATCGCCCTCCCGCTGCGGGAGGCCATTTCCGGGAATCACCCTCCCGCTGCGGGAGGCCGATTCCGGGAATCGCCTTGAGGCAGATTCCGGGAATCGCCCTCTTGCCGCGGGAGGCCGATTTCGGGAATCGCCCTCCCGCGGCGGGAGGCCGATTCTGGGAATCGCCCTCCCGCGTCCTGAGGCCGATTCCGGGAATCGCCCTCCCGCGTGGTAGGGTGATTCTGCAATCGCCCGGCCGCCGGAGGCTGACCCGGAATTCGCCCCGCCGCGAGAGGGCGATTCTCGGGCCCCCAGCGGGGGCCGACAAGGCGGAGCCCCCCCCCCGGGGACCGCCCTCCCCGGGAGGGCGATTCCCGACCGCCACGGGCGATTCCCAAGGCGAGCCCCCCCGGGAATCGCCCTCCTCCGCCCGAAATCGGCCCTCCCCGCGTGGGAGTGGGCAATTTCGCAATCGACCCACCACCGCAGAAGGTGATTCTTCGATCGGCTTGCCGGCAGAGGGCGTCCCCGAATCGGCCTCCACCGCCGGAGGGTTATTCCCGCACCCGCTCCCACCCGCCGGGAGTCGGCTCCTCCGCCGCCACCTCGGGCGGAGCCCGATCGGATTTGCCGCCACAACAATAAAAAAAATCTTTTTTTTTAATTTTTTTAATTTTTAATATTTTTTTTTTAAATTCAAAAAATTTAAAATTACTTTTTTTAATTTAATTTTTATATTTCAAATTTAATTTGTTTTAACCTTTCTTTCTTTTAATTTTTTTTTAATTTTATTATTTTTTTGTTTTAATTTTTTTTCTAAATTTTGTTAATAATTTTTATTAAATTTTGTGTTTTTTTTATTCAATTGATTTTTTCTTTTAATTTTTCATTTTTTTTTATTACTAAATTTTATGCTCAGTTTTTTCATTTAATTTTTTTAAAATTTAATAAATTTTTTATTTTTTATTTTTTATTTTTTATTTGAATTTAATATTTTTATTTTTATTTTTTATTTTTTTATTATTATTTTTTTAATTACATAAAATTTTTATATTTTTTTTATTTCAATTAAAATTGGGTATTTAAAATTGCAATTTCTTTTTTTAATTAAACTTAATATTTTCAAATTAATTTGTTTTTTATTTTATTTTTTATTTAATATATTATTTTCAATTTTTCATTTTTAATTGATTTTTAAAGTTTTTTAACTCTTTACTTTAACAATGTTTTTTTTTTTTCTTTAGATGTTTTTTTTTCTTTATATTTAAAATTTATTTTTTATTTCAAAATTTATTTGTTTATTCATTTATTTATTAAAATTTAATATATTTTTTTTTCAATTTAATTTGTTATTTTAATATTAACATTTTTTTTAAATTTAATAAAATCATATATATATATATATATATATATAAAAGTTCATATATATATATATTTTAATTTAAATTTAATTTATTTTTTAAAATTTATTTGTTTTTTTAATATAATTTTTTTTATATTTAATATTTTTATTGTATTTTATTTTTCATTTTTTATTTTTAATTAATGTTTCACTTTTTTACCTTTAATTTCAATAATGTTTTTTTTTTTATTAATTTTTAAATTTATTAAAATTTAATATATTTCTGTAAATTTAATTTTTATTTTTAATTTTTTAATTTAATAAACGTTTTCTTTTTCTTTTTTAAATTTAATTTCAATATTTAATTTTTTATAATTTCTTTCTTTTTTAAACTTGTTTTTTTTTTTAATTTAAAATGTTTTATGTTTGTTTGTTTGTTTGTTTTTTTTTTTTTTTTTTTTTAATTTTAGGTTTTTTTTAATGTTTTAATTTTAAAAATTAAAAAATGTTATTTCTATTTTTAAAAATGTCAAAAATATGACACAAATTTTTTTTTTGTTATTCCGGCATCATCTGGTTTTGTTTGAGGGTGTTTTTTCAATCCTTTTTTCAAGAAACAATTTTGTTTTTAGCATAATTTTATAAAATGTTGAAATTTGACCTTGAAAAAAAACCAAGTGCATTCTGGAATACACTTTTTTTTGTTTTTGGGGTGTTTTTTCATGTTTTTGAGTGTTTTTGGGCTAGAGTTCCCATTTTGAGGTCAGGTTACCTATTTCATCAGTAACAGTGTTCCTTGCATTACCAAATTTGAGAGAGCCATTCAAGATTCAAACTGATGCTAGTGATTATGCCATGGGCACAGTTCTTTTGTAGCATGGTAATCCTATCGCTTTTAATTATGAAACATTTAATGGTGCTCTGACTAATTATTGTACATGTGACAAAGAACTATATGTGTTAGTACAAAGAGTTAAGAAATGGAAACACTACTTGATGGGTAAAGAGACGATTGTGCATACTGATCATCAAGCACTACAGTACTTGCAGTAGCAAACAAAATTGCAGCAATTGAGACATTTTAGGTGGATGGGATTTCTTCAACAGTTTCACTTGGTTATAAGGTACAAGAAAGGTATTTTCAATAAATTTGCTGATATGTTTTCAATACCAATCATTAGTTCATCTACTTTACTCAAAAATGATTCTATTGTACATGAGAGTTACATAGAACAATATGCACATGATTTTGATTTTCAGAATGTGTATGGTAGTTTGAGTGAAGGGAATCAAGTTGAAGAGAAAGATTATCACATGCATAACAATTTGTTCTTTCATTTGGGCAAGCTATGTATACCACAAGCAGATAGGGTAAGTGTCATGAGAGAAGCTCATTCATCTCTTATTGCTAGACACTTTGGGGTAAGAAAAACAGTGGCGCATCTACAGACATATTGCTATTGGCCTCACATGATAGATAGTGTGTCACGTTCTACAAGAGGTAGTTCCATGTGTGCAACAAGCAAGCCTAGTAATAGGAAGCTTGGGTATTACACGCCACTACCGGTACCATCAAGGCCATGGGAGAGTGTCTCCATAGACTTTGTTGGAGGTCTACCTATGTCAAGAAAACATCATGATTATCTTTATGTAGTTCTGGATGGATTCAGTAAAATGTGTATACTTATGCCATGTAATATAACCATTACAACTGAACAAACTGCTGAACTTTATTTTCAACATGTTTGGGTTCATTTTGGATTGCCAACTTCTATTGTTAGTGACAGGGATTCTAGGTTCATTAGGAATTTTTGGTTCAATATTTGGAGTATGATTGACACAAGGTTGAAAAAGAGTACTACTTTTCATTCGCAAACTGATGGACAGACCGAGGTGGTGAACAAAACCATTGTGAATCTATTGAGAGGATATTCCAGCAAACATCCTATGTTATGGGATGAGAAACTACATTACATTCGTCACGCTTACAACTGGGAAAATCAATCTTCAACTCAAACGTCACCTTTTGAGGTATGCTTTGGGTATTTTCCAAAATCGCCATTAGACTTCATCTTTGGAAAGGATGTTGCAATTGATGGTCATAGTGATATTTACAAGGCTTGAAATTTCATTGAGAAAATTCAGATTATACATCAACAAGTTCAAGAACATCTTGGGAAAAGTTAAAGAAAATACAAAGAGATGCATGACAAACATAGAGTTGATCAGAAGTTTCAAGAGGGAGATGGGGCATGGTTGCACATTAGAAAAGAAAGAATGCAAGGGGAAGGTAAAAAGCTCAAACCCATTCTCTATGGTACATTCAAGAGCATAAAGCATGTTGGTAATAATGCATTTCAACTTAAGTTACCTTCATATATGAAAATGTATTCATTTTTTAACGTTGAAAACTTATGTTTGTATGAGCCACCTTTGATCGATAATCAAGGAAGTGTTGTTCAACTACCTTCTATTGAATATTTCTCACCAGAATTTTTGGATGAGCTCAAGGAAGATACAATTCTTGATAGGAGGACAAGAGCATCCAAGAGGGGAAGTGTTGACTACATTTGAGTTGGGCTCAAAGGCACTAAACCAAGCAAGGAAGAGTGGATGGAGGGTGAAAAGGTGAAGGAGTTCTACCCTCATCTACTGAATAGGTAATCAGGTCTTTTGGGGTCCAAAATATTCCCAATGAGGAGGAGTGATCAAGAGTTCATAAATTTTGCTAAAAAGTGAAAGCTACATGATTTGGTTGAAACCAATATGGTTGTGTAGATCTCGTCTTCTTGATTCTAGAGCTATGAACAGTTCGAAAAATCGATGTCATATGAGGGAGATATCGTGTTTTGATCGAAATCCTAAATGGCTAAATTTTGCGACAAGGTTGACTAGGATGCCCAGTCAGCATGGTCGATGCACAATCAGCAAGGAATATTTCTTTACTCAGAACCAATCTGAGGTTGACTTGTGGCACAATATTATTAGCTGAATGGTTTTTTATGTTTTGGTACGAGGACCAATTAGGGGGTGACATGTGGCCCGCCCTGAGGCCACCACGTGTCCCCTAAACATCATGTTAAAATTTTGGGGCGAGGCCACAAGAGTCGAATCCTGGACCTGTTAGCCTCTCTAAAATAACAATATTAAATCCAAAATAATAAATTAATTAATGAAATATTCCTAGTTAGGAATATGTGCCTAACTCTTGGGTTGTTGGGTTGTTCCCCAAAATTTGGAGTTTCTTTAGGAACTCCTATCTTGGTGGGTTTTTGGTGAGAAATTATCTCAACCAAAAACTCATGATATTTGCTGCAGGCTGTGGAGAAAACAAGTTGGTAGTGATTATTGATTTGCAAGAATTCGTCGATTTGATACACGATTCTGCTTCCATCGATTTGATACACGATTCTGCTTCCATTGATACACGGTGATGGACCAAAGTTGGCAAGATGTCTAGTTGACATATACTTTGCACTATTTAAGGTGCTGATTTCCATGGATGATGAAGTGGGAAAAGATTCAAAGAGTTTGAAAGACTCTAAGGATAAATGGAAGAATATTTCAGAAAAAAAAAAAGCAAGATTCCTTATCTGAAGTTGCTGCCGAAATTGATTCAAGGATTCTATCTGCATTACTAACGTTTGCTGCCAGATAGGAAACTGAAGTATTTTTGCCAGCAATCTCTCCATGTTCTATCAGAAACAAAGGATGAAAATTCACTTCTTCTATTTTGGTATTGGGAAGATTGTCTGACACACAGGTTTGAGCGCTTTGTCATTGCATTGAAAGATGCTTCCAAAGATGCACTACCTTTCTTAAAAGACAAAGCCTTGAAGACAATGTTTGATCTTCTTAAGAATAAACCTGAACAAGAACGCAAACTCCTTTCGACACTTTTGAACAAGCTTGGTGATCTGGAAAGGTAAGTTAATTTGCTGGCCAACGTTATTTCATGTGACTTGGCATTTGAAAATAATGTCGTGAGACTTCATTCATGTTGGAATGCACAAAAATCAATATGTATTGGTATTAATTTGCCAAAGTTCAAGCTTTTAAATTAGAACAGGGTGGATATGCATAGATTGTGGGTCCATAAATAGTATGGTGAATATTTGGGACTTTGAACCAATGTTGGAGTTTAAATGTGGTCCTGCTGAGTATTAAAGGAGCCTATTTATTTAGATTGATGGAAGATGAAAAATGAAACCAATGGGGTTTATGATAAGTTGTATTTTGTAATTTGGAGAGCTCAGGAGAGTTTCCATTTGTATTTGGAGTGATAAGGTGCATACTTTGTAAATTTGGAGTGATAAGGGAAAGCCTTTATTGTAATTCAAAGTATTGTTTTACTTTGAGAGGGATCGTGTCACTATCCATTCAAATTTTGAAGGCACGTTGTTTCAAAGGGTTGTTAGCTTGGCATTATCATTGCTTTAGATGTACTCAGTGATTAATAAAGATATCATTTTTTTTTGGTGTTAATGTGTCCTAGATCCACTCGAAATTGAATAAGGGGATCTAAGGTACACTATGTGTGTTTGATGGTGCATTTTTTTTTTATGGCTTCATGTTGTTGTTTTTTGATTTGTGTCTAGTTGTGAGACATCAATAATTTCATTTAATATCACATACATAAAGCAAGACACATAGCTATAAGATAAACACTACAACATATAATCAACGATTGTCTACATCAGCATTCTACATCAAACAGCCAATTCACTATCAAGGTTAATGTTTTTCATAGCAAAGTCTTCATCAACGTTCTTGCAAAGCCATTTAAATAACTTGTAATCAAATTCATTGATTTAAGTGAATCATTAAAAATTCATTGTTAATGAATTTTTAAGAAGACAAGTGAATTCATTATTTTAAAGTGAATCATTGTAAGCTTTCTTGGGTGCATTGTTGACAGTGTTCGACACCCTTCCTTTACACAAAATCAATTGAGTGCATGAGTTTTTTCAAACAAGAAACAAGTTTACATCTCCAAGCGAGCGTGATTTCAAGCAATTTGCGTCAAGACAGCACAAACATCAAACCATCAAGCAATCCAGAGTGTAGTTTATTGCAATGACCATCAAAAGCAACCAAACAAGTTTAATTCTGACATCAATCAACCAAGTTGACATCGACATCAAGCGAGCGTGGTTATTCATTCAAGTGAGCGTGAATTCATCAAGTAAGTCAAGTGCGTGCTTAAACAAACGCGATCGTCATCAAGCAAGCATGAACTCCAGAGTTTAAGAAAGACAATTCTACACTTCTAGCAAGTGTTCCAAGCAAGTGCAGTCAGCAAAAAATCAAGCAAGCGAGCGTGTCATTCAAGAGAAACATTTCAAAGTACTACATCTACAACAAGAGAGCCTGATTTCAAATACGCAAGTTTAGATGGCGCAACATATTTAGTTGTTAAACATTCTTCACAGTTTGATCATCTCCAATGATGAAGACATGGTGCACGTCATCAAAGACACTCTTGTTGATCTTTCATGACATCTACAAAAAACACATGAAACTATTGAGTTTCTTCAGCTCGAGTCACAACTTCAAAGGATTGAATTGCAAGAAAAGAGTGATACTTTCAAGTCTTTGAAACATCCAGATGATAAGTCATTCATTCCAACAGCTTCAAGTGTCGAAGTTGTTCCAGATCCAATTTCTTCCAAGCCCATCATCAAGCCCCGGGAAGAAATTCAGAATAACAAGAATCGAAGAGGCTTAGGATATGTCCAAGATGATGCCCACTTACATATTCCTGATTATTCCAAGCCCATTTAGCTCGTCAGTGCGGGATTTCTTGAACAGATCCCCTCAGCACATTCAGAGACAGTTGCAGACAACCAGCAGTGCATGCAACCCAAAGTTGCCGAAAAAGAGAATTCCACACAACCTGAAGTTGAAGTCAAACCGAAATGTTCTCATTGTCAGAGAACCGGTTATATGGAAGATCATTATTTTGATCTCCATCCCTGTCGCCGTTGTGGCAAGTCCAATCATTCCTCAGAAAAATGTCACAATCAACAAAAATCAGAGAGATTGAAGATACATTATGAATGGATTGACCCTTGGGAATGGTCATCCACAGTTAAAATATTGTTTCAGTTCTACAACCGCATACGGTCACACATTGTGCAGCCAATAGTGAAAAGATTATGGTACTCTCATGTAGTTGAATGGGGCAGTACAACAGTGTAAAACTCCTACACCTGAAGGGGGGGAGTTCAGGAATATTTTATAGAGAAGTGTCTCTCCTTTCAGCTGACAAAGGGGGGAAAATGTCAATGATATTGACAGTGGTTGTCAGACTAAAAGTCTCGACAAAACCAGCAAAAGAAGCCAGTGGGCATCATCAAAAAAATTTCCAGTGGGCATCAACCAATTTTCCAGTGGGCATCAACAAATTTTCCAGTGGGCAGTCGACAGCATAGAAGTAGTGAACAGTTTTTCATCACAGCAAAAGCAACAGTGTGTTATTTTTGACATCATCAGCCAGTGGGCTTTGAACAAATTTTTTCAGTGGACAAAGGATGCTGCTTTCATGCAAAGGACATATAGATCCTTTTGCAACTTGGCACTTGATGGAGTTTTCAAGCAAAATTTAGACATGAATCAGACATACAGCTGACTCATGGTCTCTTTAGATTGCAGTTTTTCAGCATCCAGCTTTGGCGGTTTTTCAGGCAGTGTTTTTTTTTTAGGATCAACATGAGAACTTAGAAGATGGTTCCTCATTCTTATTTTGGATTTTTCATTGAAGGGGGGAATGTTAGCCTCTCTAAAATAACAATAATAAATCCAAAATAATAAATAAATTAATTAAATATTCCTAGTTAGGAATATGTGCCTAACTCTTGGGTTGTTGGGTTATTCCTCAAAAGTTGGAGTTTTTTTAGGAACTCCTATCTTGGTGGGTTTTTGGTGAGAAATTATCTCAACCAAAAGAGACTAAGATAGCAAGGACTATATTCTCTCATATATTTAAATTGTAGATTAAAATTATTTTAATAAGAGAGAATACATGAAGAAGCCATGAGGCTTCTGCCTTTTCCTCCAATGTTTTGTCTAAGTTTTGTATCTATGTTTTCTGCAATATGTTTCTGAGTTATTTTAATTTGTATCAGGACCTTGGGCATGCACGCATAAGTCTCCACCAACCTAGCTACGAGTTAGAATTAACCTATAGGGGAGTCAGTTTATTGTTAAAGTTTATTGCAATGTGTAGTGGGGGTTGGGGACCGCCAGTGGTCCCAACCCGTCAGCGGTCCCATGATATGGTCAAATATTATAACATAAACCGACGTCACCCTCCAACCTCAACTTCCAGCATTATCCGCAAACCATATCACATGTACTGTTAACTCTAGCAATTTCTCCCCACTGTCAACTGACAACTCGTGAATCTGGAGTTTAAAAATATCCAACCACAGTTCACGTCGTGGGTTCCGCAAACCGTTACGGTTAGAGCTGGGGTTAGGGTGTGCATGTGTCCACCCTAACCATAACATTTATTTTTGTGGTATTTTTTGGTGGATTCTTGGAGGAGCGCTAAATTTGTGCAAATTCCACCATTTTTTACTCCATTTAAGTGGAGTCCATATTTAGTGGAGTTTTTTTGGGTGTTATTGGGAAAATGAATCAGAGACTCAATTTTCGCCCATTCAGAGTGAATGAGGAGTCATTATAGACTTATTGGAGCAGTCTAGAGCCATTGGTGCAAACAAAACAACCATTAGAGGCCTGTAAATACATGTATTTGCAAAAGTTTGAGTATAATGAAATATTAACATGCCATTGGTAGCTGGACCAACAGATGTAGCCCGGGAGAGGTGAACTTCTTCATCATGCCTACTGTGTAAATGTTATGTGGTGCTTTATTTCTCTATTTTACACTGTTGTTCATTGTTGTTTGCACTTATTTCATGCTTCTAATTCACTAAAATCATCTACAATTCATGGTTAAAATTCTCAATCCCTAAGAAAATTAATGACACAAGTATGCACATGTTCATAAACTAAAAAGACACCTAGCACAACAAAACTAATCCAGTCCTTTCAAATCACTTTTGACATAACTTCATCAACCACTACCACTAGTTGTTTTAGTAAGTGCATAAATAAAATGACATTATTATAAATTGTGTGACTTTGAACGTAATTTCATCAACCACTACCACTAGTTGTTTTATTAAGCGCATAAAATAAATGACATTATTATAGTTTTAGTAAGTGCATAAAAAAATGACATTATTATAAATTATTAAACAACTTTTTAGGTGCTAAATCATACTTCTTATTAAGTACATAACTAATGCAAGTTGAAAATTATTTTTTAATGTTGTTAGCCTATTTATAGATGTAAAAGTAAAGGTTTCTAGATATGATTTCTCCCATAAGCTTCAAGGCAAACTAAACTCTAAGGCAAACCATGTACATGTAATTTCTCCCACAAACTCATCAAGGTGTGACTTTTGACATAACTTCATCAACCACTACCACTAGTTGTTTTAGTAAGTGCATAAAATAATTTTGCAAACCATTTACATGTCATTTCTCCCACAAACTCATCAAGGTGTGACATTTAACATACCTTCACCAACCACTAACACTAGTTGTTTTAGTAAGTGCATAAAATAGTTTAGAAAATGATGTACATGTCATTTCTCCCACAAAATCATCAAGGCGTGACTTTTGACATAACTTCATCAACCACTACCACTAATTTTTTAGTAAGTGCATAAAATAATTTTGCAAACCATGTACATGTCATTTCTCCCACAAACTCATCAAGGTGTGACTTTTGACATAACTTAATCAACCACTACCACTATTTGTTTAAGTAAGTGCAAACCACTACCACTTTAAGGCAAACCATGTACATGTGTCATTTCTCCCATAAACGTTTAGGCAAAATTTAAGGCATGTGTCATTTCTATGTCATTTCTCTGTCATTTCTATATCATTTCTCCCATAAACTATAAGGAAATTTCAATTCTCTCATATACGATAAGGCAAATGTTAAGGAAAACCATGTACATGTCATTTCTCTCTTAAACTCTAGGCAATGAAAACTTTAAGGCATGTCATTTCTAGATGTGATTTCTCCCATAAAATTTAAGGAAAACCATGCACATGCCATTTCTCCCACAAACTAAAGGCTTTCTCCCATTAAGTCAAGGAAAAATTTAAGGCCTAAAAATTGAACCTAAAGTGGCTGAACTTCCATAGGATTTTAGTCTCTCTATTTAGTGTTAGCTTCTACAAGTTCTAAAGGTAGAGTCTATAACGGGCCAGATAGCCTCTAGATCTCATATTTTCTCAAAGGTGACATATCCAGTAAATTCCCCTATAATCAATCTCTGGAAGAGATCTAAATAAAAGTTCTTCACTGTAATATCCATTTTTGTACATGCCATTTCTCCCATAAACTTTAAGGTATTTGCAAGTGCTTTTGGAACCATGTACATGTAATTTCTATGTCATTTCTCCCATACACTTTAAGGCAAACTTTAAGGAAAACTTTAAGACAAAATACGTACATACATGTCATTTCTCGCATTTTTTCCATAGATTTTAGTAAGAAAAAAATGTAATTTTGCAAACCATGTACATGTCATTTCTCCCACACACTTTAAGGCAAATCATGTACATGTGTCATTTCTTCCATACATGTGTCATTTCTCCCATAAACATTTAGGAAAACTTTAAAGCATGCCATAGTTTATAACGGATCTAAAGAGAAGTTTTTCATTGTAATGTCCATTTTTGTACATGCCATTTCTCTCATAAACTCTAAGGAAACATTTCTAGTGTTTTGGAAGCATGTACATGTAATTTCTATGGCATTTCTCCCACAAAATTTAAGGCAAACTTTAAAGAAAACCATGTTCATGCATGTCATTTATCCCATTTCTCCCATAAATTTTAGTAAGTGCATAAAATAATTTTGCAAACTATGTACATGAAATTTTTCCCACACACTTTAAGGCAAAATTTAAGGCAAAACATGTCATTTATATATGTAATTTATCTATCATTTCTATATGCCATTTATTCCATAAAGTATAAGGCAATGCCATTTCTCCCATAAACTATAGGGAAATGTCATTTCTCCCATAAACTATAAGGCAAACCATGTACATGTCCTTTCTCTCTTAAACTCTAGGTAAAGCAAAATTCAAGGCTTGTGTCATTTCTATATCATTTTTTGGGCATTTCTATGTCATTTCTCCCATTAAATATAAGGAAATGTCATTTCTCCCTTAAACTATAAGGAAAACCTTAAGGAAAACCATGTACATGTCATTTTCTCTCTTAAACTTTAGGGAAGGAAAATTTTAAGGCATGTCATTTCTAGATGTGATTTCTCCCATAAAATTTAAGGAAAAATTTAAGGCAAACCATACACATGTCATTTCTCCTACAAAATCTTTCTCTGCCATTTCTATGTCATTTCTCCCATAAACTATAAGGAAATGTCATGTCTCCCTTAAAATATAAGGCAAAGTTTAAGGAAAACCATGTACATGTCATTTCTCTCTTAAAATTTAGGCAAGTCAAACTTTAACGCATGTCTTTTATAGATGTGATTTTTCCCATAAAATTTAAGGACAACTTTAAGGCAAACCATGCACATGTCATTTCTCCCACAAACTCTTTCTCTTTCATTTCTATGAGAAATTTCTCCCATAACCTATAAGGCAATGCCATTTATTCCTTAAATTACAAGGCAAACTTTAAGGAAAACCATGCACATGTAATTTCTCTCTTAAACTTTAGGAAAGGAAAACTTTAAGGCATGTCATTTCTAGATGTGATTTCTCCCATACACTTTAAGGAAAACTTTAAGGCATGTCATTTCTAGATGTGATTTCTCCCATAAAATTTAAGGAAAATTTTAAGGAAAACCATTCACATGTCATTTCTCCCAGAAAATGAAGGCAAACTTTAAGGCAAACCATGTACATGTCATTTCTCTCTTAAAATCTAGGCAAGGAAAATTTTACTCTAGGCAAGGCAAAATTTAAGGCATGTCATTTCTAGATGTGATTTCTCCCATAAACGTTAAGGCAAAATTTAAGGCAAACCATGCACATGCCATTTCTCCCCCAAAATCAAGGATTTATCCGATTAATTCAAGACAGACTTTAAGTCCTAAAAATTGAACCTAAATTGGATGAACTTCCATAGGATCCCCAAAACTCAAGGCTTTCTCCCATTAATTCAAGGCAAACTTTAAGGCCTAAAAACTGAACCTAAATTGGTTGAACTTCCATAGGATTTTAGTTTGTCTATTGAGTTTTAACTTCTACAAGTTCTAAAGGTAGAGTCAGTAAAGATCCAGGTAGCCTCTAGATCTTAGGTCTAGGTAAATTCCCCTATAGTCAATCTCTCGAACAGATCTAAATAGAATTTCTTCATTTTAATATCCATTTATGTACATGACATTTCTCCCATAAAATTTAATACATTTTCTAGTGTTTTTGGAACCATGTACCTATCATTTCTATTTCATTTCTCCCATAAAATTTAAGGCACACTTTAAGGATAACCATGTCCATACATGTCATTTTTCCCATTTCTCCCATAAACTGAAGGAAAAATTTAGTGATAACCATGTACATGTCATTTCTATGTCATTTCTCCCACAAATTTTAAAGCAAACTTTAAGGATAACCATGTACATGCCATTTCTATGTCATTTCTCCCATAAAATTTAAGGCAAACTTTAAGGAAAACCATGCACATGTCATTTCTCCCATGCATTTGCAATAAATTTTAATTTATTTTTTTTATTGAATTTTGTTTTCAGGGATTAAAAAACCCCACTAAATATGGTTGAAAAATGGACATTATGCATAGATTTTACTTAATATCTCAATCCAGGTATAGAAGTGATTACAAATGTGCTTTGCAATATTGCAACTAGCAAAGTCCTCCAAAGGAAAATGAATATACTGGGTAGAATAACAAATAATGAGGCATATTATATTGCATTGATAGAAGTCTTGGGGAAAACTAGGGAGTATGGATCAAATGGAATAGTAGTTTTCACTAATTCTAAAATTGTGTGCAACGAGATGAAAGGCATGTATCAAGTTAAGAAGGAGAGGCTAAAACAACTGCGTGGAAAAGCAAACAATATTGTTAGCCAGTTTCAATTTTTTAGTATAAGACATTGTAAAAATGTTAATAAGATGTCTGCTGATCTATTGTGTGGGGAAATTCCAATTCAATATTCATCTATCAAAGATGAATTAATAGATGAATTAGTATTATATGGGGCAATGCCAATTCAAGATTCATCTCTCAAAGATGAATTAGTGTTGAGATGCTCTTCTTCAAAAATTCAATATTCATCTCTAAAAGATAAATAAGTGTTGAGACGCTCTCCTTCAAAATTTATTGATGTACATTGTAACATATATTTGATATGTGTGTGCTTTTTACTTATAAATGCATATTTTTTAATGACCGCGTGTCTTTTTCAATTATATACCAAGTGTGCTCCCACCATGTAAAGTGCAACGTCGTGAAATTCACTTTTTTATAAAATTAAAATGTGAGGACTTCAGTAAATGTTTCTTTAAATGGAGTTTCACACGTATTTTTTAATGAACATGTGTTTTTTTCAATTATATACCAAGTGCGCTCCCACCATGTAAAGTGCATCTTGGTGAACTTAACATTCTTATAAATTTTTTTCTTAAATTGAGTTTCACACATTAATTGGTGCTTTGAAAGTTATGTTTTACATAATTTGTGTACACTAAATTACATTAATTTTTTGAAATTTCTTTTGAAATTATTTTAAATAGTAATTTAAAATTAATTGTAAATTTTCAGTGTAGATATATCCATATATATCATGGAATATGAAAGGTGAAGATCAATAGAATCCCATATCTCTATGAAAGAGGGGGATCATGAATCGAGGGATGTTCATGGAATTTAAATATAATATTATCTCCATACATACATGTGTTTACATATGGAATTGATTTTTATCAATTTTGTGAGTTAAATTAGTTCTTAATAAGTTTCATTTTTTATTTTTTAAGAGGTAGGAGGAAAAGAGTGTCTACTCCATCAATGGAGCATGGCCATAGTTCATGTGGCCATGGTTCATGCAATCATGGTATGGTTCACGCAATTTAATCAATGAATATGTACATTTATTTATATGTATGAATGTATTTTTGAATTTATTATAAATTTATATTTTTATGAAGATTCCCTCTCGTCTCGTGAGGTTGGTGGTGGTACACATTCCCTTGGAGGGAAATCAATAGGTGGCAGCTAATTGCATGAAGGTGGTGATATGAATTCCTTCAAAGGCCAATCAATGGATGGTTGTGTTGGTTCTCAACCAATTAGTGGTTATTCTGGTTCTCAAAAGTCTCAGGGTGGGAAAGATGCTAGCCAACCATATCGAGGTGGCCATCAATCTAAATATTTTTTTCATTCTCGATTTGTACAAATTTTTTTACATGTTTTTTTAATATACAAAATTTTATATATTGATGCAGGGGGTGAAAATATTGCTCCAAATGTTGCTAGAAAAATACATAGGAAAAATCATGTCATTCAAGAAGAAGGTTGTATACCAACCACAACTTATCCATCTGAAATTTCTGATATACCTTGGTCATCAAACATGCAGCAATGCACCTTACAAAGGTGTCAAAATCTTTATTCAAAACTAAAGAGAGATCTCGTGTCTTTAACTCTCCCTGGTGAGAGTCGACAAAGCTTGTAAATAGTTACTCACTCTTTAAGCGAACTAGTAGATGTGTACCTAAAGCTTGGGCCAACCACCGATAATTTTGTACAAGTGATGAGAAAAATAAAGGAAACAGTGATGGGTCCCGATACATGGGAGGTTATTAAATAAAGAGTTACAACAGAAATGGCCAAGTCTATGTTTGATTTCAAAGAAGTGCTAAAAAAAAAGATGCTAAAGGTGCCATATTTCAAGAACCTCGATATAGATGGCTATTTGTATGATAGACACCTTTCTGTCTATGGAAGACTCCATGGAACGACAAGGTTTCGCTCTATTTTGCAAAATTATTTTATGCTGAATTATTTTTGGGAATGAAACCCAATTATAATGACCTTCCCTTTGAATTTCTTGGTCCTGGGAAAGGTCGATTGTGTGACCGTAGGGGAGCTAAGCGTGATGCTGAGTTGCCTCACCCTGAGCCACCATTGATTAGTCAACCTCTTCATTTTGAAACTTTGCGGTGAGATATGGATGCCACTTCTCAAATTAGTCAAGAAGAAAGGGATGCCATCACTGACAATGTTTAGAGTGGACTGGGTGGATTTGATGTTTGTCTTTATTGACAAAGATCACGTGAGAATGAACACACTAATTTTTTATATTATACAGATGAAGAGATAGAAAACATGAGTGTTGAATATCTCAGAACATATGAAAAGAATTGTCGCAATGGTTGGCAGGACCTAATTATTCATGAGCAAGAGGACATGGGATCCGTATATGTTAATGGTTAGGGTGATTATTTTAACACATGTAAAATTTGTAATAAATACATATATACATACATTTATTTGTATACATTAAAATCTAACAAAAATGGATCATTATATGTTAACACCATTTGAATTTTTCACGCTTGATGAACGAAGATGATGTTAATATCATGGTCAGAGCCTCCAGTTAACACAATCAAGATGGGTCTCACCGTCATTAACACAATCAAGATGGTTCTCACCACCAAGATGATATGTTGGCAAATGTTAGTGTTTTTTAAGTGAACATGATGATGTAAAATTATTGTTATCTATTATTATATATACGAAACATGAAGACATATTTTTAAATTAAATAATTATGCACATATGTACATGTATATATAATTAAATGTTTTAATATATTTTGATTTCGTCTGATGATTTCAGGATGGAGGTACCTTCTTCTTCCTTGGGAGATGTTCCAAATCCAACATCACAAGTACGAAATTTTTTTCACTTTTATATATGTTTTGAAGTTATGTATTCTAGCTCAAAAGTTCCATTAAAATATGAGATCTCTAAACCTTGACTTATTTTAAATTTTTTGAATTTTAGGTTTATGGATATTTTCTTTCAGATCCACCCTTACGAGATGTGCCAAATACACCATCACAAGTATTCAATTTCTCAACTAAATATATTTTTAAGTTATAAGTTATAAATTCAAGTTCAAAATTTTTATTATAAATTGAGATCTAGATCTTGAGTTCTTTTATACTTTTAAAATTTTTGAATTTTAGGATCGTGGAGATGATTTACTTTCTCCACGGACTCTAGCAATGGAGTGTATGATGGATATAGGAACATCCACACCATTTGAACCATTTGAACAAGTTGTCTAACCTTTTTTTTTAATATTATTGAAAATTAGTTTATATATGCATTTTTATTTGAAAAATTTTTAATATATATATATATATATATATATATATATATATATATATATATATATATATATATATATATATATATATATATATATATATATATATATATATATATATATATATATATATATATATAATTGTACATGTATATTGTATATTTTACTGTGGAAGATGTTCCTATGGAGGAAGTTTTAATGGACGAGCAACGAAACACAATGGAGAGAGAACCTCATGAGATATTGCATGATTTCTTTTATCATTTTTTTTTACATGAAGTATATATATTCTTATTCAATTTTAAAACATTAAATTTTAATGTTTATACACATTGTGTAAAGGTTACCCATGCTTCAAAGGATAGCTCGAGGATTGCAACTCTGTTGGGGGAGACACTAGATCCATCTATATTTGATGGATGATGCACATTTGTGCAATATTATATTTGATAGATCTAGTCTTAAATTTAATTTTGATATATATAGTCTTATAGGGGGCTCTCATAAACTCTTTTGACCACAAAGATTGAATTGAAGTTAATTGTATTTTGTTCAAACTTTAACATTCCTTGTACCATGCTCATATGCAAGTCATAAAACACCCAAACACCTTAGCTAAGAGAAATCTATTCGCCAACATGGAAGAGTATGATGGAGGGAAGTCGGTGTATGCTATAATGAAGTTAAATATTTCCATAACGTTACTTGAAAATACCATATTTTTGAGGTATGTGTTACATATATTAAATTATGGAAAATATCTTAATGAAATTTGTGTGAAAAGATAAGTTATTTGTGTTTTGAATTCTTAAAAATATTGCATGACTACATTAATTGTGTTAATTTAATGTTTTGTGGGCATAAAAAGTTAATTTACCCTTTTTATTGTCTTTAAACGTTTTCATGGTTCTTATCCATAAAATATGGGTTAGCTATGATAATTTACTGAAAACGATGCATGACAACCTTGCATATAAAATATAGAGAAACCGTGCCATTTTCTCAAAAGATTGTATGAAAATCATGTGCATAAAAAGATAAGTTAGCATGTTTTTCTTCGAAATAATATGTGTTTATTCTACGAGTTTCTTTAAAATAATATGTACTTATATGCACATAGATAATAATTATTTTTCTATTTTTCTTGGAAAATAATATGTGTTGAGGTGCACAAAACAATAACTATTGTGTTAGTTTTCCATGAAGAGAATATGTGAAAATATTATTTATTGTGTTAATGTTCTTGAAAAATAAAAAGTGTTTATATGCGCAAACAATAGCTAATCTATTGATTTTCTTGGGGAAGAATATGTGTCTGTATACAAAGAAATAACATCTAGAGTGTTAACTTGTTTTTAGATAAATAATATGTGTAGCCATGCACAAATATACCAACTATTAGTTTCTTTTGGGAAAATATTATGTGGTTACCCGTACAAAGGTAATATCTATTAAGCCAATTTCTTTTGGAAAAAATAATATGTAATATCATGCACAAATATCATAACTAATGTGATGGTTTCTTTTATAATGTGGGTAGTCTTGGTGGTTGTTATTTTGGAAGAGAATGTGTTTTGTGCAAGCAAATAATAAATAGTGAGATGTTTATCTTTGGAAATATTTCCCTCTTCTTGTGTGAAGAGATGGTGATAACCATAGAGGTTGTTTTAATTATTATTAGGCTCTCGTGGGTAGAAGTAGAAGATAACTATTTCACTTTCTCATGATACATGTTAAGTAAGGATAAATGTAAATTACTTGTTAATATTTATGTATTATACTTTACGAAACTGAGATTTGGATGGATAGACATTTGTCTTAACCATACACATGTAAATATAAATAGAGATGTTTTGGGAGTTATATGATTTTAATTAATGTATGTGTTTTATCAATAAAAGAGGTAAATACTCATAGTTTCTGTACATTTTATTTATTCACATTAAAAGATACTTGAGGTATAATCAATAATTAGTGTTTGTTTGATAAATATTTCATACAATCAAGATGTCATAGTTTGTTTATGGTAGTAATTGCAGGAAAATATTTTGAATTACGCAAAGGATGGATTATATTAAACATTATGACAAGCAATGAAAAAATGGTTCATGTAGATCAAGGGAAGGTCAACTACAGGGAAACCACTAGGCTATGAAAACATAGTGTTTAATGAATTTTGGGGTATCATGATTAATGTAATAACTTCTAGCTAGTGATTTTTAATTCAAGATTATATTTATTTTAAATATTTTGACAATGATCAAGGGATGGAATCCGTTACTACCATTGAGTGAGGGGTGAACACCGTAACGAAATGTTTAATAAAATAAATGTTTTTTTGCTTTTTCCCCATGAGGTTTTGATGGTATGTCAGTGTCCATTGATGTGTTTTCCTATTATGTCATTCTAATGATGTTGCTTCCATGCATGGCATTGACACTTACATCATAAAATATGTGATTAACACACCTAATTTATTGGACAATGATAATGATGTAGGGTTACAAAAAGGATCTTAATGTGAATATGCTACCATAATGGTTATTCATTATGTGACTTTCTATTCTATTTCTAAAGTTATTCAATGTAATGTGGAAGATTTTATCTCATGGGAAGTTAAGGAATATGGAGTAAGTGATTCAAAGTGTTACATGCTAGTAAAACCCATAAATTTTTCTAATCCTATGTATTTTTACATGAGATTTACTGGGGATGTTACAAGTGTTATTAAAGTTAAGTTGCAACACTTGAACCTTATGGGTTTTGTAAGAACATGAAATAGAGGTATGATTTTAATCGATATAAGTTCAGGTATGGCACTAACAAAAATTAGGTGGATATGTATGTAGTAGAATTAATTTGATATGAGATGCTTGATGGTGTTAATACCCACATTATATAATTATAAGTGCTAATGTCTTCTTGAAAGAATAATTCTTCTCATGGCATTTGAGTCTTAATAAAGATAAACATAAATTATATTTCATTTATTGCAGCTAAATCATGAAATTTTTTGAATACCCACAGTGTAAATAGTGATACTATGAATTAACTATCAACCTTTGCATGCATATTCTTATAATAATTTTTAATGGTGCATTAGAGAATGAATATTATAGCTACAATGCACTTCTTATTAGGAAAGAATGCATCTATTATTTAGTGTGATAATGAAATAATGTAGAGAGGTACAAGGGGGTTGTCCTTAAAGAGGACAATCGAATATTTTGAAGAATATTGAAAGAACCCATTTGTTGAAGATAAACAATTAGTCAAGTAGTATGTCATGCCTATAATGAATAATAGTTAACTAAGTCTTCTCTTGTATTTTTTTTGAGGTTATGATGACTAGCAGCATTTATTATTCAACATATTACACTATCTTTCATGACTTAATACCACATAACTGTAAATTTCTTAAATGTCACAAAAAACTTAAATCATCATAACAATAGTGTCTTTAAAGTGACTAATTTAACAGAAACTCATTTACATGTCAATAAAAAAAAAATATGTAAAAGTGTTGTGGCCTTGCATATGACCGTACATAAATGATAAATAGTAGTATGAGGGAAGCCATGCTTATTCAATGTTCTAATAATGTATTTAAATCCATGAGATGAAATAGATTATGTATGTTCTACCAATTTAATGATAAAACTAGTAGTAATTAGATGTTGTTCATTACATTGTTTTCTCAAACTTCGCAACTTTACAAGTTGATGATTCAACCATGATGTTAGCTCATATGGATCCTACACCTAACGAATATGTTAATTTCATATTTTATAAATTCATCCAGTTGAAGTGAATAATATGGTTATAATATATATCAAACCTACATAGTTAAGTACATTATGTTCTAGAAATATGGTGTCTGCATTTTTACCACCAAACAAAATCTTGATGGCATTTTGAATCTGTTGGCATTACTAATTTTTTTAGCCAAGAAAAGTATGCATTATTGACTTAAATTTATTAATGTTGCATACTAAGTTTTTATTATATGCATATGCATAAATGAAATGTGATTTTACAATAATTAGAACTATGGTAATATCAATTATTAAAGTCATATTACTGTAATTGTTGTTTTGGAAAAGAAATTTCATGGAAACTTTGTTTTAAAGTACCTTGGGTGTAGCATATGGAAGATGTATCATTATTTTTTATGGTTACATTTAATGCATGGAAATGGTTAATGAAAAATAAACTAGATAAATACCTTTATACATTGCTGAAATATTGAGAACATTTCTATATGTGCAAAGTAAATTTGACAAGATATTTTGTAAATAATAGTATTTTGTAAAAGGTATGGTTTTATAAAAAATAGCCGTGACTAATGTTACTACTGTGATTAAGTATGGGTAGCTTAATGGAAACACAGTAATGTCACTAAAATTACAGTACCATAGAACATAAGAACCAGTGAAAGTTAAAAAACTGCAATGTGCTTTGCAGCTGCAAATGTGAAGGTATATTGTTTACCATTACGATATGCAATATTTGTGCATAGAATATTAGTAATTTGTTTTAAAATTGAAAGTTGATTATGATGTGGATAATTTTAAATGAATACCATATGTATGAAAAGAGATTCCATTCATGATTTCCTGTCGAATTTACTCTTACGAACTGTTAGAGTCCTGTAATTTACAGTATCACACGGTGACTGTGTACTTCCTCTTTGAAAAAATTACATATTGTACATAGATTTCAATATTCAAAAGTATTTTACAAAGAAAGATAAAAAGAAGAAAAAGAATAAGAAAAGAGGCCATTTAAAAAAAAAGGGAAAAAGAAAGCCCCACACAAAAAATAAATATTTTTGAAATTGTTGCAAATCAAAATGCAACTACTTTTTAGAAAGGTTTGTTCAATCATACACCTTAAGCATGACTGTAAAATTTGGAATTTTCTACTGATAGGTTCGAGAAAGGGGATTTGACAAACTATTTAATCTTGGCTTATTAGTAGATAGGAATAAAATGACATTGGTTCAACAACTTAATCTAAACCAATAGGAGAAATAAGGGGTAGGTGATAGGATAGAAATTCAAAAAAAAAAATGATGTCACGGTCTCCAAGTCTAAATGCACCATAAAAGGAGAAAAAATGTTAGGAATTGTAAATTGGGTAGGTAGATTTGTTGAGAAAGGAAGAATGAAAATTTCATGCTATAAATATGCAGCCTAAAAACTGCTTGATTGTTTCCTGTAATCAAACTTAAGAGAATTCAAACTAAAGGGTTCAAATTTTGCTCTAAAGGTCTGAAAAAGGATGATTTTTTCCAAATTTGGGACGTTATGGTATGGTTTTATCCTAAGTCACCGACCACATTGCATATCCTTTAACTCTACCCCTTTTTTATTGCTCTTATCCTAAGTTTCATTTTCATTCCCTCGACTCTCATACCCCGACTCCACCTCACATCACCTGTCCTGACCCATCTACATTTACCATCCCCTCTCACGTCCACATATTATTCGCACCCTCTCTTCATAATGCTTCCCATTGTTGATGTACCCCTCCGAAATCTGGATGATTTGAAGACAAATGCATTAGAAACTAAAAAAAGAATTGAATTCTAGTTGCGTGGGCCCAAATCGCAAGATTCAAAGGATAAGTGCCTAAGGGTAAATGTTATAGTCGCTGAAGTGTGATATGTGGGACTGGTAGGACCCATATTTCCCTCGTATACAACTCGAATGCTTTGAAATCCTTCATATTATGGTTCAGGTAGATTTTTACCATTTCTTAATTAAATTTCACTTATCTGCTTGGAGATAGATTTTAATGCGGTCCATATCTCGATCACAATCGCTAATCACATAGTTTAAAGGATGGGTACAAAGGATAAGTCTTAAATTCAACAAAGTGTGATATGCGAGATGCTGGTGGGACCCAATCGTAATAAAAAATCACAAATGTTAAAGCATGGGCGCGAAGGGTAAATGTTAAAGTCAGTGAAGTGTGATATGCAACGCCGGTGGGACCCGATCCCAATCGCAAATATTAAAGGATGGGTGTGAAGGGTAAATTTTAAAGTCAGCGAAGTGTGACATGCGATGTTAGTGGGACCTGATCATAATCAAAAATCGCAAATGTTAAAGGATGGGGGCAAAAGGTAAAATTTTAAAACTGCGAAGTGTGATCTGTGATGTTAGGTGGGACCTGATCGCAACCGCAAATCGAAAACATTAAAGGAAAAATACGGGAGGTAAGTTTTATAATCACTCAAGTGTGATGTGCAATGCGGTGAGGCCCGCTCGCAAATTGTGCATCGCAAGTTTTAAAGTTTAACTGCTAAGGAAAATGTAAGTCTTGTGCCATGTGAAGTGAGATGTTTGCATGGATGTGATGTATTTCAAAGCAACAGCCTAAAGATTTTCAAGTTCGAGTGGATGTGGTTTGTTTGATGTTTTGTGAAGAAAATGGGCTAAGCACACCAACAATACTTGGCCACTCGTTGAAATGGTTTCCACCATTTACCCAAGAGAAGGAAAGTTCTACCAAACGTTAAAAGAGCAAAGGGTTTATGTTTTAAAAAAATCGCTGAAGCTGCGAAGATTAAATATTAATTCAAAAAAGGGGGCATGAGTAGTAAGGGTCGATTCGGGCAACACATTTTTATAGAATTGTTATGTTGTAACTGAAAAATTGGAAAAGGCAGCAAACTCATTGGCACAGTCACTATTCAATGAAAAAGGGCAAGCACTGCACCAAACTTAATTACCCAACGTTGATTTCTAGAAAAGCAAGGCCAGATATCATAGCCACCATTCATTGCCTCTTCTTGACCATCAAAACCACTTTCAAGCCTAATTTTTTTATATTACAAGGAGCCATCGAAATTTTTAGATCCATGAAGAGCTACCCAAAATTAATTCTGCAGGCACTGTTTTTCAGAGATTTTTTGCTTACACCTTGCATGGCCACACTTTTCTAATTTCATTTTGTTTGTAATTAATGAAAATTTCCAAAGTAGATTACAAAAAATAATTCAAGTTTTAGTTAAATGATTCTTGAATTTCCATTATGAAGGGTTGGATATCATTATCCCCTGCATTGTAAGAAATACTATATTAGAGCACTATAATTTTGGTGTTGAACATCAATAATCAAATACCATTTACAAGATTCTTGAGCCATGTAAAAATGGTGATGTGCTACTTCTCTATTTTAAATTTTCCTGTTGTTTTCCATGTTGTGCACGTGTTCATCTAATTGTAAATAAAAATTTTTAGATTAAGATTTATTGTCAGAGCACCTTAATTCTGTGTACATTTACAATCTTAACGTTTTCTGCTAAATTCTGATTAAATAATTCTTAACGGCTCTTTAGTCACTACTGAAACTTACTATTTCTTTCACCTCATAATTCATATAGCTCTAAAGATCCATTTAGAACAGTTATTTTTCCTTGTGATGCTCTTGAAAATTGATGTGCCAATCTAGCCTTTTGAATCCATAGCCTAATGGATTAGCCCATGTATACTTGCTCATCCAACCACCCATTCAATCGAAACAAAAAACCCTCATAATTTCTAAAACTAGTCTAATATTAGCACTTATAATTATCAAGTTAACTAATAAGAATAGAGAGAGCCATCTCAGAGTCTAGGAAGGCTAGGTCCTAGAATCGAAAGTGGTTTGATGTTGTCCTCTGTCATTTTTTCTTAGGAATCTTACAAATTACGGAGTGATAACATAATGGTGACCATATTTGGGATTTATTGAAAAGCTTAGTATTTCATCAGAACTCATAAACCCCAGTCAAAATACTGTGTGTTTTAAGTATTTTCTACATATTAGTTTTTGTAAAAATATTCAGCCTGTTTGTGTCTTGGTTCTGAATATCATAGCTTCCAGAATAATCCTTACCACATCCCATCCTGACACAACTCCCCCTATAGTAGTTGACAATCCAACGAAAATTCTAAGAGAAACTCCTAGATCCGAGATTCTAACTATTAGCAGGCCTCTTCACAAAGCAAGTTCCCTCCTTTAAAACCTTGCAACCTTGCAAGATATCTAGTTCAACTTAAACTTTGAGCAAACCTTATTCAAGACCAAATCTCATAATTGGATAGCCCAAACAGTTTTTGACCCATCCATCCTACAACAAATTCCTATTGAGGAAGCCTCTACCTCCACTCAAACTGACACTTAGCTTCTCCAACACTTTGAATCCATTCAAGGTCTGGTAACAAAGCTCACTTTAGCTATTGATGATGCTTATATTCAGTATTTTGTAGAATTATATGCTCTGATTGCAATATATCCTTCTGTTATTTCCAAGTGTGCTCATTCTGAGTTAAATTTCTCAAGTGTATCTACAGCTCCTACCATTTCCTTGAACCTTTCCGACAAGAGTTCCCAAACCTCCACTCATACACCCACTGTCCACCTTCCTCCACTTAACCCTCCACCTCCCTTGGTCAACCCTCCTTGGGTTCCCCCACTGTTGGGAAAAATACTGAGAGGGGGGGGTGAATCAGTATTTACTGCATATTCAAAACTTTTTACTTTTTCATGCTCTAAAACCCATACGCTACTTTTATGAATCCAACTAGCGTATACACGCGGATATCCTTCATAAAACTCGCGTATACCCAGAGATCTAATTATGCCTTTAATTCTCCACTTATATCATTCCATCATTCATTCATTAGATGTTCTATAAACAGTAAACATGTGCAGTAAGAACAGAATAAACCATCAAACATAAGCATCACACATGAACAATAGGATTTTAGGTGGAAACCCAAGTCGGGAGAAAACCACCACTGCAGTTGCTCAGCCTTCAATATTTTATTATAGAGAAAACATCTTACAACATATGTGCTGGTGCAGACTCTACCAGCACGCAGGCACCCACCTGTGCTTGTTTACCAGCCTCTCCTGGAAGGGAGCTCCAACCCCCTGACTCGTTTACCAGCCTCTCCTGGAAGGGAGCTACGACCCCCTACTCTCGTTTACCAGCCTCACCTGGAAGGGAGCTACAACCCCCTGACTGAAGGCTACAACCCTCAGCACCTCTATGGACCACGTTTCATCAATTTTCACACTGGATCCAAAGCATCCTTTAGGACACAACTTGCAGGCCACGTTTCATCATATTTTCAGACTGGACCCACTCCATACTTTTAAGCTCAAACATACATCACCAACAGATACTTATCAATTCAGACAACACAGATCAGATAGTAGTAATACAGTAGAACAGATCAGATATTTCATACCCCATGCTTCAGCAAACCCTAGTTTGCATACTCACTTTCGTTTCACTGATGTCGCGTATATACGCACTTCCGTTCACATAAACCAGCGTATACTTCTGTACATATTATAGAGCTAATTTCATTGCACATACGCGCTTTCTCTTCAGCGAAGCCACGTATATACGCGCTTCCTCTGCTGCGAACTAGCGTATGGTTCTTCATACATTTAGGTCATGGCAATTCTTCAGAACAGATACATCACACAGATTTAACCCTTTACTTCAGACAGATGTTCACCTTATCTCAGATCTAATCATTTCATAAATAGATCTAGCAAATACAGATACATTTCAGATCTAGATATCCCGCTTCATCATTTCTTCATAGGTGCATCATAGATTCAGATCTACCATCAAACATTTACCCTTTCCATACAGATATACTTCACAGAGAAGTATTCATTCAAGCTCAGACATCTTGCTCCCATTCTCATGATTTTCACAATGAATTTCTTCTCCTTATATAGGTTTATCCTTTTTCAATACCATGAGCCAAAACCACATTACTTCCGATGGTATTCCTGGACGGGGTCATTTAGATGAATCATTACCCAATACAATGGGTCAATACCATGGTGGTTACCCTTGGTTTTGCACTTTATGAGCGCTTTTTCCCATACGCGACTTGGAACGTTGTTTGCCGCGTGCATACGCGACTTCTCCTAGACAAATCTGCGTATGCCTTGAGACATACTCTTTTCACCATAGATTTAGCACATGCTGAATTCATTTCTTCATTGCCTTCTGTACTCACTGTAGATACATCAGATTTAGTTTATCAGGACATATTCTATCATGCACAGCTTCATCAAGTAAGTTGCCATCATCTTCATCAAGTGGGTTGCCATTCACGGACAACACTCAGCATTATGTTGCTAACAAATATCATTGCATATCAGATTTACATCATTTACCAATTCCATCAGGTCAAGACTAACTTCATCAGGTGGATTACCATCAAGGAAAACACATGTCAACATTCTCATGTCTTCATCTTCATTCAGTGGGTTGCCATCAAGGACAACCCTTTGCATCATATTTCCAACACCCACCAACAATCATGGTAGCCTGGTATGCTCCATTGGTGCTACCTCAACCTTTATGGCCTTTGCCACAGGATTCTTAGTCCAAAATTCCCCTATTTGATGAAAATGGTCCTGCCACTACTCAAAAACATGTGGATAAAATGAATGACTAGTTTTACCGTCAAGAGATAGAAGATGAAACTATTAAGTTGACGATGTTTTCCCAAAGCTTGAGGGGAGAAGTGAGAAAGTGGTTTAAAGGATTGACCCCCAATAGTATACATGACCTCCCTACCTCCACTAGTTGTTCATAAATAAATGGGAAGTTAAGAAAATCCTCTCCAAATCTTGTCATAATATGAAAAAATCAAGAGAAATGTTGGAGAGAGTGTCCAATATTACTGTACCACGTTCAAAATTGTATACAACGCCCTCCCTCCTCACATGAAACCCCCACAAGGTTTAGCCCTAATGAAATTTCCAGATGGTCTCGACCCAAATATCGCTAATCAGCTGAGAGAAATATATCCTCCTACATTATAAGACATGCAGAGGGGTGCAATAAGTGTGGAAGAAAATTTGATTGCAAAAAGGGCTAGAATGAAAAATGAAAAGAGAGTCACTATCAGGGAAGAACATGCAACCTCCACATCTGATGCTAAGATTGATGGCCTGGTGAGAACCATGGAGAGGATGATGGAGAGGATCAACCTGAATGAGAGAGCTATCGTTAGGGAAAATCAGCTAGCTCCTCAAAATAGGAACCAGAAATTTAGAATAAATCCCCCTCAAATAAGACAGAGAGAACAAAGAGGACCTGACCAACAGATTAGGACTCCATTCCAAGAAAATTATGCTGATGAATATTAGCGGGTGGTTAAAAAACTAGAAGAGAGTCAAATTAATCTAATGGGAATTAATAATGAAGATATTGTTTACCTCACTGAAGAAGAACAATATTTACTTTCCTTGAATCAAATTGAAGTATAATTTGAAGAGTCTGAAGATTATAAACAAGGGTTTGATAATTCCATCATGGAGGTGCATAGACAATATAATCTCTGAAACAAGAAAAATTTGGATATTACCAAGAGAAATAATTCTGAAAACTCTACTAACAAGGCCCCTGAGGCCGATCCCAAAAAAATAGCAGAGAGTTTAAATAAAATCGCTAAAATTCCTAGACATATTGATCTAGAAAGTAGCACTAGTAGATTAGCCATCATCCCTAGAAAAATTGTTCGAGCTGATATCCCTAATACAATTCAACAATATGAAATTGCTGCAAAAATAGTGCCTGAGAAGAATGATTCAAATCTGCCAAAAACACAGACACCATTCATGATTGAGAATGAAATTTCCAAAATAAAAATTTATGTCCCTCACACTACATTGGTGAACCTGGATGTATATAGGTCCCAAGTCCTAAAAGCATTGAACACAAGAGAAATTACTGACATTATCAATCTAAATGATGACAAACCTGAACCTTTTTTTGGTCCAAAAGTAGAGGGTAAATTCTAGGAGGGAGGTGTTCCCCCATTTTATTTTAATTTGAATGTTCATGATAAAATCCTCCATAATGCCATGATAGACTCAAGTGCATCTTATAATCTCATGCCAAAAGACAATTATGGAGAGACTTGGCTTGGAGATAACTAGACCCTAGAAAGACCTATACTCATTTAACTCTAGCAGAGTCAAATGTCTAGGCCTCAATAAATAACTATGTATTACTTTAGCCCAGATACCAGCCAAGATTCTAGTGATGGACATTGTGGTGGTTGACATCCCTTCTAAATATGGTATGCTTTGATCATGCTCATGGGGAGCGAAGCTTCAAGGCACCCTTGAAATGGATATGACTTATGCTACCATACAATTTTTTGGCCAACAAAGGAGATTGTATAGGGAGAGTCTAATGAAATACATGGTGAGCAGTCAAGAAAATCCTCATAGCTACCCCCTGTAATCTGTCCATTCTGAACTTGATTCATTTATTCTTTACAATGATGAAAGTATTAAAGAACAAATAGCTGGAGAAGAAGAAGCCCATAAGAGAGAATAGTTAGACCAAATGGAAATTGTGCAACACAAGTTTGAACCTGAACCTTTTTGGAAAATGAGTTTCAATGGTTCTTGTGGCAAAGCTGGCTCAGGAGAAGGGGTGCGGGTAGGTAATACTAAAAATAACCATGCAAAAGGACATTCTTACAAGTTATAGTAGAATATGAGGTACTCCTTTCCGATTTACAACTACTGAAGAAATTAGGAGCCAAATTAATCTCTATTCATGGGGACTCTGAGTTGGCCATTAAAAAAATCAGGGGAGAATATTCAGCCAAGCATCCCAGATTAATAGCATACATGAATGCTGCCCTTGACCTCCTGAAAACATTTTAATAATATGACTTTGTTGCAGTTCCAAGAAATCGTAATATCATTGATAATGGGTTATCATTTTCAGCCAACACTTGTCAATTACCTCATCCTAAAAAGAAGTATACAGTGCAGGTTAAACACCGCCCAATAGTTCCTAAGAATATGAGATATTGGCAAGTCTTTGGAGATGACAAATAGATTGAGAATTTCTTGCAATCTAAGGGTGAGTTTGAAGATTCCAATTTGGAAATAGACCGTGAAGAAGACTGCTCCATTAAAAAGAAAATGTGCACAGAGGAACCCCCCCATAATTCTGATATTAATTTTTCATCAGATAAATATCTACTTAGGAAAGACATGCATGAAGATCCAGAAAAGGAAGAATTTGAAATACTACAATTTAGAGACAACACCCTGCCTAGAGGACTTGTCATTTTGGAGGAACTATTCGATTTCAATGATGTAGCTAGGAAACCAAAAATGGAATATAAATAAGTAAATATCAACGAGGGAAATATGGGCAGTGAGTAGGAGCTCAAGGTGATAAAGTTTGCAAATAAACTGCCAACATCCACTAAGCAGAAATACATTGCTTTGTTCAAAGATTTCATTTATGTGTTTTCTTGGAGTTATAAAGACTTGAAATCTTATGATATTGATATTATCCAGCACAAAAGTCTAGTCAAGGAGAACCAGAATAATTTCAAATAGAAACTGCACAGGATAAATCATGTCCAACTGCCTCTGGTTGAGAAGGAGATCAAGAAAATGTATGATGCCAAGATAATAGTCCCAATCAGATACTCTAAATGGGTTTCCAATATTTTACTTGTAAGAAAGAAGACAGGTGATATCAAGCTCTACATTTACTTCAGAAATCTGAACAAGGCATCACTTAAGGGAAACTACCCCTTACCAAAGGTGGAAAAAATATTGCAAAAGGTAGTGAGCTGTAAAATAATATATTTGCTAGATGGATTTTCAGGGTACAATCAAGTGTTGGCGTATCGAGATGATTAACACAAAACAACTTTTACTACTCCTTGGGAAACCTTCATGTATGTAAAAATTCCCTTTAGATTAATAAATGATGACACCACTTTTCAAAGAGAAATGGATATTTGTTTTTCAGAAGAAATCAATGTTTTCATTGTGATCTACCTTGATGATATTACAGTATATTCAAAAATTGATGAAGAACATTTGGCCCATTTGAGAAGAGTTTTTGAAAAGTGAAAAAGGTTCGGTCTATCTCTGAATCCTAGGAAATCATTATTTGGTCTTCAATAAGGAAAGATTCTAGGCCACATCATATCTGAAGAATGGATTAAGATTGACCCTAGTAGGATTGACGGCATACTGCAAATCAGTCATCCTAGAAACATTAAGGAACTGCAATCCTTCATTGGAAAGATAAATTTTTTGAGTAGTTTTATACCAAACCTTGCAAAACTCCTGAGGAATATCACCAACATGCTCAAAAGAGATTCAGGAGTTAAGTGGACTAAGGATGCTAAACATTCCTTTGACTTGGTAACGCAGGCACTCACTAAAGCATTGGTTCTGATCAGCCCTAATTTCACCAAGGATTTCATCATTTTTTCATTTCCATTAGTGCACACAATTGTTGCTGTATTGCTACAGAAAAATAAAGACAGTCAAGAATATCCCATAGCATTTTCTACCAAGCTTTAAGAGATGCACCTTTGAAGTACAATTTCATAGAAAAGCAAGCTTTTTCCTTGACCCAAGCACTGAATTAGTATTTCATAGTTTACACTCTGCATTCACACACCATTGCATTTGTGCCCAATACAGTTGTCAAAGACATCCTAACGCAGGATCCTAATGGAAAAAGTGGCAAGTGGATTGTTGTTATCTTGGAGTATGATTTAGAAATCATACCCACCAAAATGATCAAAGGATAAGGATTAGCCAAATTGATGGCTGAAATAAATTTTCAAGCACTAGATATTAGCATGATTCATTCACTGGATGAATAAGAGGAGATGGCGAATCCACATATTGAGGAATCATTCCTAAATTCTCCCTTGTACGTAGATATATTATATGTTCTATTTAATTTAAATGCCCCTACTAGTTTGCCCAAAATAAAAGCTATATTCTTGAAATTGAAAGCTATAAAATTTTTCATTCGAGAAAATGTTTTCTACTGGAAATATTATAGGGGCATATTGCTTAAATGTTTGCTTCAAGAAGATGCAGATAGGGCTATGCATGCATTTCATGTAGGGGATTGTGGAGGCCATCTCTATTGGAAAACCACTACTAACAAGATCCTTAGGGCTGGGTTGTATTGCCCTACTCTTTTCCCAAACATCCACCAAATGGTAGCTACCTATCATAAATGACAAAATTTTGAGGGAAAAATAAATTTGTTGCCTCTGCCTCTACATCCAATCTCTGTTGAAGCTCCTTTCAAACAATCGGGTTTATACTTCATTGGAGAAATCCACCCTTCCTCCTCGGCCTAGAATAAACGGATCCTTACTAATATAGACTATTTTACCAAATGGATAGAGGCCATTCCTTCCAGAACTGCTACTGACTCAGTGATTATCAAATTACTTGAAGCCAACATCCTGTCCAGATTTGGTTTTTGTAGGAAAATCATTAAAAATAACGTTATTGCTTTTAAGTCCAAGAAGATGGTGGATTTTTGCCACCGATATCACATTTCTTTGGGGCATTCAACAACTTATTACCCTCAAGGTAATGGACTAGCTGAGTCCTCCAACAAGAGCTTTATCAACATCATCAAGAAGTTTCTGGAATACAATAAGAAATCATGGGATAAAAAATTGGTGCATGCATTGTAGGCTGACAGACTAAAAAATAAGAAATCAATTGGCATGTCACCATACCAATTAGTCTATGTAATGGATGCATTTTGCCCAACATACTTAGGAGTGCCAATCATGAAACTCATTCAAGGGGTGAAAACTAAAGAAAATGATGTACAAAGGAGAATAGGCCAGACCATTTAGCTACAATAGTACAGAGAAGAAGTGTACAATAGAACTGAGGCGGTGCAAGAAAATATGAAGAATATTTTTGACAAAAGAACAAAAGAAAATAATTTCAATGTCGGGGATAAAGTGTTGAAATGGGATTCGAAAAGAGAGGATAAAGGTAAGCATGGAAATTTTGGAAACCTATGGAAATGGCCATACAGTATTCATTATTTCATAGGAGATAATGAATTTTTCTTGCAAAAGATGAATGGAATAGAGCTATTTTTAGGTCATGTCAATGGAAGGATGTTAGAACATTATTTTTGTTAAAAAAAACTCAGATTAAACTTTCATCATTGTAAATTCCATATCCTTACAATTTTCAATAATCCATTGGACAAGGTTGAAGATCGAAGTGAAGGCCATAATCGTAGTTTGATAAGAAAATTAAGAAAAGAGAGTGGAAGAAAGAGATCAGTCAAAGTGTTGTAGAGGAAAATAATACAAGGCTACTAGTCTTGGTGTTTGACACTTCTCTAAATAGAAGTGTCATCCCCAGCTGGAGCCACTATTAGATTCATGTAATTTAAAGTATCACAAGGTGACTTTGTACTTCCTCTTTCAAAAAATTTCATATTGTACATAGATTTCAATATTCAAAAGTACTTTCCAAAGAAAGATTAAAAAAAATAAAAGAAGAAGAAAAGAGGACATTTAAAAAAAAAATGGAAAAAGAAATCCCTGCGCAAAAAATAAATATTTTTGAAAGTGTTGCAAATAAAATGCCACCACTTTTTAGAAAGGTTTGTTCAATCATATAGCTTAAGAATGATTGTGCAATTTTGAATTTTCTACTGATAGTTTAGAGAATGAGGATTTTCCAAACTATTTAATCTTGGCTTATCAGTAGTTATGAAGAAAATGACATTGGTTCAACAGCTTAATCTAAGCAAATAGGAGAAATAAGGGATAGGTGATAGGATATAAATTCAAAAATAAAAATGATGTCAGGGTCTACAAGTCTAAATGCACCCTAAAAGGAGAAAAAAAAATTAGGAACTGTAAATTGGGCTAGGTATATTTGTTGAGAAAGGAGAAATGCAAACTTCATGCTATAAATATGCAGCCTAAAACTACTTCATTATTTCCTGTAATCAAACTGAAAAGTTCAAATTTTTCTCAAAAGGTTTGAAAAGGAATGATTTTTTCCAAATATGGGCCCTTATGGTATGGTTTTATCCTAAGTCCCCGACCACATTGCATATCCTTTAACCGCGCCCCTTTTTATTCATCTTATCCTAAGTTTCATTTTCACTCCCTCGATTCTCATACCCTCAATCCACCTCACATCACCTGTCCAGACCCATCCATGTTAACCATCCCTGCTCACCTTCACATATTATTCACACCCCCTCTTTGTAATAATGCCTATTGTTGAAGTACCCCTTCGAAATCTAGATGATTTGAACACAAAGGCATTAAAAACTAAAAAAAGGGTTGAAGTCCAGTTGCATGGGCCCAAATCGCAAGATTCAAAGGATAAGCGCCCAAGGGTGAATGTTATAGTCGCCGAAGTGCGATATGCAGGACTGGTGCGACCCATATCTCCCTCGTATACACCTCAAAATCTTTGAAATCCTTCATATTATGGTTCGGGTGTATTTTTACCATTTCTTAGCTAAATTTCACTTGTCCGCTTGGAGATAGCTTGTAATGGGGTCCATCTCCTGATCGCAATTGCAAATCGTAGATTTTAAAGGATGGGTGCAAAGGGTAGATGTTAAAATCAACAAAGTGTGATATGCGATGTTGGTGGGACCCAATCGTAATCGCAAAGTGCAAATGTTAAAGGATGGGCGTGAAGGGTAAATTTTAAAGTCAGCGAAGTGCGATATGTGACGCCGGTGGGACCCGATCGCAATCGCAAATCACAAATGTTAAAGGATGGGCATGAACGGTAAATGTTAAATTCAACAAAGTACAATATGCAACGTTAGTGGGACCCGATCACAACCCCAAATAAAAAATTCTAAAATATGGGTGCAAAAGGTAAAATGTTAAAACCACGAAGTACGATGTGTAATGTCAACTAGGACCCGATCGCAATCACAAATTGAAAAATTTAAAGGAAAACCACGTGAGGTAAGTCTTATAATCACCAAAGTGCGATGTACGATGTGGTGAGGCCCGATTGAATCACACATTACATCTTTTAAAGTCTAAGTGCCAAGAAAAATTTAAGTCTTGTGCCGTGGGAAGTGTGATGTTGGTGCAGATGCGATGTATTTCAAAGCAACGGCCTAAGGATTTTCAAGTCCTAGCAGATACGGTTTGTTTGTTGTTTTGTGAATAAAATGGGCTAAGCATGACAACAAGACTCAGCCACCCATTCAAAGGGTTTTCCACCATTTACCCGAGAGAAGGAAAGTTTTCCCAATTGTTAAAAGAAAAAAGGGTTTATGTTTTAAAAAAACCACCCAAGCTGCCAAGATTAGAGATTCATTCAAAAAAGGGGGAATGAGTAGTAAGGGTGGAGTTGGGAAAGGAATTTTTAGAGAATATTTATGTTATAATGGAAGAAACGGAAAAGGAAACAAACTCATCGACACAGTCACTATTCAATAAAAAGGGGAAAGCACTGCACCAGACTTAATTACCCAATGCCGATTTCCTGAAAAGTATGGAAAAATGTTAGAGCCTCCATTCGTTGCCTCTTCATGACCATCACAACCTATTAGGTCCCTTTATTTCTTTTATAGTCCCTTATTTTTGTTATTGTAACCCCCATATTGTTATTATTGTGCCCTTAAATTATTATTGT
The DNA here is from genome assembly GCA_034641835.2 of Pinus albicaulis. NCBI lineage: Eukaryota > Viridiplantae > Streptophyta > Pinopsida > Pinales > Pinaceae > Pinus > Pinus albicaulis. Next base: position 1,951,451,267 of record CM076575.1, read on the forward strand.
TAGGTCGGCTAGGATTACATTGTGGCCCCATGGACTCCTATATATAGAAAGGGGGTTTTGTAATTTGTATCATCCAAGAATGTTTCATTCATGTAATGTATTGGAGGTTGGCCCCTCGAAGTGGCTTATTTTTAAGGTGTTGATATCTCTTTTCTTCTATTTTTGGAGCTGGTTTCTCAACATTTGGTATCAGAGCTTTGGATTCTAAGGTTTCGCTGCTCCAAACAGGTCATTGTGGAATTTTCGCTATACCTATTTTTATAGGAAGGTTCAGAAGCTGAAATTTTTAGAGTGCTAAGTTTAAATCCTGAGAAACATTGTCGTAAAATTTTAGAGCTTGGTTTGCAATAGTTTCAGAGATATGATCTGTGGAGGTTAGGTCTTTTTGCAGGCTCCTGAATTTCACTTAAAAAGGACATTGTGGAATTTTCACTATACAGTTTTTCCCACGAAGGTTCAAAAGCTAAAATTTTTAGAGCACGAAAATTAAATCATGAGGAACATTTTCGCAAAATTTCAGAGCTTGGTTCGCAATATTTTTGGAGATATGATCTATGGAAGTTAGTTCATGTTCAGGCTCCTAAATCTCATCACAAAGAGGTGATCGTGGGAAAATCTTCCTAACTCTCTCTCTAAGCATTAGATTGGAAGTCTGTAAAAAGTTACTGGAAGTACATGGACTATAGTTTCTTGTTTGTAAATTTCAAAGTCAAAGGAGAAAACAATGACACGTGGAAAGCTGTACAAGTTCACTCTTCTGAACCAGTCCATAATTAGGTCATTGTGGCAGATTGGAAATAACTTTGTCTTGAAGAATCCAAATCAAGTCAGACCTGTGTCAATTGAAAGAAGATTTAGGGGGCTATGTTAGGGTTTAATTTTAGATATTGAAGATCAAAAATCAGAGAGATAATTCAGTTTCAATATTGAGCTCCCCAAAATCAAGAAAAAAGTGTGTATTTTTTTTCAAATTGCATAAGTCTTGTTTGAAAAATTAGTTTGAAGTGATTCCAAAGGCCTATTGAGCATAAATATCAGCCTTGGGTTCTAAAATGCCTCCTAAAAGTAATTCAACAACCATCAAGCCCTCAGAGTACTCTACTATGACTCATGAAGATGAATAATTGCAACATGATCGATCAAAATTACAAGAGCCAGTGCACCAAAATTCGCTCTCCCAAAGAGCAACAAAAAATGAAATGAATGTTTTGAAGAAAAGCATGGAAGCTAAGATGGATGGTTTGAAGAAAGGCATGAAGCTATGATGGATGGTTTGAAGAATGGTATGGAAGATAAAATGGATGGTATGGAAGAAAAAATGGAAGGTTTGAAGGAAGACATGGAAGGTTTGAAGGAAGGTTTGTCAAAGTTGATACAAGAAATTATTCCTAATGGTGAAAAGATAGTAGATGAAAGTCATGATGAGAAAAAAATAAATGTTGATCGCTATTTCATAAACTCTAATGTTGGATTAAAGAACCAACATATTCCAAAGATGGATATGAGGAATTTTGATGGCAAGGATCCTGTAACATGGATACTAGAGATGGAGCAATATTTTGATCTCAATAATGTGGAAAACACACAAAAGGTATGCATTGCAACTTTACATTTAGAAAAAAACACATTTGTATGGTATCAATGGATTTTCTCCCGTAAATTTTTTTTCACTTGGTGAATTCTTAGGGAGGAAATGATAGCACATTATGAGGATACAAAAAGAAACACCTTCTTTAGCCAAGTGATAAATCTCAAACAAAAGGGTTTAGTGGCAGAGCACATTGAGGACTTTCAAAAATTGAATATAATGGTAACTGATATTCCAGAGGAACAGATAATTGATCTCTTCATAGGTACTTTAAAGGATAACATCCAACATGAAGTTCATGTTTTTGAACCTGATTCATTGGAGAAGGAATTCAGGTTGCCAAGAAAAATTTAATTTAAAATTATGGTGACAAGGAAGCCTACCACTCACTTCTATAAAGATGGAAGTGTTGCTACTCCTATATTTCCACAACCTACAAGGTTGACATGACAAAAAATCGAAGAAAAAAGAGCAAAATGACTTTTCTACAGTTGTGATAGAAAATACACTAAAGGTCATAAGTGTGCTTAGAAGAAATTATTTTACATAGATTGTGAAGAGGAAGAAGAAAATGAACAAGAAGAAGATATACACCAGGAACCAGCCCTAGAAGAGGAAGAAATGAGTCTGACCATATCTTGTAATGCATTAGCAGGAATTACCACTCCTCAAACTCTCAAGATAGAAGGACATATCAAGAAGAAAAAGGTAATAGTGTTGATTGATTCAGGTAGCACCCATAATTTTATTCATTGTAAGGTAGCCAAGGAATTGAATTGTTTCCTATACCCAACACCAGAATGTCAAGTGATGGCTGCAAATGGAGGAGCTATAAATTGCTTTGGAAAATGTCATAATATCAAGCTAACCATGGGGGAATATGTATTGAATAGTCCAATGCTTTCCATTCCTATGGGGAGTGCTAATGTTGTACTAGGAGTACTATGGTTAAATCTTTGGGGACAGTAGCTTTTAATTTTCAAGAAATTTTCTTGAAATTTCTTTCAGAAGGAAAGGAAGTCAAATTACAGGGTATTGTAGGGAAGTAGGGAAAGATAATAAGATCTAATGTCATGACAAGGATTCTAAAGAAATAACAACGAGGTGTAATTGCACAATTATGCTCACTAGAAGTTCCAACATCAAAATCATCTATTTCTGCAGATCTCCAAAAAGTCTTGGACAATCATTCCAAGGTGTTTGAAACTCCCAAAGGGCTCCCACCTATTAGTGATCATGATCATGCTATTCATTTTATTCCAGGAAGTGTTCCTCCAAACATCAGGCATTATAGATATCCTTATGTCTAAAAGAGCGAAATTGAACATATGATTGCAAAAATGTTAGAGGCGGGTATAATTCAACTTAGTTAAAGTTCTTTCTCTACTCCTGTAGTATTGGTACACAAGAAGGATGGATCATGGTGCATTTTTCCAGATTATAGGGAGCTCAATAAGCTCACCATTAAAGATAAATTTCCCATTCTTGTGATTGATGAATTATTGGATGAATTACATAGAGCAATTTATTTTACCAAGTTGGATCTTCGTTCATGATATCATCAAATTATAATGAAGACTGAGGATATTCTAAAATCAGAATTTCGAACTCATGAGGGTCATTATGAATTTTTGGTCATGCCTTTTGGCCTTACCAATGCACCTTCTACATTTCAAGGGTTGATGAATTCCATTTTCAAACCCTTCCTTAGAAAATTTGTGCTAGTATTTTTTGATGATATTCTAATCTACAATAGTTCTTGGAAGGATCATGTTCAACATGTTGACAGGGTGCTCAAACTATTGCAGTACAAGAGGTGGAATATCTGGGTCATATTGTATCTCACGAGGGTGTTAAGGTAGACCCTAACAAAATTAAAGCCATTAAGGAATGGAAAGTGCCCACAACCATAAAGCAGCTGCGAGGATTTCTTGGGTTAACAGGGTATTATTACAAGTTTGTTAAGAATTATGGGAGAATAGAAACACCTCTAACAACATTGTTGAATAAAGATGAAATTTCATGGACTCCTAAAACAACTAAGGCCTTTGAATATCTTAAAGAGGCGATGTGCCTAGCACTGGTGTTAGCTACGCCAGACTTCAATAAAACCTTTATTGTGGAATGTGATGTGTCAAGAAATGGAATTGGTGCTATTTTAATGCAAGAAGGAAGGCCCATTGCTTTTGAAATTCGTCCAATCAATGGAAAGTATTTACAGAAACCTATTTATGAGAAGGAAATGTTAGTAATACTACATGCACTAAAGAAATGGTGAAATTACCTAACAGGAAGACACTTAAAGGTAAAAACTAATCATGATAGTCTTAAACATATTTTGGAACAAAGACTATCTTCAGAAGAGCAGTAAAAATGGGTCACAAAGATGTTGGGTTATGACTTTGAAATAATCTACAAAAAAGGGTGTTAAGTCCCTATATTAATAGTGTAGTCCATTATTATGTTAGTGTAGCCCCCCTTATTTTTATTGTTGTACCCCTATAACCCCAATATTTTTATTATTGTGCCCTTAAATTACTATTGTTAGGTCGACTAGGATTACATTGTGGCCCCACTAGGATTATATTGTGGCCCCATGGACTCCTATATATAGAAGGAGGTTTTGGTCATTTGTATAATCCAAGAATTGTTCATTCATGTAATTTATTGGAGTTTGCCCCCTCAAAGTGCCTTATTTATAATGCATTGATATCTCTTTTCTTCTAATTTTGGAGCTGGTTTCACAACATTTGGTATCAAAGCTTTGGATTCTAGGGTTTTGCTGCTCAAAACCGGTCATCGTGGCATTTTTTATATAAATTCTTTTCTACAAAGGTTTAGAAGCTGAAATTTTTATAATGAGAAGCGAAATCTTGAGGAAAATTGTTGCAAAATTTCAGAGCTTGTTTCACAATATTTTAAGAGATATGATCTGTGGAATTTAGGGCTTTCTGCAAGCTCCAGAATTTAACCTAAATAGGTCATCGTGGAATTTGCACTATAAAGTTTTTTCTATGAAGATTCAGAAGCTGAAATTTTTAGAGAGCGAAGAAGAAATCCTGAGGAATAGTGTCAAACAATTTCAGAGCTTGGTGTGTAATATTTTCGGAGATATGATCTGTGGAAGTTAGGTCTTTTTCAAGCTCCCGAATTTCATCTCAAAGAGGTTATCGTGAGAAAATATTCATAACTCTCTCTCTGAGTATCGGATTGGAATGTTGTAAAAAGCGGCCACAATTAAATGGAATGTAGTTTATTTTCTATCAATTTCAGAGTTGAAGGAGGAAACCGGGACACGTGAAAATTCGTACAAGTTTGCTCTACTGAACCAGTCCATTATTAGGTTATCGTAGGAGATTGGACACAACTTTGTCTTCAAGAATCCAAATTAGGTCTGACCTGTGGTATTCAAAAGAGAATTAAGAGGGCTAAATTAGTGCCAAATTTTAGATATTGAAGATCTAAAATCATAGAGATAGTTCAGTTTCAATATCAAGCTCCTCAAAATCAAGAAAAAAGGTCTATATTTTTTTTCTGAATTGCATAAGTATTGTGTAAAAAGAAAAAAAAATCAGTTTGAAGTGATTCCAAGAGCCTATTCAGCATATATTTCAGTATTGGGTTCTGAAATGCCTCCTAAAAATAATTCCATACCCATTAAGCCCTAAAAAATCTATACTATGACGCATGAAGAGGAAGAATTGCAGTAGGAGATATCAAAATTACGGTACCAAGTGCAACAAATTTGGATCTTACGAAGAGAAACCAAAGATGACATAGATGGTTTAAAAGCAGAAATGGAGGCTAAGTTGGATGGTTTGAAGGATCAAATAATAGCTAATATGGATGATAAATTAGTGGAAGATCACATCGAGCATAAACATCAAGTTCTCCAACTCTCAAAGGATAACCTAACTTTGTTGCATAATCTAATGAAACAACAGGAAGATGAAAATCACATCGAAAGAAGTTTTGAAGCAGTCATAGAAACAAGAACTCAACAAGTACAATCAATTCTAGAGTACCTCAGCAAGTGGAAGAACTTTCCTGTAGAATATTCCACATGCCAGGATGAGAATTTTATACAAAAGCATCAAGAAATAATCAAGCGTTGAGGACAACACTTGTTTGAAGGAGGGGCATGTTAAGTCCCTATAGTAATAGTATAGTCCCTTATTATGTTAGTGTATCCCCCCTTATTGTTATTGTTGTACCCCTGTAACCCAAATATTTTTATTATTGTGCCCTTACATTATTATTGTTAGGTCGGCTAGGATTACATTGTGGCCCCACTAGGATTATATTGTGGCCCCATGGAATCCTATATATAGAAGGAGGTTTTGGTAATTTTTATAATCCAAGAATTGTTCATTCATGTAATATATTGGAGGTTTCCCCCTCGAAGTGGCTTATTTCTGAGGCATTGATATCTCTTTTCTTCTCTTTTTGGAGCTGGTTTCACAACAAAGGGAAGCTAAATGTTGTTGCATATGCACTCTCAATAAATAATGAAGAGGTGGAAGCATTACTTGTGCCATTTCTATTATCCAACCAGATTGGATAACTGAAGCAAGAGATGAATGGAAGAAGGATGAAGAAGTGTGACACGCATTCAAAAGTTGCAACAAGAGCCTAGTAAATCTAATACATTTAGCTAGAAAAATGGTTATTTATGGTAGAAACATCTTTTATATCTTTGTAAGAATTCCCAACTAAAACAAAAGATTATTTTGGAATTTCACACTTCTCCTTTAGGAGGACACTCAGGAATTTTAAAAACGTACCACAGGGTGAAGAAATAATTTTTTTTGGATGGCCTTATATCTGATATTGAAAATTTTGTGGCAGAATGTTTGGTTTTCCAGCTGAATAAAGTTGAGACAATTAAGAGCCTGGGTCTTCTACAACCTTTATCCATTCCAAATCAATGTTGGGAGGAGATTTCAATGGCTTTTATCACAGGTTTACCTAAGTCCGAAGGAAAGAGTGTCATCATGGTGGTAGTTGATAGAATTACCAAGTATGTAAACTTTTGTGCATTATATCATCCATCTAAAGAAAGTACAATTGCTACTACATTTATGGCACAATTCAAAAGCTACATGGGAACCCAAGGGTTATTGTGAGTGACAGAGATCCCATTTTTACTGGAAATTTTTGGACGCAGTTATTTTCTTGTTTGGGTACTCAATTAGCTCATAGCTCATGTTTTAATCCTCAATTCAATGGTCAAACTGAGATAGTAAATAAATGTTTGGAAGGATATCTTCATTGTTTTTTATCTGATAAACAAACACAATGGTTCAATTGGTTACCTCTCACTGTGGTGTTATAACACTTCCTTCCATATTGCAACAAAATTGACCCCATTTATGGCACTTTATGGATATCATCCACCATCCATCACATCTTATTTAAGAAAAAATTCGAAGGTTCAAGCAGTGGAAGATCACATCGAGCATCAACAAGAATTTCTCCAACTCTTAAAGGATAACCTGAATTTGGCACAAAATCGAATGAAACAACAAGCAGATCAACATCGCAGCGAGATAAGTTTTGATGTAGGAGACTTGGTATTTTTACGACTACAACCATAAAAACACATGTCCCTCAAGCAAGCTAAGAAGGATAATAAATTATCGCCAAATTACTATGGTCATTACAAGGTGTTGCAAAATATTGGTAGTATGCCATACAAATTGGAGCTTCCTGCTTCTTCACGAGTGCATCCAGTTTTCCATGTTTCATGCTTAAAGAAGATTATAGGTGAAAATATTCTAGTTTAAACAATATTGCCAAAACTTGATGAGGAAGGAAAAATCATATTGGAACCTGAAGCGGTCATGGAAATAAGAACTTGACAGCTACGGAATCGATCACTTTCAAAGTATCTCATCAAGTGGAAGAAATTACCCACTAAAGATTCCACATGGGAGGATGAGAATTTTATATAGAAGCACCCAGAGCTACTCAAGCATTGAGGACAACACTTTTTTGAAGGAGAGGGGCATGTTAGGTCCCTATATTACTATTATAGTGCCTTATTGTTGTTATTGTAATACCCATATTGTTATTATTGTGCCCTTAAATTATTATTATTAGGTCGTCTAGGATTACATTGTGGCCCCATGGACTCCTATATATAGAAAGGATGTTTTATAATTTGTATCATCCAAGAATTTTTCATTCATGTAATGTTTTGGAGGTTTCCCCCTCGAAGTGTATTATTTCTAGGGCGTTGAAGAGCCATGGAAATGCATATATTTTAATCTTATGAAGAGCCATCAAAGTTCTTAGATCCATGAAGAGCTACCCAAAATTAATTCTGCAGGAAATGTTTGTCAAAGATTTTTTGTTTGGGCCTTGCATGGCCACACTTCTCTAATTTCAGTTTTTTTGTAATTAATGAAGTTTTCCAAAGTAGATTAGAGAAACTGACTCAAGTTTTAGTTAAATACTGCTTCAATTTCCATTATGAAGGGTTGGATTTTTTTAGCCCTTACATTGTAAGAACTAATATATTGGAGCACTATAATTTTGGAGATGGACATCAATAATCAAAGACTGTTTACAAGATTTGTGAGCCGTGTCAAAATGGTGATGTACTACTTCTCTGTTTTAAAATTTTCTGTTGTTTTCCCTGTTGTGCATCTGTTCATCTAATTGCAAATGATAAATTTTAGATTAAAATTTGATGTCAGAGCACCTCAATTATGTCTACATTTACAATATTAACATTTTCTGCTGAAGTCTGATTAAATAATTCTTAACTGCTCTTTAGTCACTACTAAACCTTCCTATTTCTTTCACCTCATAGTTCATATAGCTCTAAAGATCCATTTAGCACAGTTACATTTCCCTGTGATGCTCTTGAACGTTGATTTTCCAATCTAGTCTTTTGAATCCATAGCCCAATGGATTATCCCATGTAAACCTGCTCATCCAACAACCCAATAAATAAAAAAGAGAAATCCTCATAATTTCTATAACTATCATAATATCAACACTTATAATTATCAAGTTAAACCATAAGAACAGAGAGAGCCCTCTCTATGTCTAGGAAGGCTAGGTCCCAGACTCCAAAGTGGTTTGATGTTGTCCTTTGTCATTTATTCTTGCCAATATTTCAAATTACAGAGTGATAACATGAACTATGGAGCCCATGCTGAGGGAAAAGTATGAATACATGAAGCATGTAAAATGTTCCTTCTACTTTAATTTTAATGTGTAGATAGCTAGTTATGTAAAATACAATTCAAAATGGCACTAAAGAGAATTCCACACCGTATATATTTATAGGAAAATTGATAAAGGCCCAAGGAAGGCCATGGGTAGAGGTAGTTGCACGGCCAAATTTCCTCTCCACAAAGAAATATGATCTCAGTATGGGAAAATTTTTGGAAAAAATGGTAAGAGGGAAAAATTCTTGAGGGAAACTTATTGGTTTTGAATAATTTTGGAGGAAGCAAAAAAGAGTGAGTTTTTAAGCTCCAAATTTCTCAAGACAAGACATTTTGAAAGGAATAGGCAGTATGCGACTAAGAGAAATCCTAGACTGGACCCAACATGGTCCTGGAAATCCTAGGCTTGCCATCGTGTGGTCAATGGAATCCAAGGATGGACTTGGTGTGGAAACTATCAGAGAATTATCCTAGATGTAAAATTAGCTCAATCTAGTTAGTGGAAACTCGTTCTCATTAGTTGAGAGGAACATTATTTTCACCACTGTGGTTTTCTTAGTAGACCAAGTTAACTAACTAGGTAAGTGATGTGATTAAAATGAATTTTTTGTATGATTGTGTAACAATTTTATATACATCCTAATAAGAAAGTAGCCTATTTCTCTTGAAGGAAATACTACAAGTCTAGTCTCTCTATTGTATTACCAGTATTATGGATATCTTTAACAAGGGCTAATACAATATTCAGTTTATTTGGTTATGAAAATTTTGATCATTTTGATGATTAGAAAGTTATGTTATTTCTATGTACTAACAGAGGCCATATGGTAAATGATTAATAGTTAAAAATATTGTGAATATAGTTTGAATGAAATTGATGTGATAAAAAATAATGTGATTATAATTGAAATGTACGAATTTGATTTTTTGGTCAGATGCTTAGGGGTGTTTTCCATGGAGGTTGTTAAACCACCAATGGAGCTTTTTATTGGGCTGAAAAATAACTCGTAAAGTTCTTGCACACTGTATTAACCAAATGTAATTAAAATTATTGCATAAAGTGGCAATGATTTCAAAGAATATTGGAAAATAACAATAAGATAGATATAGAGAGTTTGTTTTTGTTTTATGAAATTGAATAATGGCTAAATGATTGAAAGTAAAAATTGAATATTTTTTTATCTGCAAATTTTTATAATGATTGACAAAACATTACATTATTACTTATTAGTACTTTATGGAAATAAAATCCTTCTTTTTGAAGGGGATGGATTCCCTTTTTTGTTGTTCTGAGATAGATTTCATGAGTAAAAGTTGATGATGAATACCGAGGATGGTGATATATTTAAGGGGGGGAGAATGTTGTATACCATTATCATCAATATTGAATTAGGGTTGTAAGTGCCCATTACAAACTTGGAATGAAAATTAAAAAGGGTTATCGACGTATCAGGGGAAGATCATGTTTTGAATTCGCATGTTGCATAGTTTTATACTTTTCTATCAAATATTATAGGAAAAGAGTGCACAAAAGTTGAAAAAAAAAATAGCGGTGTGTATGTATGCCAAGAGGTTGAGCGGATAAAGTGTGTAAATGACAGTATGAAAGGGATTCTGCGTTGCATATTAAATCATCTAGTAGTATTTCATGAAGGAGGATTTGGTTTCGAATGGATTAAGGTAACTCGGTCTTGTATGGATACAAACTATTTTGGAAATATGAACACGCCCTCTCCAAAAAATTTCAATGATTAAAGGGAGGTGATACTAAGGCAACACACTACCATTTTCATGAAAATTTTAATGGGATTCTCTTTTCTCTTTTCAGCTCCTCCTTTTGAAAGAATATATCGCAATAAGAAAAAAATGCGACTGTATCAAGAAAGAAATATAAGTGAATAAAATTGCAATTTCAGTCAGTGTCACTATTTTGACTTTATATGAGCTAAAACGTATATTATTTTTGGGTTCAAATCACAATTACCCTCTTATATACTATTTTCGCCACAATGATCGCATTGCATTTAATTATATGTCATTCGACCTTTAACATAAATAGTACCATACTAGCTTGCAAGTCGTTGAATGTCGAAATACCCTAGCTAAGAGCAAGTCGTTCACTAGAACAAAGTTATAGATGACCGTAAGGTTAGTAAAGCATACCATATTTTCGAGGTATGTGTTACATATATTAAATTCTATAAAATATCTTCATGAAATTTGTGAGAAAATATAATTTATTTGTGTGTTAAATTCTTAATAAGATTGCATGTCTACATTATTTTTCATATTTTCATGTTTTATGTATGGTTGAAAATGTGAAGTTGGGTTACACTTTTAGCCCTTTTTTGAGAAAAAACTTTCATTTTTTTTTGTTCTTCAACTTTCTGCAAACTATAACAATTTTTCTGTTTAGAATTTCATTTTGGGATAAAAAAAAAAATTGTTAGAAATTTTTTTAGGTTTCTATTACTTATTTTTTGGAATTTGTTTATGCACATTTGATATGTCAACTTAGCGTTTCTTTGAGTGTGTGTTTTTTAACAATCAAAGGATTCATAAGAAGTCATGTTAATATGCAATGTTGTATTCTTTGAAAATTTGTGTTTTTGAGAAAAAAAAATGTGTTACAACAATCTAGAGAAAGTCTACTTCGGTTTCATCATATTTACAGAGCCAATGGATGCATATCATAATTACTAGAATTTTTTGAACAGGTCCAATATGAAAAAACTGCATATTTTGAGTATATTTCGCGATGCAAAAAATTTCTTAACATATATGTTAGAAACTAAAAATATAAAAGCTACCCATTAGAGACAACGGACCAATGTAATGCCCCATAATTTTTTCAATTTTTTTACAATGTATTTTGGGAGATACAGATTTTTGATTTCACTGAATCACAATGACCCTGAGAAATTGTTTGGACCCGTTTTATTAAAAATTAATTAAAATTAGTAAATATTTTTGAAATTCCATAGAATTTATATTTCCTGAAAGTAGATTCAATTCTGAAAATTCTTGTCTTGGTTCCAATATGAAAAAACTGCATATTTTGAATATGTTTCACGACGCAAAAAAAATTATTAACATATAAGTTATAAACTAAAAATCTAAAAGCTACCCATTAGAGATAACGAACCAATGTAATGCTCCATAATTTTTTCAATTTTTTTTATAATGTATTTTGGGAGATACAAAATTTTGATTTCATTAAATCACAATGAGCCTCAGAAATTATTTGCACCCATTTTATTAGAAAATTAATTAAAATTAATAAATGTTTATGAAATTCCATAAAATTTATATTTCCTTAAAGTAGATTCAATTCTAAAAATTCTTGTCTTGGTTCCGATAGTTAATTCAGAATGTTTCATGGAGTTTAATTAGTCCAAAGTTGCAGAAACATATTCAGAGCTTGATCTCGTATAATCGTGATGCGTTAGTTGGCTAAAATTTGAAAAAAGTTCTGAAAGTTTGCCGAACTTTGCCTTATTTTCCATCGGCCAAATTTCGTGGAGCCCCCTCCAAAAAAAATATTTCACGGTAATATAGATTGCCGCGAAATCATTCATAATTTTCACACATTTCGCAATATCTAAAAAATTAAGTTACCCTTGTTATTGTGTTAAACCAATTCCCTGCTTCTTATGAATAAAAGATGGATTAAATATGATAATTTATTGAAAATAATGCATGATAACCTTGCACATAAAAGATATAGCAACGACGTCATTTTCTCGAAAATATTGTAAGAGAATCATGTGCATAAAAAGATAAGTAGCTATTTTTTACTTGAAAATAACGTGATTATTTTACTAGTTTCATGAAAAGAATATGTGCTTATACACACATGGATAATAGTATTTTTACTATTTTTCTTGGAAAAGAATATGTCATGAGGTGCTAAAAACAATAGCTATCATGTTTGTTTTTCTTGAAGATAATATGTGAAAATATTAGCTATTGTCTTAGTGTTCTTGAAAAAAAGAAGTGTTTATATGCGCATAAAATAATTAACGTATTAATTTTCTTGAGGAAGGATATGTATTTTAATACACAAATAATATCTATAATTTTAACTTATTTTTGGATAAAGAATATGTGTAGGCATGCACAAATATAACAACTATTATTTTTTATTGGAAAAAGATTATTTCGTCATCTATACAATGATAATAGCTACTAAGATAGTTTCTTTCGGAAAAATATAATATGTTATTGCGTGCACAAATATCATAGCTAATGTGCTCATTTATTTTAAAGTATATGTATTTGTGCTAGATGTTATTTTGGAAAATAATGTGATTTCGGCAAGGAATAATTGTTAGTAAGGTGTTTATCTTTGGAAAGATTTCCCTCTTCTTGTGTAAAGAGATGGTGATAACCATGGAGGTTATTTTAATTATGATATTTTTCTTGTGGGAAAAAGTAGAATATCATTATTTCCCTTTCTTGTGATACATGTGAAGTGACGATAAATGAGCATGCCTTAGTAATATTTAAGTATTTTACTTTATGAAAGTGAGATTTGTGTGGATATACATGTGTCGTAACCATACACATGTAAAGATAAATATAAATATTCTGGTAGTTATGTGCTTTTATTTAATGCATGTGAAGTTTCAATAAAAGAGACATGTCTCAGTACTTTGCATACATGTTATGTATGCACATGAATATATGTTTGAATTATAGATAGTAAAGATTTATTATTGGTTTGATAAATATTTTATATAATCATGATGTCAGAATTTGCTGACTGTAGTAATTGTAAGGAAAGGTTGTTACTTATGTGAAGTATTATTTATATTTAACATTATGGAAAGAAATAAAAAATTAGTACATGCAAATTGAGTGAGCACTAACTACAGGATGATCTACTACGGGGAAGCCACCAGGCCACAAAAATAGTGTGTTTAAGGAATTTTCGGGTAAATGATATCATGATTAATGTAATGACGTTTGGCTAGTTGGAAGGTAATTCATTATATTTTAATAGAATAAGAACTCTTTTATTGTAAAAATTTTTATGACTTGAGTAAGAGGTTATTCCCAGGTGGGGGTGGAGAAGTATTTTTTAGATGTTTGGAGCGATGGTGAACCTAGGGTTTTGAAACCATTTCCTTTAAGAAAGGAAAATGGAGGAAGACACTGTAATATAGATGGCTTCCCGGTACAGTGACCGACATACACCTATGCTACCCTGGGCAACAACATTAAACTGTGCTCCAGAATATGAACAATTAGCTCGAGGTCTATTACCTGTGGTAGGAAAGCATTGTATTGTTTTCATTTTCACTAGGGGAGGTTACACTTCTTGTTTCCTTACCTCTCAATCTTTGTGGAACACACCATATCTTGGAAAAGATAATAAGAGTGGTTATTTATTTATTTTTCACTCTAATAGTCAGTATAATGGTTAGCCCTAAACATTATGTGTAATTAGAGACGGAACTGGAGGATATTCTATCATTTTGGGGCTTGGAGACTACTCAGTAGAACTTGGAGAAGGTAAAAATGCCAGATAGGTCTCCACCTAGAAAAAAAGGAGGTTGGGGGATTCAATGGAATGTTGGAGGTGCTTTAGGGTTGCTGGAGGTGTCAAAAAATTTCTCCACAAAGGCAGTTTGTTGGTTTCCTGGCACTAGGTCTTTGGTTAGATAGGAGAATGCAACATTTTTTGTGGGCATAGCAGAAGGAAAGCTGGTGGAATTTCCGGTAAGTAGTAAAAATTCTCTTGTTGTTCTTGCTTCAAGATTTTTAACGGGCTACCTAGAAGACATTTTCAAGAGCAGCAGTCTTGCAAGGAATGAAGGGCTTAAAACTTTTTGAATATTTAAGGATTTCGGGGCAGAAGTCCCTAGTTTGGGTTAGATACTAAAACAAACCCAAGCATGAAAAACCCATGTCTCTATGAGAGCCCTTTATTTCTATGATTCTCTTTCTTTAGAAAATTAGTAAGAGGTTAATGGGGGGGTTTTGATCAAAATTTTCACTCTTATAAAGGATGTTGAAGTTTAGATTAGCTAGGCACACTAGAGTAAGGAAGGGGTAGTATTTCTACCATATTTGAGCTACAGGTTTGAGCATGCGAGTCAATTGGGGCCTAACACTCTAGGGTTGGGGGAGAGGAGCCAAAATTTCATTCATGGCTGAGTAGGGAAATCTTTTGATCTTGAGCTTTTTTTCCAAAGGAATCGAGTGTTAGAGGATCTACAAGGGGTGAAACCCATGGTCAATAACAATGAAGGTGAAGAGATCTCGTCTCAATTACCTTTTCAGAATGGTCAATTCTCTAGCTCGAAAAGGAAGAAGGGGAAAGTGATCTAGAAAAAAAAGGAAATTCCTAAGTTTATTCTTGGTGTATATATTCAGATGGATGAGGCCATGGTTACCTCAAAGTTAATAAGGGTGGGGGGGGGAGGGCGGGAAGTTAAGGGAAGGCATTAATAAGCTAGCTATATCATGAAAATAAAAAAGGCATGGAGTGAGGGGTCAGTTTCATGGACTAAAATTTTTATCTTGGAAAGAGGATGGTTTATGGGAAGATTTTCGAATGGAAAAGTAGCGGACTCGATACTTGAGCACAACTAGGGTTGTGGGAGATGTATGATATTTTTCAAAAAATGGACCCTTCTTTTTTATTTCCAAAGAGAGAGAGACTTGAAGAAATTCTTGTGTGGGTGTGTCTTCCAACACTAGCTCCTCAGCTCTCGTCGGTGGATGTTTTCAGAGACATTGGTAACATTTTGGGTACCTTCCATGAAGCTGATAAGTCCTTCCTTAGGACAAAGGAAAGGAAGGTTTCCCACACTTTGGTTAGGTTGGATCCAAGGGAGGGTTTGGAAGACATGATGCAGATACAATTTCATGGTACTTATTTTTCCTAGTTAATAGATTATGAGTGGTTTCCTTTCAGATTTCATCACTTTCACAACCATGGAAACTATGCGAGGGACTGTCCTCTGGGGTTTGGAAGATGGAGGAAATAGAGGGGAGATCTTGACGAAGGGTACATGGCTCTTGTAGATGAGGAAGAAATGGTGTAGCCAAAGGATGAATGATCTAGGTGGATACCAATGGCCACCCACCTATTCCATTTGGACCCGCACCATCAATTCTTGTAGCTTTTCACATTCAGCACAACTTATTATTTTTAGTAGGTTTTCGGGTCCTGCACTCCCGGAGTATTTTTGTGGCCTTAATGATCCAGGTGGATATTGGTGTCCACCAACCTATTCCATTTCAACCCCCACCATCAGTTCTTTTAGTTTTTAAGTTTCAACACAACTTACTATTTTTAGCAGTTTCTTGGGTCCTGAACTTCCAGAGCCGTTTTGAGTCCCTAAACGATGTTTTTTGGGAAAAATGGGATAGATATTTCTAACAAGGTATGATATGTGTCAAATGGAGATCGTATGTCAAAGTTACATCCTCAGGAAGTTGAAACAACAATTTACCCAAACGAGGCCCATTGTTTTGGCGCTTCATCTCCTAGGGTTAGGTTTTTGGACGTTTAGAGTTCTCAATTGTTTCTCAATAATAAATGGGCCCTTGAGCCTCATTGTAACATAGTTTAGAGCCCTGTAGCTGCCACATATCTTCTCAAAGATAAGCTACCAACACCTTAGCTAGTTTGTTTCCATTATGTCTGTAAGAAAATTTCAGTTCTTTGATATTAATGAAGTGAAGTGTTATTTCTACTGCATCTTTGTATTTATGGTTATATGTGTATTCTATTACGTTCTTTCATAAATCTGGATCAGTGGTATCAGAGCGGTTTGGTCTTTCTCTATTTTTCTTTTCAAGTCCAAAATGTGGTGAGGGTATAAGGAGTTAGGGCTTGATGTAGTTGAATTGTTGCAAGATCAGCCTTGCAAAACCCAATGACCTCCCATGGCGAAAGAAAAGAAATATGAGGGAGCAAGAGATCC
The DNA here is from genome assembly GCA_034641835.2 of Pinus albicaulis. Lineage (NCBI taxonomy): Eukaryota > Viridiplantae > Streptophyta > Pinopsida > Pinales > Pinaceae > Pinus > Pinus albicaulis. The sequence continues at coordinate 1,951,467,976 of CM076575.1, forward strand.
TACCAAAATATTGCTCTAGGACAACCTCGAGAAGTAAAGGAATGCGATGATGGATATATTTTCTCAGATCCTTTAACAAATTCCTACTTATGACGCATTTGCATCCAAAAACCACTTTGGAGGCACCACTCCCTTCAAGGTACAGGTAATTTTTTACGTTCTTGTATTTGAAAGCCAGATAGATGCATACGCCGTAGGTAGACGGTTAAATTTTTTGGAAGGGTATTTCTCGGTCTATGATTTCTTCGACCGAGAATTTTTTTTTTTTCACTCCTCAAAGCTGCTCCCCATGTAAAAGACTGGTGGGATACCTATTGTGAGCAAGATAATGAGGAGGAACCCTCTCTGTTCCCGGCCACACCCACCTGGAATTCATTCCAAGACAACATCAAGGAAGAATGTTACCCTGTGGGGAGCTATGAGGACAAATACATCCAATGGATCATGGTGCGGCAACAAAGGGATCAAGATGTGCACGAACTCATGAATTTGTTCCATACAATGCACACAAAGTTGGGTATTAAAGTTTCAAAGAGACATTTGTTTCTAAAGAACCACAGCTATCTTCATAAACACATGTAGGAGGAAATGGAGTTCCTCGACATTACATCGCTTGGCACAGCATATCGCTATGCCACCAAGATTGAGCAGAAATTTAAGCAGAAGAAGTGAGACTTTGGATCTGCAAATCTGAAGCTAGGGAAAGGTGCCCCCGAGCCACAGAACAAGGGGAAAGGAAAAATCAGGGTGACTAAAAAAAACACCACAAATCCAAAGAAGGACACGGGGAAGTGGTGTGAATTTCATAACAGCCCCACTCATAGCACAAACGAGTGTCGAGCCAAACATTCATTGGTGGTCGAACTAAAGGTACCCGAATCAGATGCATTTTTTCATCCTAAGTCAGAACCAGACAAAGGCAATGAAAGAGGAAAGAAAATCATTGATTTTTATCCCAGTACCATTATTTCCACCACCAAGATCCAGAGGGAGGATCACGAGGATTCAGAGGAGGGGGAGCTTCGCTTCCATTCGCAGATGTGGGTGAAGGGTTCTCCACTGCAATTCCCTATTGATAGCGGAAGCCAAAAGAACCTCATTTCAGCATAGGTCGTGAAGCAGCTCGGTCTACTGACCATAGCAGCCATATACCATCGAGTGGCTTCACCCAGGGAGAGATATCCTCATCCGCCAATAGTGTCGCCTTCCGCACAACATCAAGACATTCACGGATGAGGTATTATGTGATGTTGCTCCTCTTGATGTAGCTGATGTATTATTGGGCCAACCATACTTGTGGAGGTGACATGCTGTGTATGATTCTAGGCCTCGTGCTGTTATTATTACTTTGGGAAATAACTTGTATAAGATACCGAAGGTAGTACCGCCTCTTGCCATCTCTTTGACTACTGCAAAACAATGCAGTAAGATTATTTCCCAAACCAAGAAAATTATTTTACTTACAACTCGCTTATAGGGAAAGAAGAATATTGTGACCACAACCTCGAAATAAGGCTCCCTTACATGGCTACAGAATATGGACAAAATCATGGAGGATTACGAGGACATTTTCTCCTCACTCACAAAGGTTCCTCTACACTGTCAGGACAAGCACTCCATTGATCTAACCCCCAATGCACCGCCGCATGATGTTTCCATACCTCCTACAAATAAAAATACAAAATCCACACATGTACTATTGAAGGATAATAAATAAACCAAATTTACTAAATGCATCCAGCATGTCCACCCGCAGGTCCATGACATCTTCAACAAATCTAATACCCAGTTCAACATAATTTTCCTCATCTCATGGAGGATCTCAACGCAATGTGGACCATTGATTCCTAAGGAGGGAGGAATGATCCAGGTAGATATCGGTGGCCACCCACCTATTCCGTTTGGACCTGCACCATCAATTCTTGCAGCTTTTCACGTCCAACACAACTTACTATTTTTAGCAGGTTTCAAGTCCCACACTCCCAGAGACGTTTTGGATCCTTAATGATCTAGGTGGATATTGGTGGCCACCCACATATTCCATTTCAAGCCCCACCATCAGTTCTTTCAGTTTTTAAGTTGCAGCACAACTTACTATTTTTAGTAGTTTTTTCGGGTCCTGAACTTCCAGAGCCATTTTGAGGCCCTAAATGACATTTTTTGGGAAAATTGGGAGAAAAATGGGTCTATGGTCTAATGTTTCTCACATCCAAAGTTTTACTCCTCATATATATATTTATAACGAGGTATGATATGCATCAAATGGTGATCGTATGCCACAGTTACATCCTCGGGAAGTTGAAACACCAATTTACCCAAACAGGGCCCATTGTTTTGGCGTCTCACCTCCTAGGGTTAGGTTTTGAGATGTTTATAGTTATCCATTATTTCTCAATTATAAATAGGACCTTGAGCCTCATTGTAACATAGTTCAAAGGCCTGTAGCCACCACATCTCTTCTCAGAGATAAGCTGCCAGCGTCGTAGCTAGTTTATTTCCATTCTATCTATAAGAAAATTTCAGTTCTTTGATGTTAATGAAATGAAGTGTTATTTCTATTTCATATTTTTATTTATGGTTATATGTGTATTCTATTGTGCTCTTGCATAAATCCGGATCATCCTCTGGGGTTTGGAAGATGGAGGAAATAAAGGAGAGATCCTGACCAAGGGGACATGGCTCCTATAGACGATGAATAAATGGTTTAGCCAAAGGAGGAAGGGCTTAAACAAGAAGAGTATCTGGTACATATGTAGGTTCTAAGAGGTTCCAATTGGGAGAGATGAAGTTTAGAGAAACCCTGTGATCGATCATATCCAAGAAGAGCAAGAGGAGGTGGAGTACATGAGCTAGGAACCTTAATCTATGGGTACTTTTTCTCTCCCTCTTTCATCCCAATCTATTTAGTTGAAGTCACTTTTGGATGTTTTTCATAGGCCTGGTCCCTCAAGGGAAAAAAAAACTAAATATTATTTTACCTACTGCAATGTTAGGCTAGATTTAGACATTATAATCACCTCTATTATGGATGTAAATCTATGAAGCCCTTCCTTTTTAAGTATTGTTCATAATTTTTCATCAATGCATACTCCTAATAAACCTCACTACAACCTTCACCCTCTGGATATACGATACTTTCCAACTGAACCTGTGGGTGCTCTTAGGATACTTTATCCATCCTCTATTCCTCCCAAGACCCACGGTCAAAAATTGAACATCTCAAAAGCCCATATTAAAGAAAAACTAGACATTGTTGATGGAAAGCAATAATCCCTAAAAGGGGCGCTCAGAGTAGCACAAACCAATCTGGTGCTTTCTAAATGATCTTGTTGTACTTCAACTATAGAGGTTTAGTGAACACTAGGAAGAAGATGGATTTAAATCATTTATTTAAATCCATCATTTGTGATGTAATTAGCTCCAAGAAACCCATGGATTTCGAGAGACTATGATGAAATCCTTTAGCATTATGCTCCTTGGTTTTTATTTTGTGTCTCTTGATGTGAATGGAATAAATAAGGGGTTAGATATGGGATTTAGGGAAAAAATCATAAAAATTATGAATTCTTGGGGATCTGATTTGGTGTTATGGGTAGAGGTATACTCATATTATCTTTGTTCAAACCCCACCCTTAGCAGTATGTATGGCCCATGTCAGGAAAGAGTTTTTTTTTGGAAGAATCTGTTCTCAAAATATCCATTGAAAAACTCAAAAGTTGTTGTGGGAGTGGAGTTCAATGTCTCCTTAGGTTTTTCAGAGTCTTGGGGACCACTAACCTACGTTGACCTTTTGGCTGATTTTTTCTTAAACATATTATGAATTGGGAGGCTCATGGATGTTAATTAGAGAAAATAAGAGCCTATCTGGAGTAACAAGGTAGTAAGAGAGGCTATGGTGGCTAAGAATTTGGATCATTTTCTAATAAATGAGGACCTTATTCCTAAAATTCATTTCTTTAGATAGTGGGTTGGATCTGGTGGAGAATCTTTCTAAATTCCTATGTTTTTGGAGTTTAAAGGGGCCAAGAGGAAGTTGGGTTCCCCTTTTAAATTTAACTCCTCCTGGCTAAAATATCATACCTATAAAATTTTAGTAGGAGACATTACGAGGCCTCAACTCTGAACCCAAGGTTTTTCCCTTGAAAAGTAATTTATGGAAAATATAAAAAGATCGAAAGAGGAAACAATATCACAGGAAAGGGTAAAAAAATTAAGGGATGAAGTTGTTTTAAAAAAAGTAGAGATAGAATTAGAGGCTTTGGAAATCTTGGAGGGAGATGCCTATGATAGGAAAGAGAAAATGGAAATAATACAAAATTATGTAAGTTGAAAGGTGAAGGAATATGAAAGACATTAAAGAATAGTGGAGGATAAAAAGTAGGACAATATGGATTGAGGCTAGGGACGAAAATTATAATTTTTTTGAAAATTGTGCTAAGGGAAGGAATAACTTAGACACTATTTCACAAATGAGAAAGGCATATGGTGATGTGAAAATTTATTTTGATGAGCTTGCATCTCTAGGAATCTCCCATTTCAAAACCTTTTTTAAGGACCCATAAAAAACCACAATTACTGAAGTGATTCAGGTGGCCCACATTTTTCATAGATACATCAAGGAGGGATATAATGATGTCCTCATGGTACCTATAACAAAGGGGGGAGTGGAAGGGGTTATAAAATCTATGGAGAATCATAGCAGCGTTGCTCCTGATGGATGGATTGTGAAATTTTTCCAGCATTTCTTTGAGCTCTTAGGTGATGAATTTTCAGAGGTGTTGAAGGAATCTAGGCTTAGAGGATTTGTACATGAACCCCTCAACACTACTTTGTTGGACTTAATTACAACATATGATGATCCTCCGATTTTTTCTGACTTCATTCCTATCTCCCTTTGAAATTTCACTTATAAATTTATCTCCAAAATCATTTCAAGTCGCCTCAAATCTATTCACTCTAGAAACATTTCCAAGGAACAGTTTGGATTTCTAGATGGCATGCAATTCCATGAAACTATCGGTGTAGCACATGAATCCTTACACAAAATTAAGAAACTCAACGAAAAGGGAATGATTTTCAAAATTGACTTGTCAAAGGCCTTTGACAAGAACTGTTGGATGTACTTGCATCTTTTATTGACTCACTTAGGGCTTGGAATTGGATCCATTAATTGGTTCATGGGCTATATATCAAATTTAAGCTTTGCATTCCTTATAAATGGAGCTCCCTCCCCCTTTTTTCATAGCCAACGAGGCCTTAGGTAGGGATTTCCTCTGTCTCCCTTATTGTTCCTATTTGTAGAAAAAGGGCCAAGCCAACTTATTCATGCAGCTGAAAAAAGGGGATAGTTCAAAGGAATTGAAGTAGCAATAAACCTCTTTATTAGGCATCTCCTCTTTGTATATGATATTCGTTTGTTTTTTGATGTATCAAGGGAGACTTACACAAGCTGGAATTAGTTCTATATTTTTTTCTTAAAGCTACAAGGATGAGAATCAATTCTCAAAAATATGTTCTCATATAATGGGCTCTCGGGGGTGGAGGTCAACAAAATACTATTGATTTTTCCTTTCAAAAAAAAACATATGTCAAATAGCTTCAAATATCTGGGTTTTTTCCTTAGGCCTGATTCCTACTAGAAAATTGACTAGAAATGGTTGGTAGAAAACATTGAAAATCAAGTAAAACACTGGAGCTATAAGTGGTTATCGAGAGTAGGGCGTCTAGTTATTATAAAATCTCTCTTAAATTCAATTCCAGTCTACTCGATTGATCTAACATAGTTTATGAAAGGTGTTCTTGCACATATCAAGAATTTTTGTGGTCATTTCTTATGGGCGGGATCAAAGGAGGATGATGTTATTCCCTTGGTTTCTTCGGAGAAAATTTCACACCCAAAGGATAGGGTAGGGTGCAGAATAAAGGATCTTACAATTTTTTCATGTTCTATGGTCGAAAAAAATCAGTGGTTCTTATTAAATAAGGACAATATTTAAACATCCGTGAAAAAAAGGAAATATATAGATCCAATTGATATGGATAATTGGTCGCACAACCTAGATAAGAAAACCAAAAACTCTTTGTAATATGGAAGGCTACCACAGTTTATTTTTATCTTTGTAGAAGTTATTTCATGGCAAGTGAGGGATGAAAGTAAGCTAAGAGTGGGGGTGGACCCATAGGTGGGATGTAGCAAGGTCTACACACTTCCAAGGGATATGACTGAGTATCTTAGTGTTCAAGGTATTTATTACCTCAATCAAATTTTAAAAGAGAAAAATACTTTGTTTTCTAATCAAGGATTGAAATTGGGTGAGGATCTAAATTTTGAACTCCATTTGGGTGAAGTTTCGAAATTCTATATAAGAGAATTGCAAAGAAAAAATGCTAGAATTAGGGATAGGACAGACAAAATCCAGTGGGTTCATGACCCTAGTGGTATTTATGCTCTAAATTTTGGTTATAATCTTCAAATGGATAGAAGGGAAGGAGTGGACCAGGTGTGGTGGTATAAGCCACTTTGAAAACTAAAATTTCCTGATAAATCCAAAATTTTCTTCTGGTGCATTGGAAATAGAGAAGTTCCTACTTGGGACAAATTGTAGAAAAGGAGTAAGCATGTGTCAGATTGGTGCAATTTGTGCAAAAATTCTGAAGAATCTTCTTTTCACTTATTCTTAAGTTTCCCCTTCAATATAAAAACATGGGAGGCTTTGCTGAATATATTGGGTATCTGACTCAATTGGAATGGACCTACTCTAGTGGAAGCATCACAAAATTGATGGTCTTCTACAAATGATGATCATTTATGGAACATTCCCCTGATTATATGTTGGGGTATATGGTTGGCTAGGAAAAAAGGAGTTTTCCACAATCAGGTCACTGCACCATTTCCTATTGCGGTTGAATGCACCTGCATCTATGAAATGCTTCCTCAAATCTCTCCCATTTTTTAGAATATTATCTACATGTTGAGAAGGATATCTACATGTTTTAAATTTTATAAATGGAAAAAATGGTTTAAATGGTTTCCCTTGCTAGAATAATGGTACAACACATCCTTCCATACTTCATAAAAAATGTCACATTTATGAAACTTAATGGATATCATCCTCCATACATCACATCACCCTTTGAATGGGCTATAAAGACTCATACAATAGACTCAGGACCACATCAAAAAACAATAAGAGGTTCTAAAAATATTTAAGAACAACTTGGTTATGGCATAAAATATGATGAAACAATAAGAAGATAAACATCATAGTGAAAGTGAATATGATGTGCGGGATTGGGTGCTTATGAGACTGTAACCATATAATAAGATGCCCCTAAAGTAGAAAAATATTGACAATAGATTAGCTCCAAGGTATTATGGACCCTATAAGGTGTTGAAAAGGATTAAAATTATGGCCTACAAATTGGATCTAGATCCATCTTCATGCGTACATCAATTATTCCATGTTCCTTTTTTAAATAAAGGCAACAACGATCATATCCTAGTTGAGACTCTTCTACGATTGATTAATGAAGAAGGGAATATAATCCTAGAACAAAAAACAATTTTGGAAAGAATGACTACCTAGCTACAAAATTTATCAATTGCTAAGTACCTCATCAAAGAAAAGAAGGTAATAGTAGTAGAAGTGACATGGAAAGATGAGCGTTTCATGGAGAAAGACTCATAGAAAATCAATTGTTGAGGGAACCACTTGTTTGAAGGGGAGGGGCATGTTAAGTCCTCTGTAAGCCTCATGTTAACTGAGGAACGAGATATTAATCCATAGATATTGAGTGATTATATTTATATTTTTATATTTCTATGTGAGCCAGAACACCTCATGGTCACATTTTATTATAGATGTACCTTTGTCTCTGATACGTAGACTAAGGAGGCCTAGCCTTAGGATCTTCAACTATTATTTTTTTCATTGTATTTATTATATAAGGATGTTCCCCCCTCAAAGTGGATTGTAATTATTGGTTCCTTATCATTGCTAAGATGCAAGGATCATAAAAGATGCATAAAAAAAATGAGGTCACATTTTTATGAAAAAATAAAAATGCTACAATATGATGACATAGTCAACCTTAGTTGACAATATTCAACTAAAGTAAACCAAGATAAATCTTTCTCAATCATAGTCAATGTTTAAAATGGTTTCGTAATTATGATAATATAAAATAAAAACAATAATATTAATAAGGTTTTCTCAAAATATTTTTTATTATTAATACTTTAATAATGTATAATAAGTTTGTATAATAAGGCTCATTATTACAGTTTTAAGGTTTATTTAATATTTAAGGGTTTTCCAATCTTTAATTTTTAATATATATTTTGTAATTTTTTTCAATAGGTAAACCATATTTAATCATGGTGAAACTAATGCAGCTATGGCTAATCATGGAAAACTATGGTCATCCTCGTAATCCATAGTCAGCAAGGCCAACCATATTCACCTATAATTAAACATTGGCAACCATGGTCATCAATGTTCACTCATAGTCAACCACAATATACCGTATTTAATCATACTCGAATATTGACATTGCAATGTAAAAAATAAATTTTAATGTCATAATGTATCGATAAAAAATCAACATCATAATCTAATGAGAAAAATCAACATTACAATGTGATGAATGAAAATTCACATCACAAGTGGTGAAAAAACAATTAATGTCACAATGAGAAAAACAAAAAGAAACATTATGAAGTGATAAATGAAAAATAAACATTGTAAGTTGAGAACAAAAATCAAACATGGTTGATCACAGTTGACCAAAGTTGATCATGTTGACTAAGGTTAAGCATATTTAGCTATAATCCTCCATATCAATCTTAGTCAATGATGGTTAATCATAATTAACCATGGTCTGCCTCAGTTGACCACGGGAAAGCATGCCCATATTTAATCAACCATAGTCACCATATGTCAACCATGGTGAACCATTGTCAAACTCATTTGACCATGAGGAAGTATGGTCATCTTTGAACAACCATAGTTACCCTAGTGAACGATGGGGAACCAAGTTAACCATAGTCAATGTGGTCAACCATACTTAACTATGGTCACAATGGTTTACTATTGTTTACCATAGCCAATTATGGTATCCCATAAATAACTATAATTAGCATAATTAACAGTAATCAACCATACTTGACTCTTGTCACCATGGTTGACCAAAGTGAAACATGGTCATCCACACAACCATTAACTTTGAAATGCTCCTATAGCTTGGTGAATATTATCTTTTCTAGTCTTATTAACTCTCAACTATTTATCCTAGCTAATATTGGTAATTATTTTAATACACAATGTATATATGTTGTGGTTGGATCCTATGATTAGGAATTAGTTATACCTATAATATTTTGATAGGGATAACCCTCTTTCTCCCTATAATATATAATATGATTTTCTCTACACCATTACACGCTTAGGTGTTTTCCCTTGTATTTTTATATCTTCATATTTTAGTTATATGATATATTGATATGTCAATTAATTCAATAGCGAGAAAATTTACTATATTTAAGGAAATATAATGTTGTCACCTCGTATGCCATATTTATTAGGTATGGGGAGGAACATGTCCTCCAATTTTCATACCTCGAACCTGATTATTCCATGTTCTCATCTTCACCTATGAATCATATTGGTGTGTCCCGGGAAAACTTTGGACTTTGTTCAATGGCCCAGATCAATGTGATCCAATGGTGGTTAGAGGTTAATCCCTTCAAACCCTAAATCTTGTCTCATCTCATTATAAGTTTTTCATGGCTTATGTTGTGTTCTTATTTTCACTATTTGTGTTATGGAATGAGAATTAGACTTGTGTTTCCTTATCATGGAAGTAGGTCTATTGGAAAATGGAAATAAAACAACAGAGGGATGTGTTTCTCCCTTTCAACACAGAGAATACAATATGCATAAGTAAAATAACAAAGGGAGAGAGAGCGAGAACAAACAAGAGAGGAATTATTTTTCCTATTCATTCATCTATAAGAACATATGAAAATTACATTCCTTTAATACAAAATGGCGGAGCCTGTAAACTTAATGCTATTCAATGCTAGACAGCATGGATAGCCACAGAATCATCCGTCTGCTACGAAAGCCCGATTCTTCACAAAACAGAAATTGTCAGACATGAAATTTTACGGTTTTCGGCTTCAAAACCACACCGCATCCTCACCCTCATCGCAAATTGAATTTCGGTGATTTTAACTTTTAACTGGCACAATATGATAAAAATTAAAAATTTGTGATTGCGATGTGCAATGACACTATCGAATCACAATATAAAAACTTTAACTTGTGGGCGCTATTTGTTGAGCTTTGTGAGATGTGATTGTGATCGCATCACAACTTATAACATTTACTTTGCAGGTGACATCCTCCTGAGCTTGTGACGTGCGATTGTGATCGCATCGCAACTTAAATGAAATAACTTGCGAGCACTTAAAGGTAAGTTGTAAGATATGAGAAGTGCAAAATGCGGGTGCCAAAAAGGTAAACGGTAAAACATGCGAAGTGCGATACTTATGTTTTGTGATGTGCGATGACAATGTCACATCGCAACATCAAAAGTTTTGGTGCGGGGATTAAAAGATAAGTGGTAAAATGTGTGAAGTGCGATATGTGGGCACTTAAATGTCGGGAAGTGCGAAAACAACAATGTTACCGATTAAATAGGTAACCGCACTGTTACCGACTTTTTTTTGGTAGCAGAAAAAGCACCCGACTTTGAAAAGTGGTGATGTAGAATCACTCCTTTTTTTTTTGGTGCACATTTTTGACACTCTAAATTTTTTATTTATGAAGTATGAATATTTGTTTTAAAATGTTAGTGATTTTCATGCTAATTTTGAAACATATTGATGCAGCATCAACTTTTTTTTTTTAGAGTGGTGACTTTCATGCTAATTTTGAAACGTATTGATGCAACATCAACCTTTTTTTTAGAGTGGTGATTTTCATGTTGGTAATAAAACAAAAAATCTCTCTCTCTATATATATATATATATATATATATATATATATATATAGAAACAATAAAAAAACCAATAAAAATGTAAAAAAGAAACAAAATTAACTCGTAAAAATAAAAAATTTCAACAAAAATAAATTAAAAATAAAAAATAAAAAGTAAAAAAATATTCGAAACTTATATCAAAAGAAAGGACAAAATTTGAAAAAAAAAGCACATAATTTAAAGAAAAAAAACAAAAATTAACCAAAAAAAAAAACATCAAAAACATTTTTTTGCTAAGTTATTAAAAAAAATAATATAATTAAAAAAAAAATTTAAATAGAAAATTTAAAAATAATTAAAATTACAAAATTAAAATTTTGATAAAAAAAATAAAATACAAAAAGAAAAAATTAAATTTAAAAATTTAAATTAAAAAAATAATAATAATAAGAAAAAAAATACAAATTTTAAAATTAACAAAAAAAAACAAATTAAAAAAAAAACAAAATTTAAAATTGAAAAAGAAAATTAAAATAAATGAATTAAAATAAAAAAACTATCATTAAAAAACAAAAAAAATGAAAAAATCCACGTGCAAATAATTAAAAAACAAATATCCATAAATATATTGTTTTTTTTAATGAAACAATTTATAAATTTTATAAATGAAAAACTAAATAAACTAAAAGATTAAAAAAAAATTAAATTAAATTAAAATTTAATGAATAAATTTTAAATTTTAAAAAATAATTAATCTAAAATATTAAATTTAAAAACAAAATAAAATAAAAAAAATAAAAATAAAAAAAAATAAAAATAAAACTAAAAAATTAAAACAAATTAAATCTAAAATAAAAAATTTGGACTTAAAAAAAAAAAAAAAAAGTTGAAATTAAAAAAAAAAAAAAAAAATTAAAATAAAATACTAAAAGATTAAAAAAAAATTAAAAACAAAAAAGAAAAAAATCAAATTAAAAAAAAAAAAAAAATATATATATATATATATATATTAAAAATTAAAAAAAAAATGTTACGAATTAAAAAATATTAAAAGTTTAAAAAAAAGTAAAAAGGAAAACTAAAAAAAAGAAAAATAAAAAATTGAATTAAAAAAAAATTATTAAAAATAAAAATAATAAAATAATAAAAAAAAATTTATGATTGTGATGGCGCCGCCAATCGGCCTCCCACCCAGGTGGCGGCAGAGGCCGGCCGCTGGGCAGGCGGTGAGGCTACATGCATCCCCCCGCCTGCCCAGCTGTCGGCCTCCGCCGCCACTTGGGCGGGAGGTTGATTTCGGGAATCGCCCTCCCGCGGTGGGAGGTCGACTCCGGGAATCAACCTCCCGCCGAGAGGCCGATTTCGGGAATCGCCCTCCCACCGCTGGAGGCCGATTCCCGGAATGGCCCTCCCACCACGGGAGGCCGATTCTGGGAATCGCTCGCCCACCGCGGGAGGTCGATTCTGGGAATCAACCTCCTACCGCGGGAGGCCGATTCCCAGAATCACCCTTCCGCCGCGGGAGGCTGATTCCCGGAATCGGCCTCTGCTACCACCTGGGCGGGAGGACGATTAGCGAAGCCACCACGATCAAAAAATTATTTTTTTATTTTTTATTTTTAATATTTTCTTTTAATTTGATTTTTTTTTTATTTTTTTTTTAATTCAAAAAAATAATTTTTTTTTTTTTTAATTTAATTTTTATATTTGAAATTTAATTTGTTTTATTTTTTTCGGTTTTTTTTTAATTTTTTTTTAATTTTTTTTAATTTTATTCATTTTTTTTGTTTTTAATTTTTTTTTTCTAAATTTTGTTAATAATTTTTATTAAATTTTTTAGTTATTTTTATTTAATTGATTTTTTTTTTATTTTTTCATATTTTTTTTTATTATTAAATTTTATTTTTAGTTTTTTTCATTTAATTTTTAAAAATTTAATAAAATTTGCATTTTTTTTAATTTATTTGAATTTAATATTTTTTTTTTAATTTTTTAATTTTTTATTATTTTTTTCTTAATTACATAATATTTTTATATTTTTTTTTATTTGAACTCAAATTGTGTATTTAAAATCAGATTTTTTTTTTTAATTAAACTTAATATTTTCAAATTAATTTGTTTTTTATTTTATATTTTATTTAGTATATTTTTTTTTAATTTATTTTTTTCAATTTTTCATTTTTAATTGATTTTTAAAGTTTTTAAACTTTTTATTTTAACAATGTTTTTTTTTTTTCTTTATATTTAAAATTTACTTTTTATTTCAAAATTTATTTGTTTGTTCATATATTTATTAAAATTTAATATATATATTTTTATTTTTATTTTTAAATTTAATTTGTTATTTTAATATTAACATTTTTTTTAATTTAATAAAATCTGATATATATATATATATATATATATATATATATTATTTTTTATAATTTCTTTCTTTTCATAACTTGTTTTTATTTTTATTTTTATTTAATGTTTTTATTTTTATTTTTTTTTATTTTTTTCTGAATAAAACTACTTCTATTAAGAGGAGAAATATATGGTACAATCAAGCTTGTATGCAAGCGAAGCAGAAAAAGCTCGGGAGCCGAAGGTGATAGGCTATCAGCCTTGCTCCTGGATGAAAATCAGAGAATGAGCAAAAAGATAACACATAATAGCAGAGAAGCTGGATCAGAACAGAGGTATCTACCCAGAGAGGGTGGATATTGCCAAACGGCTTTTTTTCCCTTTTTTCTTACTTACTTTGACCCATCCAGTGGAATTTGGATGAGCCATGACCAGTTGAAGACTATTCTGCCCAGGAGGGGGAATATCCTTATCAGAATCCGAGGACGAAGATACGTGAGTGCGTTTCTGAGAGATCGGCGGGGCGGAGGGATCCGCAGGAATAGCTGAGGGAACATCCAACGGAGACCCAACATTCTGCCCATCTACTCCAATTTCCTCCTCATTCGAGCTGGAGGAATCAGAGTCATCCATGAGGGGGGGAGGAACACAGGGATTCCAGCTCTTGGATTTGGGCTTGTGTTTCAGATTCTTCTTTTTGTCGTGGTACTGGGTACAAGCATTCTGGAGGTGCCCTGTTTGATGACAATGGCGGCAACGGAACGCTGTATTTTCATAGTCCAAAGTTTGTGTCCAGTGGAAATCCCCTATCTTGAGATTGATCTGATCTGGAAACCCTTTGCTGATATCTATTTCTGCACATAATCTACCGTAGGTGTAGAGTCCATTCTCCCTCCTTGAGGACTCTGTAGCGAGATAGTGACCTAATGAGTCTCCGATAGCTATGAAAACAGAGATGTGCCATAGGTGTGCTGGAAGGTTCGAGAGCCTGACCCAAATGGGAAGTTTGGTGATGACAGCGGTAGAAGGGTCGAAGTCTGGAAACCATGGAGTGAGGAAAAGTCCAGCGGAGCCCCAGAACCAAGGGCCTCCCGTTAAGGCCTTATGGTATTCTTCATCAGAGTCAAAAGCCACAATGAAGAAGCCTTTCGAGCATAAGTAGATCTTTCTCTTATTAGTCCAGTTGGTATGGATCCACTGGTATAGATCTGCTGTGCGAGGCCAAAGACCATTAAATCTGCAGATGATTGCGGATTCTGTGAATTGCTGGTAGTGATCATCAATCGCAGGATGAGAGAGTTCGATGGAAGGAATTTCCTCCGATTTATCCACCAAAAATGGCTTGGAGGCCATAGGTGGTTGAGCTACTTTCGAAGAGGACTGAGGATGGGATGCACCTTTACGGACTGCATCTTTAAAAGAGAAAGGAGGAGCAGAGGAGGTCTGCCCAAAGGACCCTCCTCTTAGACGAGAACTAACCATAATAGAAGCGTCCTTTTGAATGCAGTAAAAGGAGAGGGGAAGGTGATCCTTTAGCTGTTTACCTTGATATAGCAGTCTCTGGAAGGAGGAAGAGATCCCCAGCTGGAGTTCGAGTTTTAGCAAAAGATCCTCCACAAGATCTGTAGCTCGCACCCATTGCATCATCGTTTTGCGAGAGAGGAGTGTGATTTGGATCTGAAAAGCAGGAGCTTCTTCTGGCTGATCTGGTTGGTCCGAGATACGAGTTTGCTTCCGGCAAGCTATGGAGGCAGAGTCTGAAGCCTTTCCTGTGTGGACCGCATGTTCTGAAACAACCTCCTTCCAGCAACAAGCCACAATGCTGCTATTGAGATAGGCAATATATAAAGCGGCTGAGCCATTGATGAAAGCCCCATAAGACCGAGCAACAAAAGGGAAGTTGGCAGCCCAATGAGGAGGAGTAAGACCCCAAAAATGGGCTTCAACAGAAATCCCGCTCCCTACTATGAGGGCGGCTCTTGCAGCTCTGCCAGTAGCAATAGCAAGATAAGGAGCCACTCCGACAGCATCCCCCTCAAATCCGAGGAGAGTCCATTGCTCTTTGTCGCAGAGGAAGGTGCAGATAATAATGGTTGGAGGGGCTAGTCGAGACCCCAAGCGGGAGCAAGCTCGAGAAAGGTGAGAATCTGCATCAAGCGTGTAATATTTACCTCTGCAAGCGCGAGGAGGTATGTCAATGATGGGAGGCCTGCATATGGGGCATAGAATCTCCAGTCCAGAGAGAAGCCACCAGTTTGCAGATCGCGTGGGGGCGGCTAACCCAGAGCCGCAGAGGGAGCCATGAAAAAGAACCCTAACCGAAGCGCTTTCCATCATTTTTTCTAATCTTTTATAACCTTAAAAAATATTACAAAAATCTTTTCTTTTATTTTTATTTTTTTATTTCTATATATTTTGAAATTTTAATCTTTAATTTTTTTTTTCTCTTAAATTTTAGGTTTTTTTAATGTTTGAATTAATTTTTTTTTTTTTTCCTATATATTTTTAAATTTTAATCTTTAAAATGTTTTTATTTTTTTCTTAAATTTTAGGTTTTTTTTTAATGTTTGAATTTTAAAAATTAAAAAATGTTATTTCTATTTTTAAAAATGTCAAAAATATGACAATTTTTTTTTTTTTTGTTATTCCAGCATCAAATGGTTTTGTTTTGAGGGTGTTTTTTCAATCATTTTTTGAACAAACAATTTTGTTTTTAGAATAATTTTATAAAATGTTGAAATTTGACCTTAAAAAAAAACCAAGTGCATTCTGGAATACACTTTTTTTGTTTTTGGGGTGTTTTTTCATGTTTTTGGAGTCTTCTTCGGCTAGAGTTCTTGTTTTGTGAGGTTACCTATTTCATCGGTAACAGTGTTAAACATGAAAAGGTAAAAAAAAGGGCGGAAACAAAGGTTTGCATGTGGTTGGGTAATGCGCTATGGTTAAGGTTCCCACTAGATATCACATAAGTGGAATTTTAAGTTCTCCAAAGTGTTAAGGAGTAAAATTTAAAACTTCCTAGCTATGATGTGCGGGCACGAGGTAAGTAAATGTGGTGGTTAAGAAATAACATAGAGTAAAGGCTCGGGTACTCTGTTTCTAATGTTGCATGAAAATGCCTGTAGTTTTGGATCCTGGGCTTCAGCCTTTCCTGCAAAAAAATTCAATGTAAGTATGGGTTGCTACCATTTTTATTCATGGCGGTAGTTAGGAGTATTTCCAACACTCCCCCTTAATCACAACCACCGCCATCAACAATTCCCAAACATTTTCTGAGGTAAAAAAAACTTTTGTATCCCAACGCCTTTGTGAGGATATCTGCAAATTGTTTCTCTGACCTGTAATGCTGCAACAAAATTTCACCATTACTAACTAATCCCCTTATGAAATGGCATTTGGCATCAATATGCTTTGTTCTCTTGTGGAAAACAGAATTATCTGACAATGCAATTGCTGAACTTCTATCACCGAAAATTGTGGTTCCTTTGTCTTGTTCATGACATAAATCCCTCAGCATCCTTCTCATCCTAACTACTTGACATTTTTTTGTTGTTGCTGCTATATATTCAGCTTCTACTATTGATAATGAAACCATTGGCTACTTCTTGGAAGCCCATGAAATGGCTCCCGGTCCCAAATGAAAAACATACAATGATGTGCTTTTTCTGTCATCAACACTTCTAGCCCAATCACTATCAGTGTAACCAAACAGTTTCAAATTATTAGTTTTAGAGTATAGAACATCATACTCCTTTGTTACATTTACATACCTCAATATTCTCTTAGTTGTTTTCTAATGTGTCTCCTTGGGTGCCTCCATGAATCTGGATATCAAACTTACTACATACATTATATTAGGCCTAGTTGCTGTCAAATACATTAGACTACCAACCATGCTTTTGTAAAATATTGTATTGACATTCTTGTTGCAATCCTCCTTGCTCAACTTCAACCCCATAAACATTGGAGTTGATGATGGCTTGTTGTTCTGCATATTGAACCTTTTTAAAATCTCCGCAACATACTTTTCTTGGGAGATAAAAATTCCCTTTTCTGTTTTCTTTACTTCTATGCCCAAAAAATATCTTAACAAACCCAAGTCAGTCATTTCAAACTCACTTTTCATGATTTCTTTGAAATCAACAATGAGAGAAACATCATTTCCTGTAAAAATCAAATCATCTCCATACAAAACAATAATAAGAATTTTACCTTCATTTTCTTTGATGTAGAGTGTGGGTTCACCATCACACTTGTCAAACCCATTGTCCATCACCTAAGCATCAATCCTGCTATTCCATGCTCATGGTGCATGCTTCATCCCAGAAAGAGCTTTCCAAATCTTACACACCTTGTATTCTTGGCCTTCTATTTCATAGCCAGGAAGTTGTTCAACATACACCTCCTCTTTCAGCACTCCATTCAAGAATGCTGACTTCACATCCATTTGATAAACATTACATTTTTGTTGTATTGCTATAGAAAACATTATTTGCATTGTATCCATACTTGCAACTAGTGCAAAGGTTTCCTCATAGTCTCTTCCTTGCTGTTGCTTGTATCCTTTGACAACTAGCCTTGCTTTGTTCCTTTCTATCTTTCCTTCAATGTTGCTTTTGGTCTTATACACCCATTTCACTCCAATAACTTATTTTCCTTGTGGGAGGTCCACTAACTCCCATTTTTCATTCCTTTTCTTTCGATCCTATTTCTTCATTCATTGCTTCAATCCACTTCTCTTCTTTGACTACATCTTAAAAATGGATTGGGTCCTCAACATGGAAAAATAATGCAAATCAAGAATTTAGATCAACACTATTATCAAATTCTTCTTGCTCATAAATTTCACCTAAATTTCTGAATCCTGGTCTTCTTTTATTTGCTAAAGATGTTCTTGGAGTTGCACTTGAACTCGTGGGAGTTGCTGATCCCTGTGGTGTGCTTGGAGAAGCACTTCCTTGGTTTTTCAACGTTCTTGTATTGATTTCTTGTGGTGTTATCTATTGAGCTTGTGTACGTGGAGGAGGAGCCATCATTGAGAAGTTTCTTGTTGTAGTACATTCCTCTTTCTCTTCATGAGACATACATTTCTTCACATTTACTGTCTTCTCTAACTTCCATCCCATGCTTCTTCTTCTATGAACTGAACATCTCTGCTGATTATTACTTTCTTGGTTAAGGGATTATAGAGCTTGTTAGCCTTGGGTTCATCATTGTATCCAAGAAATATATATTTCTCCTCCTTGCTGTCCAAATTATTCCTTAACTGATCAAAGACATGTGAATATGCCACACATCCAAACATTCTCATGTGAGTGACAAATTGCTTTGTTCCACTCCATGATTCTTCTGGAACTCTATTCATAACAATTTTGGTTGGACATCTATTTGTGATATATATTGCATAAGAGACATCTTCTGCCCAATAATAATTTGGCAAATGCTTTGACTTCAACATGCTCCTTTCCATTTCCATGATGGTCCCATTCTTTCTTTCTGCAACACCATTTTGTTGAGGTGTATAACTTGTACTAAAATTCTTGTGAATTCCATGCTCCCTACAGAAATGTAGGAATTATTCAGAAATATATTCTCCACCTCTATCAGTTCTCAACAATTTCATGTAGTGTCCACTTTTATTCTCAACAAGAGATTTGTAGTGGTAGAACTATTCAAACACTTCACTTTTATATTTTAGAAAATAGACCCATGTCTTCCTTGTGTAATCATCTACAAATGTCAAAATATAATGACTGACACCTAATGATGGCATTTGCATTGGTCCACATAAATCAGAGTGGACAATCTCCAAAGGTGCTTTTTCCCTTATACTCTTTCTTGCTAGAAATGATTCTCTTTGTTGTTTTCCCAAGATGCAGCCTTCACATAGGCTGCATGGTTTCTATATGAGTGGTAATCCCTTTATCATGCCTTTTCTATGCAAGAAATTCAAACCTTAAAAATTGAGATGATAAAATCTAAAATGCCATAACCAATTCTCATCTTTCACTTCTTCTTGAATTATTTATTGTGTGACAACTGCTACAACACCTCCTTCCTTCAAGTCTAATATCATCTTGAAAGTAAACACTCTATTTCTTTTCATGTGCACTTTTGAAATGAGCTCTCTACTTGGAGGTCCTTCCATGATTGTGCAAACATCATCTTTAAAAATCACATTGTATCCCTTTTGCATGACCTATCCAATGCTTAGAAGGTTACATTTCAAACCAGGGACATAATAGACGTCTGGCAAGAACTTCTTCTCTCCCTTCTTTTTCATAACATTTACTTTCCATTTTCCCATGACAAAGACTTTTCTATCAGTCCCCAATGTCACTTCAGATTTTACACATTCATCTAGATTGGAAAACATTGCTATGTTTCCAGTCATATGGTTACTAAACCCTAAATCTAAGAACCATATACCTCCTTGTTTTTCTTGTGCTACATTACAAGCTAAAAACAAATTTTCATGGCTCTGATTTTATTTTGTAAAATTTGCACTTGTTTTACTACCATGTCATTTTTCTTATTTCTACATTCATTTGCATAATGACCATACTTTTTTCATAATTACACTGGAAATGATATTTAGCATACCCGTGTCCTTGTGATTGATTCTGGCTTGAGCCTTGGCTTGGATTCTGATTGCTACCCCTTCCACTTGTGTTTGTAGGGCTTCTTCTTCCACCTATGTGTGGGCTTATTCCTCTTCCTTGGTAGTTTGATTTTCCTCGACCTCTACCTTGACCAAAAGACATTAATGTCTTAAATCCATGCTACAATGACGATTTTGTTGCTCTGTTCATTCTGTGTTCGTGAGACATCGATGATGCATGAAGCTCATGCATTGAAAACTGTGACAGATCCTTTGTCTCTTCTATGGCCACAACTATGGCATCAAACCTTTATGGTAGACTTCTTAAGACTTTCTCAACTATTCTCCTATATTCAAGTGTCTCACCATGAGACTTAATTTGGGTAACCAACCCAATCACATGTGTAAAGAATGATTCTATAATATCAGACTCTTTCATACAAAGAGTTTCAAAATCTCTTCTCAGCATTTGAATTTTTTTGTCTTCACCTTTGCCATGCATTGATAGGTTGTTTGGAGGGTATCCCATGCATCCTTAGACTTGGTTGCTGCTCCAACGCTTGGGAAAATACTCTCATGTATTTCTTGGAAAATATAGAAGAGGGCTTTGGAGTCATTCTTCTTATTGTCTCTCAACAAATCTCTTTTTGCTTATGTCAAAGCATTATATGCTGCGACATCTACTGGTTCTTGGAAACCATTTTCCACTGGCTCCCAAATATCTTGTGAAGCAAACATTCCCTTCATCATAATGGCCCAATAATAATAATTCTTACCATTAAATTGTGGTAGTTGTGCATTGGTCAATCTTGTGGCTATTGCTGCCATCTTGATTATGTAAACAAAACCCTTTGATTGGGTAAAAATATTTCTCGCTGCTCAAAATAACCTTCTAGATTCTTCAGTGAAGAGCTTGTGTTTTCACTGAGAGCCTAGACCTGCTTCGATACCATGTTGGAAAATGGAAATAAAACAACAGAGGGATGCATTTCCCCCTTTCAACATAGAGAATGCAATATACGAATGTAAAATCACACACAGATAGAGAGTGAGAACACACAGGAGATGAGTTATTTTTTCTATTCATTCATCCATAAAAACAAATGAAAATTACATTCCTTTAATAAAAAATGATGGAGCTTGTAAAGTTAATGCTATTCAATGCTAGACGGGACGGATAACCACATAATCATCATTCTGCTACGAAAGCCCAATTCTTCACAAAAAACATACAAAACACAAACTACCAAACTTGAAATTTTATGGGTTTTGGCTTCGAAACCACATCGCGTTCGTGCCCTTATCGCAAATCACATTTCAACGATTTTAACTTTTAACTGGCGCAATAAGGGAAAACCGAAAAACTTGTGATTGTGATATGCGATGGCACTATCGCATCGCAACATAAAAAATTTAACTTGTGAGCATTATCCGTTGAGCTTTGCGATATGCGATTGTGATCGAATCACAACTTATAACATTTACTTTGTGGGCATATCCTCTTCAGCTTGCGACGTGCGATTGCAATCGCATCACAACTTAAATGAAATAACTTGCAGGCACTTAAAGGTAAGTTTTAAGATATGCAGAGTGTGAAATGCGGGTGCCAAAAAGGTAAACGGTAAAACATGCAAAGTGCAATATTTAAGTTTTGCGATGTACGATGACGATGTCGCAACACAACGTCGCAAGTTTTGGTGCGGGGATTAAAAGGTAAATTGTAAAATGTGTGAAGTGCGATATGTGGGCACTTTAACGTCAAGAAGTGCGAAAAAGAAAAAAGGTAAAGAAAACATGCAAACAAAGGTTTTTATGCGGTTTGGTAATGCGGTAAGGTTAACGATTACACTAGATATCGCATCGGTGGAATTTTAAGTTCTGTGAAGTGTCAAGGAGTAAAAGGAAAAACTTGCTGGCTGCGATATGTGGGAAAGAGGTAAGTAAATGTGGTGCATAAGAAATAACCCAGAGTAAATGCTCAGGTAGTTTGTTTCTAATATTGCGTGAAAATGCCTGCGCATTTAGATCCTAGGCCTTTTCCTTCCCTACAAAAAAATTCAATGTAAGTGTGGGCTACTGCCAATTTTATTCATGGTGGTGGTTGGGAGTATTTCCAACAAGGTGTTTGTTTATGGTGTTATGTGTCAAGGTACAACACTAGGTTATCGCACCATGGTTACCGATGACATCAAATTCCACCAGGTACCCCTACAAATTTGCATCTTAAGACACTTCAGATAAATACTCTTGTTTTTATTTATTCTTTTTTGTTTACAAATGCGTTGGCTAGTTTGATACTACCATAGGGACAATTCCATGCGTTTAGAAAAGAACCTAGATATAAGTGTGATGGCGTTTTTCCATTCATTATTTTACATTTCCTTGTGCCAATGCCTAATTTTATAATTACTAGGTAAAATATAGTCAAGCAAAGTAATTCCTTACAAATTTCTATAACCTACTATTACCCTTTACGAGAAGTTGTTAAATTTCCTAACTAGTTTTAGTGCAGTCAATTTGTCACTGCCATATGTAGACTGATTGAATCACTAGTGTACTACGAACACTTGGAAATTTTTATCGAAATTCTACACTAAATTCCCATTAACTCTCAATTTTACTTCGAATTGGTTGAAGATACCATTATGGTTTTGCTCTGTCACTCAGCATAGAATATTTCACTTTTCCAGTCTGAAACTTCAATTGGTGCTTAATACATGGTATATTAATATATTTCCCCTTTACCATGATTCTATAATTTCCACCCCCACATCGCCTCCCTACACACTATTCACATGGGTGCAGGTAATCCATTGGTATTTCTACTTTGCTACGGATTCGTTGACGGATGGAAATAGTGGAAGAGCCAGGTTACTTTAAATATAATATTTTCCATTCTATATATCAGTATGAAGCCTCTTTAGCTACCCATGCCATACCCCTAGCCCCTTTGCCATGTTTTTGTTTGATACATTCATTTTTGTTATGCTGACTCTTACAACAACAATGTAATAATCTGTTGTTTCACCGAAATTATTGAATACAGGTAAATCGTTAGTCTCGGTGAAAATTCAATGCAATGTATATTTTATATGGCTCTTTCGTACGGTCTATTGTTGGAATTTTTCTCCAAAAAAGTGCCATGAATAAGGATTGGCGCAACCCACAATTTCATCAATTTTTGAGCAGAGAAGGACACCAGCAAATCCAAGAGCTGGAGGCTTTTCTTCTCACGTAACACAACAAAATAGAGTACCGAACCTTTAACTCTGCGTTTATTTCCAACCACAAATTTTGACTTACCTTTAATTTTTTCCTGTAACACATTTCACAACATTTATCATTTAACCTGTAAGCCTTTTGGTTGTGAAGTTATTTCCCCGCCAATGCGATATCGACAGGACTTGTCGTACATCCAACCGCTTTGTAAACGTTGATTTCCTTTGTATTTCACTAACTGCACTTACCATCCTTTACCATGACCTACACATCGCAACTCTTATCGTCTAATTCTTAAGCTTCCATGTTATGTTATTTTACTGTCGATGCGATATCAATGGGACCCGCATTTTAAGCCGCCTGTAGAGTGCACATTGCATGTTTTACCACTTACCTTCTTCCACAGCCACAAGCTATGTTATTTGATTTGCTATGAAATATCTCTATCGCGTATCGCATTTACAAATATTTAAGTTTAATGCCAAACCACCGTAGGCTAAGTTATCTTGGTTGCGATGCAATAAGTGCCACGTCACTATCGCATGTCGCAACTCGCAAAGTTTAAAGGATAGCGTGAGAGTTAAAATTTAAAATCACCAATATGCGCGGATGCGATGTGGACGAGGATCATATTGCATAAGATTTGAGGTCTAACCTTTTATGTTTTCTGAACATATTTCACGTGCTTTTTTGTATAAGAAGAATACGGCCTGGCTAAAAGACTTATTAGGAAACACGCTCAAAGTGCTTCCATGGATTAATAACCTGAACCTTACTTCAGATTTGATGATGGAGCATCAAGATGGTCTCAAATTTTAACCGCAACTTCATGGATCATCTATCACCCTAACCGATCACCACTCTACACAAAGGGTGTGTGTGCATTGGTTCAGCAACAAACAATCAGGTAGAATATGATGTCGTCATCAGACTTATGTGCGATGCCCTCCATCAGGGCATACACCATATGCATGTCTACCTCGATTCATATTTAGTAGTGTCATAGTTAAACCAAACATTTGAGACAAGAGATTCACATTTATTTAGAAAATATTTGTGTGCAAAAATATTAAGCAGACAATTTGACTACATTACATTTGCACATATACCAAGGAGTCAAAATCAAGCAGCTGATCACATAGCTAAAAATATTCTAAACTGGAATGCATCTCGAATAAACCAACATATATAAAAAAACAAAAACATAGATATCCACCAACATAACATCATCCATAAACTGAAACAGGTGACACAACAAGTAGAGCCGCAAAAAATATCTCTCATATATATATCATGGTGTATATGTCTGAGTACAAAAATAGTGTCACTAATGTAGAAATTATATACAATAAACATGTATATATCCAGATTCCCATAATCTAAAAATTTTTATCTTCTTGCTCAATACAAAATGATTCCACTGTTAATCTTTTGTGGAAAATCAATTGCAAAGACATGAAGCATAAAATAAAACAATCGCACATAACATAGTTTTTTAACGGGAAATCCTGAAGCTGAAAACCCCAAATATCATTTATTTTGTATCATGGATATCATGTGGCAGTCGTCATACAAAGCTTAATACATGAAGCTCTCAGTATAATAAAATCAACACACACTAACAAGATGAAATCTACAAATCCATGCACTGATTTCTACCCTCCTGATAGCTTGCCTCCACTACGCAGTCCCTACTAAATAATAGCTCTAAATGAATTCAAATTACCCTTTCCTTGACTGCGCAATCCCCATTGGCAACTCCAATGTGTTTGTGATGCAATCAATGCATCAGTATAGTCACAACCGATAGTCCATCTCACCCTTTCACCTACCTCTCCACTAGGTCTCCATTGGAACTGACATGCACTGTAGTTAACTGTTGTATTTTTTCAGTTGATTATTGAGTTATTATTTGTGAATTAATTAACTAATTAATTCACTCCACTCTCACTAGTATATCATTCAGTTAGACTAGA
Organism: Pinus albicaulis; assembly: GCA_034641835.2. NCBI lineage: Eukaryota > Viridiplantae > Streptophyta > Pinopsida > Pinales > Pinaceae > Pinus > Pinus albicaulis. Next base: position 1,951,493,101 of record CM076575.1, read on the forward strand.
TACAACTAGCTCAACTGAGTTTAACTCCATTAACTGAGTTAAATTGAATACAACTCCATGAACTACTCTTCCAAATCTATCATAACTCTGCCACTTCAAATTCTAACTGAGTCCTCCATGCATGAGTCACCAGAAAACCCTAGGAATTGTGTAATACCTTCAGCCCACTGATTTTCCAAATCTATTCACTGAAATAAAGTGCTCCAAGAGAATAAGTTTTTGTTTATTCTCGGATTATTATTAAGAGCTAATAATAATCAACATGCATCTATTTTTAGATCAACGATCTATAAACATACTTCACCTAATATTCTAAAAATATAATTTCATCTATTTTTCCAACTTGCCCAACCATACACAAATAGCATCCCACAACTTTTGAAATATGATCACCATGTCTAAAAATAGACATAGTCTAAAAATAGACTTGCACCTAAAAATAGCATGCGGGCCCACTTAGTGAAGGCGACTCATTTTCACTAAGCTCATAATATTTTTGAATCTCAACACTCCCTCTCAAATAGATAGGGATTATCCTTCACCCCGATCTTGCCTCTATGGTATTCGAATTTTCTCTTGGTGAGTGCCTTCATCAGAATATCTGCATCCTGATCTTTCGTAGGAATGTACTGAAGCAACATGATATTCTGCTACACACAATCTCTGATATGATGATACCAGATATCAATATGTTTATATCTATCACGAAACACATGATTAATCGAGATATTAATGAAACTTTTATTATCACAATGTATCACTGTAGGATCTAAATGTGAACTGAAAAAACCGAGCAAGATCTTCCTCATCCATATAGCCTCACATGCAGCTTGACTTGCTGCCATGTATTATGCTTCCACTAAACTGAGTGCCATGGATCTTTGTTTCCTGTTGTACCAAGAAACTGTTGTAGATCTGATACTGAAAATCCCTCCTGATGTGCTCTTTCTGTCTATTGGGTTGCCCGCCCAATCTTCATCCATGAAGCCATGCAACTTCACCTCATCTGTCTGTCTCTACCATAAGCCATACTCATATGTGCCCTTGAGATACGCCAGGGCATGCTTGCCTTCCTTCCAAAAGAGCTTGGTAGGCTTAACCATTGCTTGTGAAAGCTGGTTCACCGCATAACATATGTCCAGTCTTGTATTAACTAAATACATGAGCGAACCCACCAATTGTCGATAAAAAGTGGAATCCATTACCTCTGCCTATGTAGCATCCTCTTTCCTCTAATTTCCTGGAATAGGAGTGTCGATAGGCTTGCAGCCTTGCATGTGAAAATTCTCTAGTATCTCCCAGGCATACTTTCCTTGAGACGCAAATAGTTCACCTTCCCGCTACCATATTTACAATCCAAGGAAATAATGAAGGAGGCCCAAATCCTTCATCTCAAACTCCTTTGCAAGATCTGCCTTGCATGAGTGTATCAACTGCTCATCACCCATTAGTATTAAATCATCAACATAAAGAAAAATCTTACCAACCACCACAATTTGGTAAAGGTTTGCATCCGCCTCACTCTTGTTGAAGCCAAGTCTAGTGAAATAGTTGTATATCCGTGTGTAACAACACGAGGTCCTTGATTCAGCCCATATAGCACTCTTTTGAGCCTGCACACATGCGATTCGCTGCTGTAGATCTCAAATCCTTCAGGCTGCTCAATGTAAACCTCTTCCTCAATGATCCCATTAAGGAACACAGTCTTCACATCCATCTGATGAATGTGCCAACCCATCTGCGTTGAGAGAGAAAGGATGGTCCGTATGGACGAATACCATGTGACAAATGAAAAGGTTTCTTTATAGTCAATCCCCTCGATCTGTGAGAAGCCCCAGGCAAAAAATCTTGCCTTATACTTCTTAACGCTCCCATCAATAACTTGATTTACCTTGTAGATCCATCTTGATCATACAACTAATTTACCCACATGCCTTGGAACAATCTCCCAAGCACTGTTTTTGACAATGGAGTCATACTCCTCCACCATGGCATCTACCCATGTGGACTCCTGCACTGCTTCTTCAAAAGAAGATGGCTCTGTCACGATACACTTGCTCATAAGAGCCATCTATCTAGTAAATCGATCAGGTGGCTGTCTCTATTTGCACTGTGATGTAGGGACTCCTACATTTTGTGCCACATCAAGCTTCAGTCTCTCAGCTTCTGTGGTATGCTTTCTGCTAATTTTGATGTTTGGTGCTGCATGAGTGAACTCCTCCACTCCATGAACTTCCTCCTATGGCTGATCCACATCTGGAGGTTCATCTTTCAGAACTCGAAGTTCCTCCACTGCATGCAAGTCTAGCTCCCTCTCAAGCATAGCTTGTGCAGCACCCATGATCGTTCTGTTCTTCCTCTCCATGACCCCATTCTACTGTGGGTTATGAGGTGCTATGATTTCTCTTCGAATTCCTTCTTTGCTACAGAATTATTTTAATTCACCCGAGATATATTCACCACCATTATCGCTCCGTAGAGCTTTCACTTGCTTCCTTGACTCATTCTCCACCAGTTCTTTAAACTCACAAAAATTTGAGAATGTTTCACTCTTCTTCTGCATGAAGAAGATCCAACATCTATGAGAATAGTCATAAACAAATAGCATAATACCCATGTTTTTCTATTGAAGCAGTGAGAAAGGTCCACACACGTCTGTATGAATTATCTCCAAGATCATCAAAGCATGGTTCTCCTTCTCATGAAAGGTGGTCTTCAAAATCTTACCCATAGTACATCCGTTGCATTGATCTAACTACGCAAGAGTAACCTTGGGAATTCCAGTAGAAATATGCTACAAAATCTTCAAAGTTCCATGGTGAAGATGGTCCAATATCCTGTGCCATAATTCGCCCTCATCCCGGCTCACCACTTCTTTTGATTTGCCCATAGTTGCATCGCAGCCATCTACCTCTAGATTGTAGATATTCTTAACTTGAATCCCTATATTCTTGGTTTGACCCGTTGTTTTATGTCAAAGGAAAGCTTTCCCATCACTGAAAACAATGTCATAACCTTTGTCTTCCAACATTACGATCGAGACCAAGTTATTCTTCAAACCTGGAGCATGCATAACTTCTTTCAACAAGAATGGATTACCAGACTCCCTCTCAAAGGTAATGGTCCCAATACTGGTTGCACTGTATCGACCATCATCGCCCATCTCTATATGCATTTGGAGGTCCTTCTCCTCTAGATCACTAAAAAACTCCTTGTCTCCCTTCATATGGAAATACACACCACTATCAAGATACCACATCGATCCCATTGTACTTCAAACCAAGCATGAGATCAAAGAGAAATCAAGTTCAAATTGTGAGGCTAAGGCCTCTCCAGCTGTAGCTCCAAAAACCTTCTTATTCTTCTTCTTCTGTGGGAAGTTAGTGGCGAAATGCCCATGTTCGTGAAAGTGAAAACACTTCACCTTGGACAAATCTTGCTTCTTACCTTTAGCTTCATATTTTGAAGGAAATTTCTTCCCCTTCCCTTTCCTTGTTTTGGCAGCCAAAGTGCAATTTTCTTCATCTTAATTCTTCTATGAAGAACCATCTCTGGTACTCTACCTTATCTCATCCTGCACAAGATCCGACCAAAGTCGCTCCCATCCCGACAATTTCTCTCGTCCATTGACAGAGTCTTCGTAGCTATGCCAACTCTTCAGAAGCCCAAGGAGAGCCAAGCTAACCAATTCTTCATCATCAAAAGTAACCCCCACACTTCCTATTTCATCCTTACAGTGGAAAAACTTCGTGAGATATTTTGGAATACTATCGCCCTTCTCCATTTTTTATTTTTTGAGCTTGTCTTTAAGTGCCAACATCCTCTGGTCACTTTTGATTTGGAAAAAATCTATCAAAGCCTTCCACATTGTAGATGGAGTGGCTTCCCCGCAAAGGCTGGACACAATATGGTACTTCACACCTTCCAACAGAATCCTTCTTGTCTTTTCTACCTTCTTTTTCCATGCGTCAAGTCCTGAAGCATCACTATAATCCGGCTTAGGAACATTTCTATCGATGAACTGCTTCAGTCCATTATACTCCAGCACTGCCTCCATCTCATCCTTCTAGGCTATGTAATTCGAGCTGCCATCAAGGGCACACTCCAATCGCAACCCATTCAAAGACATTTCAATGTATATTAAACTTATGCACCAAATTCGAATTGTCCACCAGCACAAACTCAGCAATTCCTGACAATTGCAATATTCAAGAATTAACACTGCTCTGATACCATGTAGAAATTTTATACAATAAGCATGAATATATCCAGATTCCCCTGATATAAAAATATTTATCTTCTTTCTAAATAGAGAATCATTCCACTATTAATCTTTTGCAGAAAATCAATTGCAAACACATGATGCATAAAATAAAACAATTGCACATAACATAGTTGTCTAACGAGAAAGCCTGAAGCTTAAGACCCAAAATATCATATATTATGTATCATGGAGATCATGTAACAATCCTCATACAAAGCTCAGTACATAAATCTCTCAGTACAATACAATTGTCACACACTAACAAGATGAAATCTGCAAATCTATGCACTGATTTCTACCCTCCTAATAGCCTGCCTCCACTGCAAAAACCCTGCTAAAGAATAGCTCTGAATGAATTCGAATTACCCTTGCCTTGAATGCACAATCCTCTTTGGAAACTCTAATGTGTGTGTGATGCAATAAATACATCACTATAGTTATAATGGATAGTCCATCTCACCCTTTCACCTACCGCTCCACTCGGTCTCCACTAGAATTGACATGCACTGTAGTTAATAGCTATATTTGTTCAGTTGATTAATGAGTTATTATTTGTGAATTAATTAACTAATTAATTCACTCCACACTCACTAGTGTATCATTTAGTTAGACTAGATACAACTAGCTCAACTGAGTTTAACTCCATTAATTGAGTTAAACTGAATACAACTCCATGAACTACTCTTCCAACTCTGTCATGACTCTGCCATTTCAGTTCTAACTGACTCCTCCATGCATGAGTCCCTATTAAACCCTAGGACTTGCGAAATTCCTTCAACCCACTGATTTGCCAATTCTGTTCACTAAAATAAAGTGCTCCAAGAGAATAAGTTGTTGTTTATTGTCAGATTACTATTAAGAGCTAATAATAATCGACATGCATCTATTTTTAGATCGACGATATATAAATATACTTCGCCTAATATTCTAAAAACAGAATTTCATTTATTTTTCCAACTTGACCAACCATCCACAAATAGCATCTCGCAACTTCTGAAATATGATCACCATGTCTAAGAATACATAGTATAAAAATAGACTTGCACTTAAAAATAGTCTGCGGGCCCACTTAGTGAAGGTGACTCATTTTCACTAATCTCATCATCTTCTTGAATCTCAAAAACTGACCCATCGACCACCCCAAAGATACACAAGAAGTCATCAGAAATAGGGGAGGAATCCTCATAATGCGTGCTTTCCCCATGTAAAAGTAAAATCTAGGGCGATGCTCCCTCAGGTGGGACACCTGGACCCACAACTGCTCTCCCTACCACTACTGGAGCCACCGTCAAAACTGAGACTTCCACCCGACGTAAAATAGTTCGATAGTCCCTCTCTTGGGCCATCACCATCTCTAGCCAGACCTCCTCAAGATTATCCAAAAAACCTTGAAAAGGCATCCCATCGGTCAAGTGGTCCACTCGACCCGAGGAATCCTCTAGAACTGACACCTAAGTAGTTAGATTAACATTACAAGCCTCTGCCACATGAACACGTCTCGTCTCTACATTGGAATGAGCTCCCTCGGCCGTAGCCTTGGCAGCAATCGAGCTGCTTCCCTCTCCCGAAGGGGTAGCACCACCACCAGGTCCTCTAGCAACATCTTTTCCCGGCCCTTAAAGACTGCCCCGAGGTCTTCGAAGAGGACCTTGGCCGACCAATCGAGCCACGGGGCGACCTACCTTGCCAACATCTGCAAAGAGTAGCAAAAAATATGTCAGTTTCACCATCAAAACACATAAGCACATATATACTCAAATAGATGCAGAAAACATAAAAAACATACCTGTTGGCCCCCAAGCATAACCAGGAGGGAGAACCATCCCTGGATGCCCCAGGAAGTCCATCTCTACATACGAAAATGGCAGAAACATCTGGGGGTTCACCTCGAACCAAGCCTCCGTTGTGGCATTCTTGTAACGCCCCATAATGCCCCCACCACCTCGCGGTATCACTAGAGCCCACCTCCTCATACGATGCTCCCGTGGCCCCTCAGGAGGCACCACCACCACTGTTCTCAGCATCACTACCCTCTCATACATAATGCTGTACAGAATAATGACATATGCAAAAAAAATTGATCCATTGCAGACCTTGTTGAGTTGTGTTACCATCCCGTCGTAGCAAAAGCGGGAAAAATAAAAGAAGTTTCTGGACTTGAGCTGGCGTAAAAATCCAACATGTGGGCCAGATGCCTGATGCGGAGCCGACGACCCCACAAGTCACACAATAATGGCCAGAGCACACCGCTTTCTCAAGTTTATTACCGAAGAAATACTGATGCACCCCTCCGTAAGGGGCGCCCTGCCACAATGACATCTCTGAAACATCTCTAAATCCACCCTCCTAGAAGGGAGTGGATACGACAATGCCTGACCATGAGGCAGTAACCTTGTCACAAAATATACATCCGTCTCAGGATAGTTAGCAAAGTTATTACCATGCAACACAAACATATTGTGCCTTGTGTGCCAATGCTGGATTAAGTAACGAAGCATCGGTCTTGCAACCAAAGAATCATGTTCTCCACGAACTTTAGGAGCCCCCATTGCACCAGTTGACGATGCACCCCAGTATTAGCAGCCAATTTAGTATGTAGCTCGAGCCAATCCCGTTCCTTCCACAACAACCTATCATCCAAACAGGAACCCATTAGCAACAGCAAAAACTTCAAAAAATAGGCAAAAACTCGAAAAAAAAAATTCCTCAACCTTTTGCGCACCTGTCCCTGAGACATGCGTGCTCAAGGCATGCCTGTATTTCTCACAAGCATGCTTAAGGCATGCCAAAAAAGGGGAGTACAGTGCTTAAAGCATGCAAATCCCCAGAAAATTTTCATAGAGGGCATGCTTTTGCCCTGATCACCCACACAATCTGGGGCAAAAATCACTCCGAATCCATACAAACGAAGTTTGTACAGATCCCATCACCATCAGACTGAAAAAATTAAAATACAGGACGTCATAGAGGTTACCTAGGCATGATGTCACTAATCCTTGTTGCTCAGGTTGACCGCAATGGAAAGAATTGCTTCGCAAAAGCCTCTGACCTCTCAAACACTCAACAAGTACATATGAATTGAATTAGGGTGATATTCACCTATATATTTCCCTTTTCAAAAACTTTGAAGGACCATAAAGAGAGATAAAAACGTCTGTTATCCGACCCGAATGTAGGATTTTGATCAACACTCCATAACGAACAGAGGCGATGCCACACATTTGCACTCTGGAAAAATAAATTTTCAGCGTCAGTAGGTATGCCCTCTCTCATCTTCCTTTTTAAAAGCTCATTACTTTCAATAATATTTGATAAAGAATACCCTTTCACTTGAGGTAGTTTTTTTTTCAGGAAATCTCGCAAAACATCCACAACGCCATCCACTGAATGTTTCAGAGAAGGTATCATTCTACCCCTAGCATGATAGATTCCCAGAAAATTTTTCATATCCTAACATCATTTCTCCATCATCAATCGACCATAGGTTCCACATATCTGACTATGTTTATCATTACCTTGCCCTACAGATGACAAACATCCTCCTTGGTTGGTAGAGCCTCCCCTCCATGGTGCTTGCCACCCACAGTAGACCATATATCGCCGCAAAAGTGACGCCATGGCCATAACACTTTAGTCCAAGAAGCACCTCATGCCCATCCATCAAGGTCAATTTTTACCATACAAAATAAAACCCCTTTCCCGGACAACCAGGTTGTACAAGCAGATCAAAATCACACTACCGCGCCTCGTATTTCCCCGCCATACCTCCATCAGCATAATCCCATCTATGATATTTTTTAATCTGCTTCATCAAGCTCTCACATGAGACCAACAAATGGGGCCCCCACCCTTAGAAAAACACCCTCCTCATGCCATCAGTGAGTGAACACTTTCATGTTTTGGGGCACCCGTCTCTGTGTTTTGTACAAACCAAAGCCCATTATCTTATTCTTTTGGTAAGTGTACGAAGACCACAAATGGTGCAGTATGTCCCCCACCCACTCATTCACCTTTTATCCCATGGCAACAATCTCTGAACACCCTTGGTCAGAGTATGACACCGTCATGCACAAGCCACCATGACATTCATAGCCAGTTTATACCCACCCTGGAATTCCTACTGACTCCAGGGATTTCCTCATCAGAAAAATTTATGGCTGCCGCCAAGCTGCTTATAATACTCTGACCTTGGACCATTGAATCCCCATCATTAGTTTTCAACAACCCCTCGCCACCATGCCTATGTTAAACCCATCACATCCAGGATCCTGATCCTTCATATCAGTAACCCGTCATTCAGTTGAGGCTTCCTTTTTGCTGACTTCAACACCTATTTTCCAAAAAGGAAGCGGTACCTTGGATCAAACCTTTCCATAAAATGGGCATCTTCGGGTGGCACTATGGGAGAAATAATTTCCCACATATGTCATCGATCCTACTAAAATTCGACTAAAATGCAAGATTTCATGTCAATATGGTATCTTACCTTACAACCATTGCACTTTGATTAAATTCGTCAAAGACCCGTGCTTTCATAAGCATCTCTTTCAGCAATGCTTGCACAAGAAGGTCCCAGCCAGCACATATGCATACAATGTGCAGTTATATGCTATAGCAAGTTTATGCATATGGGTACCATATTCCACCCATCGTTAAAGAAGAAACACCTATGAGGGCATCGACAGTTGTCGTCATCAACCAATAGATCACTACCATATTAGTGACATAGATGGAACATGTATGTTTCAAATATATTTTTTTAACTAGCCACAACATTACGAGCATGGGACATGCCCGCCTTGTAGAAAATTTGTATATATTGTATTATATTTGCTTTCAGGGGTCCCATAGGACATGGTCATTCTTCGAACCGGTGTAGGATGTCTCCAATTCCGAGCTTCATGCAGGTCTCTCTCTCTCTCTACGCATAGTATAAAAAAAATAAACTATAATGTATTTTGGCTATAAACGTCTTCGTAGACCTCACACATTAGGGGAAATTGTTAACACTAGAAAATTGTACAAGAAAAGACGACAGTATTTAATGTCAGTAGAAGGATTTACAGGGCTGAGAGACATTAGAGAATCTGGAAAGTATTTAAAAATCTCTAATGTTTGATGAAAAATCAAATTTGAGAAAGTTATAAACGCTTTTGCATGCAAAATCCTTCAAGAAGAGCGCCTTTGCACGCCTTTTGACCCGAAATGCGCGCAATCCTGGGAGTAGCGAAAGTCACTTTCCGGGACCACAAAAAGCACACTCGAGGACAGTGATTTAACACTTGAGGCTGCCTAAGGACAACCACCAAAGCCTCCTTAGACATCAAGGGAACACACAATGGAATATTTGTTGCACATAATGGAATCATCCCCCTCTTTTGGGTCACCATCCACAATGTTCTGAGAGAGGGAAGGAGGGCTTGAATTCTCCTATATAAGGCCACCAAGAGATGAATAAATTGAGAGCCCATTATTATGCTGTTCAGAATTTCCCCAAGTAATACCAGCAGTGTGTGATTTGGAGCTGAGATAGAGGGGACTCAATTATTGGCAATCCAACAAGTTTAGTCCAGCATAATAGAGAGAGGGAGTCTTTGCACCGAGGCAAGCTTGGAAGTAAATAAATCCTTGCATCGGTACTTCTAACCCAAGTTCTAAGGGCCCTTTGACAAGAGGGTTAAAGTTTCATCCTCATTTCCATCCAGCACTCAATAATAGGGGCCAAAAGTGCTACCGTTTTGATTATTGCAATTGTTTGACTCTATTCAGATATGTTGTTTCATTTGTTTTAGTTTTAGTTTAGTTTTAGTTTGAATATGCATGCTATTTCTATTCTAGTATGTTTATGTTCTAGCATGTTCCACTAACTTGCTTGAATCCACTTCTTTTTCTGCCTATGAACAATAACTTTAGAGGGTAAACCACACCCTTTAAGTTGGTGTCATTTCGTACATGCATTCAACAAACACACTAACACAACGACTCTTAATTATAATTAATAATTATAATAATTAAATATAGTTATATTTTTTTAAAATTTTAAACTAATTGTAATTAAAATAATATCTAAATAAATATATTAATATCTAAATAAGTATAATAATTGTTAAAGTTATTATAATTCTCTTTTCTTTAAAATAAAAAAGAATTTGAGGTTTTGTAAGACCTTTAATAAAATTGAAATTAAAAAAAAATATATACATTCTTTGTAACAATATCATTAATAGTATTAAAGATATTAAAATTAATATTGTTAATAGAAATAGTATTAATATTAATATCAATAACTAATATTAATAAGATTTACATTTTAATCATTTTAATCAACCATGGCCAAACATTGCCAACACAATCAATCATTGTCACTCATTGTCACCTATGTTGAATAAATAAATATAATAATATCTAAATAAGTATAATAATTGTTTAAGTTATTATAATTCTTTTTTCTTTAAAATAAAATAGAATTTGAGGGCTTGTAAAGCCCTTTAATAAAATTGAAATTAAAAAAAAAAAATCTTTGCAACCATATTATTAATAGTGTTAATGATATTAAAATTAATATTGTTAATAGAAATAGTATTAAGATTAATATTAATAAGATTTACATTTTAATCATATCAATCAACCATGGCCAAACATTGCCAACACAATTAATCATTGTCACCCATTCTCACCTATGTTGAATGATACAAAACCTTACTTAGCCATACTCAACCATGGATACCCTTACTCAACCATGGTCATCCTTGGTCAACCACAGTCAACCACATTTATTATAATATTATTAATATCATTATATTAATATTATTAATATTATTTTATTAATATTATTCATATTCATATTTATATTAATATTATTCTGATTATTTATTATAATATTATTTATAGAGTTTATCGTATTAATCCTAGGTTTTAGCATACATCCTGTACGTTTATAGTCATTCTCAACCATGGTATAATGTAATATTTTAACTAATATTGTCTCAATATGAAAATCAGGCATGGAAACCATGGTCATCGAGCTAGCATTAAGTTTAAATTAGGTTTAATGTTTATATTGTTACAATAATTTAATGTTTATATTGTTTCTTTCAGGTTTTATATACTGTGGGTTTAAATAATATTAATCCCTTCATTCTAATATTATTCTCTTCAGTTTATAAAATATTGGGGTTTTAGAATTAATCCCTTCAGTTTATGATTCCCTTTGGTTTAGAATATAAATCCATTAGGCTTATTAATCTAAGTGTTCATATTCCTAGGGTATAATATTATTCACAGGGTTTATAATATTAATCCTACGGTTTAATAAAAATCCCCTTGTTATATAATCATGGTCAACAATGGCCAACCATGGTCTAGTGCCACATTGTGACAAAGATTGTCTCGATATAAAAATCAACCATGGTCTAACATGGTCCAACATCGCATTGTACCAAAGAGTCTCTCGAAATGAAAATAAGGAATGGTAAACCATGGTCATCCATGTCTATTTTAGGGTTTATCATATTTATCTTAGGGTTTATATACCTTGGGTTTATAATATTTATGTCACTGGTTTAGTATTATTCCCTTGAGTTTATAATCCCTTGGATTTTTAGTATTAATCCCTTTGGTTTGTAATATCAATACCTTAGATTTATTAATCTAAGGGTTCTTATTCCTAGGGATTAATATTATTTAGAGTGTTTCTAAGATTAATAATTGGGCCTAATATATATCCCCTTGGTTTATAAACATGGTCAACAACGGTCCAACATCACATTGTAGCAAATATTTTCTCAAAATAAAAATAAATCATGGTCCAACATTTGATTGTGACAAAAGATTATCTGCATATTTAAAATAAAGCATGGTTAACCATGGTGAACCATGTTGCAACATCACATTGAGAAAAAAATTGTCTCAATATGGAAATCAAGCATGGTCAACCATAAACATTTTAGGGTATATAATCTTTACCTTAGGGTTTATATACCTTTGGTTTATAATATTTATCCCTTGGGTGTAATATTATTCCCTTGGGATTTTAGTATTGATCTCTTGGGTTTAATATTCCCATGGATTTATAATATCAATCGTTCGGTTTTATTTATCTGAGGGTTCATATTTCTAGCGTTTACTATTATTCATAGGGTTCATAATATTAATCCTTTGCTCTAATACAAATCCCTTGGATTTAAATAGTTAGATTGGGTTGATAATATTCGTTCTTTTAGTCAACCATGTTTATTTTAGCATTTATAATATTTATTTAAGGGGTTCTACACCTTAGGTTTATAATATTACTCCCTTGGGATAATATTATTCTCTTAGGTTTATAAAATATTGGGGTGCTAGAATTAATCCCTTGGGTTTATGATTATGTTGGGTTTATAATTAATCAAAGGGCACATATTACTAGAGTATAATATTTTTCATAGGGTTTATAATATTAATACTAGGGTTTAATAAAATTCCCTTGGGTTAATAATCATGGTCAACGGTGGCCAAGCATGGTCCAGTGTCACATTGTTACAATTATTTTTTCAATATAAAAATCAACCATCGTTTGATGTCACATTGCGGAAAATATTGTCTTAATATGACAATCAAACATGCTAAAACCATGCCAAACATGTTTATTTTATGATTTATAATATTTATCTTAGGTTTTATATACATTGGATTTATAATATTTATCCGTTGAGTTTAATATTATTCCCTTGGGTTTATTAATCTAAGGGTTCTTATTCCTCTGGTTTAATAATATTCATAGGGTTTATAATATTTATCCTATGGTATAATATGAATCCCCTTAGTTTATAATCATGGTCAACAATAGTCCAACATCACATTGTGAAAAATATTTTTCAATATGAAATCAACCATGGTCAAAAGTTGCACTGTGATAAAAGATTGCATGCATATGAAAATCAGCCATGGTAAACCATGATGCAACATCGCATTGTGACAAATATTGTCTAAATATGAAAATAAGCAATGGTCAACCATGATAATTCTAAGGTTTACAATATCTATATTAGGGTTTAAAATAATTGACTTAGGGTTTATTTACCTAAGGCTTATAATATTAATCCCTTGGGTTTTAATATTATTCACTTGGGTTTATAATCCCTTGAGATTTTAGTATTAACACCTTTGGTTTATTACTCCCGTCGGTTTATAATATCAATCCCTTAGGTTTATTAATCCAAGGGTTCATATACATTAGGTATGATATTATTCATATGGTTTATAATATTATTCATAGGTTTTAATATAAATATCTTGGGTCTACAATAATTGTCAAGCATGGTATGGCGTCATATTATGACAAAGAATGTGTGAATATGAAAATAAAACATGGTAAAAAATAGTCAAGCATGATCAACAATGATTAACCATTGGATTTATTCATAGAGTTTATAATATTATTCCTCGGGTTTAATAGAAATACCTTGGGTTTATCATCATGGTCAACATTGACAATCATGGTCCAACATCTCATTGTGACAAATGTTGTCTCAATATGAAAATGAACCATTGTCAACAATCATCAACCATGGTCAACAACAGTAAACCATAGTAAAAAATGGTAAACCATTGGCAATTTTCATCGACCATGGTCAATCATGGTTAAGCATCCTCCAATGTCACATTCTCACAAAGATTGTCTCAATATGAAAATCAACCATGGTCCAACATTGCATTATGACAAAGGTTGTCTCAATATGAAAATAAATCGTGGTAAACCATAGTAAACCATGTTTATTATAGGGTTTATAATAATTATTTTAGGGTTTGTTTACCTTGGGCTTATAATATTAATCCCCTTGGTTGTTTGAATACCAAAATCAAGAATGGTCAACCACGATAATTCTAAGTTTTACAATATTTATATTAGGGTTTAAAATATTTGTCTTAAGGTTTTTTTACCTTAGGTTTATAATATTAATCCCTTGGGTTTTTATATTATTCATTTGGGTTTATAATCCCCTGAGATTTACTAAAAATCCCTTGGGTTTATAATCATGGTCAATAGTGGCCAACCATGGTCTAGTGTCACATTGTGGCAAATATTGTGTCAATATAAAAATCAACCATGGTCCAACATCACATTGTGGCAAATATTATTTGAATATGAAAATCAAGCATGGTAAACCGTCATCAACCATGTTTATTTTATGATTTATAAGATTTATATTAGGGTTTGTATACAATGGATTTATAATATTTATCCGTTGGGTTTAATATTATTATATTGGGTTTTTAGTATTAATCCCTTGGGGTTTACTAATATATGGGTTCTTATTCCTATGGTTTAATATTATTCATATGGTTTATAATATTTATCCTTTGGTCTACTATGAATCTTCTTGGTTTATAATCATGGTTAATAGTAGTCCAAAATCACATTATGATGAATATTTTCTCAGTATGAAAATCAACCATGGTCAAACGTTGCATTGTGATAAAAAAATTCCGGCATATGAAAATAAACCATGGTCAACGATGGTCAACAATGAGGCAATGTTGCATTGTGAAAAATATTGTCTGAATATGAAAATCAACAATGGTCAACCATGATAATTCTAAGGTTTACAATAACTATATTAGGGTTTAAAATATATTTCTTAGGGTTTATTTACCTTAGGTTTATAATATTAATCCATTGGGTTTCAATATCATTCCCTTGGGTTTATAATCCCTTGAGATTTTAGTATTAACATCTTAGGTTTATAATATCAATCCCTTGGGTTTATTAATTTAAGGGTTCATATACATAGGGTATATATCCTAGGGTTTATTTAGCTTAGGTTATAATATTAATCCCTTGGGCTATAATATTATTCACTTTGGTTTACAATCCCTTGAAATTTTAGTATTAACACCTTAGGTTTATTATTCCCTTGGGTTTATCATTTCAATCCCTTGGGTTTTTTAATATAAGGGTTCATATACATAGGGTATAATGTTATTCATATGGTTTATAATATTATTCATAGGTTTTAATATAAATCCCTTGGGTTTATAATCATGGTCAACCACGGGTCGACATCATATTATGACAAATATTGTCTCAATATGAAAATAAACCATGGTCAACCATAGTCAACCATGATCGACAGTGGTAAACAATTGGTTTTATTCATAGGGTTTATAATATTAGTCAATGGATTTAATATAAATCTGTAGGGTTTATAATCATGGTCAACCTTCATGAATCATGGTCCAACATCTTATTGTGACAAAGATTGTCTCAATATGAAAATGAACCATTGTCAACAATCATAAACCATGGTCAACAATGGTAAACAATATTCAACAATGGTAAGCCATTCTCAATCATCTTTGACCATGGTCAATCATGGTTAAGTATCCTCCAATTTCACATTGTGAAAAATATTGTCTCAATATGAAAATCAACCATGCTCAACCATGGTCCAACGTCGCATTATGCCAAATATTTTCTCAATGTTAAAATTAACCGTGGTAAACCATAGTTAACCATGTTTATTTTAGTGTTTATAATATTTATCTTAGGTTTTTTTTTACCTTAGGTTTATAACATTAATCCCCTTGGTTTAATATTATTCCCTTGGGTTTATAATCACTTGGGATTTTAGTATTAACCTCTTGAGTTTATTATTCCATTAGTTTTATAATATCAATATCTTGGGTTTATTAATCTAAGGGTTCATATACTTAGGGTATAATATTATTCATAGCATTTATAATATTAATCGTTGAATTTAATATAAATCTGTGGGGTTTATAATAATGGTAAACAAAGGTGAACCATTATCTAATGTCACGTTGTGTCAAATATTATCTGAATATAGAAATCAACCATTTTCAACCATCGCAACCCATCATCAATGATGGTAAACAATTGTCAACAATATTTTTCCATTGTCAACCATCATAAACCATGGTGAATAATAGTCAAACATGGTCCAATGTCACAATATACCAAGATTGTCTCAATATGAAAATCAACCATAGTGAACCATGGTCCAACATCACATTGTGACAAATATTAGCTTAATATGAAAATCAACCATGGTAAACCACAATCAACCATGTTTATTTTAGGGTTTATAATATTTATCTTAGGGTTTATATATGTTGGATTTATAATATTAATTTCTTGTGTTTATAATGTTTATAAAATTAAACCTAGTGGGTATTTTATAATATCAATCCTAATTTTTAATATTAATCCCTCGGTTTTGATAATCCCTAGGATTTATAATATTAATCCATTCGGTTTATAATACTAATAATACCTTGGGTTTATTAATTCATTATGTTTATAATATTAATCCTTTGGGTTTGTTATATTAATTATCCCTTGGGTTTATTAATCCCAAGGAGTTATAATATTAATCCCTTTGGTGATTAATCATTTTGGTTTATAATATTAATAATTTTGATTTGTTATATTAATAACTCTTTCTGTTTATTAATCCCTTCGATTTATAATATTAATTCCAAGGGTTTGTCATACTAATAATCTCCTTTGTTTAGAATATTAATTCCAAAAGTTTATAATATTAAAAATCCCCTAGTTTTATTAATCCTAATTGTTTATAATATTAATAATCCCTTGGATTTAATAATGCTCAGTTTTCTGCCACACTCAACGGTTCCACGGTCCAGGCCGCATCCCACCAAACCCCTGGGGAAACGCTGAAAGAGCACTCAGAAAAAAACCCAAACTCGCCGGACACCACATCTCTGCCAAAAACGACCTCTGCAACCTGCAAGCTGATAGCTACAGAACGGCCCAAGATCGAGCTCCCAAGTCAGCGAATCAATGCCAAGATCCATTATATGAGATACAATGCGCTGATCGGCAAGTTCGTAGGTTTTTGGCCAACAGAAAAGGCCTTGCATGGTTGGATTAAATCCAAATGGAAGCCAAAAGGCCAGGTCATGCTGCGGCTTGGACCCAAAGGCTTCTTCACCGCCATCTTCAACTGTCTTGAAGACAAAAATCACATTATGGATGAAGGCCCATACTTCTTCAACTCCTCAGGGATTTACCTACGGGACTGGATCGAGCTGTTCAACCCAGACAAGGAGGATTTTAACTGGGCACCAGTCTGTATCAGGTTCTATTCATTGCCTCTGGAGTACTAGGATGAGTAATCCCTATGAGACATTGGTAATGGGCTCGGTGAATTTGTTAAGATCGTGGAAGAGACCAAGCTCAGGCAATACACCTCATATGCTCGAATCTGTGTCTTCATGCACCTCGCGCAGGCCCTCCCTCACTCGGTAAGTCTCTTTCATGATGATTTTGAATGGATACAATCCATTGATTATGAACATGTACCTTTCATATGCTGCAAATGCCATGCACATGGCCACCTCTTTTGGGATTGCCCTCTCAACCCTCCCCCCAGTAAACCCTCTTAAGCCTCCACCAGCCCTGATGTCGAAGGCTTCACCAAAGTCCAATCTCGAAGACGTCACAGCAAAAAAACCCCTGGTGGGACTCCCAAAGCCACCCCTCAAGCTCCGAATCTCCCCTCCTCTAGTAACAGCTTCGAAATCCTAGCTAACCTTCCCCATTATAATCTTGAAAACCCTGGACTAGCTGTTAATCCACTCCCAATGACAATCTTGAAATCAGCCTCTGATCTCCCTGCCTCCTCAGACCGCTCAGTGTCTCCTCCTGAGGCTTTCCTCCTGCCTCCCAAGTCCCCCTTTGTCTCAGAATCTGGATCAGGACCCTCCCTTCATATGGAGGTAGACAACTCTGAAACGCCCATCAGCCAGGTCATTCTTATGGAGAAAGGATCCGATGGGGTCAATATTGGAGAACTTGACATCTTCACTTTGGAGCAAGCATGCAGGAAAAAGGATTTTGACACCATATCTGAAAAACAGATTGAAAATTTAGCAGTTTCCCTTACCTGTGCTCAGAAGCATAAAAAATCCCTAGGAATCCAACTAGGAAGCCCTTGGGATGGCAAGAAACTCTTTAAGGATTCCAAAAAAAGAGGAAGGAAGACTGATCTACAAAGGAATATCCTCATTGGGGAGATGCTAATGGAATCTGGTAGGTACCCTAAACTTACCAAGTTCTTTCAACCACTGGACGAAAGTTCTCAATGAAGCTCATTTCTTGGAATATAAGGGGACTAAACAACCCCACAAACTTCTGAATGATAAAAAATATGATACAGTTGGAAAAGCCACAGGTTGTCTTTCTGCATGAAACTAAATGCACAAGCTCTACTCTTGGTCCTATTCTCTTAAGAGCTTGGTCGTGCTATAATTCTATTGCATTTGATGCCTCAGGAAACTTAGGAAGACTCGCCATTGCCTGGGATCCGCAGGCTGTCTCAATAAGTGATGCCCATGCAGCTCACAACTTGATCCAAGCAACTTTTCACATCCTGGGCACTAAACTGCACGGAAATTTCTCTAATGTATAATTCCCTCAGGATATTAGAAGGAAAATATCTTTGCTAAACATGATATAACTGCTCAATTCCAACAGGATTCACCCTCTGTGGATCCTAGGCAGAGACTTCAATATGATCACTAGTCTAGACGAGAAAAGAGGAGGCTGTGCAAAGCTAGAAGGAGACAACGATCACTTCAAGGGCTTCATTCATCGTAACTGGCTGATAGACCCACCTTTCGCCAATGGAATCCATACCTGGAACAATAAACGAGCTGGCTCACAATAGATAGCCTCCAAATTGGACCGCTTCCTACTATCTGGCAATGCCATCCACATCGGGGGAGACTTTCAGACCTCTATCCTGCCTTTTTCAAGATCGTATCATTGGCCCATTTCTCTCCAATGGTCCAGACCAGGGGACACTACCAAAAGGCCATTCCGCTTTGAAGCCTTCTAGCTCACGCATCCTGGCTTCAAGGAAATGTTTCAATCTGCCTGGAAAGCCTTCATTCCACCACCAGGCTCCAAGATGTTCCAATTTCAGTAGCACCTTAAGGATCTCAAGGCCCACATCAAATGCTGGAACCACTCCAGCTTCAAAAACATCTTTCAACAGCAAAATCAGCTTGAAAAGGAAATGGCGGAGCTTCAGCTGCTCATCGTACAAGAGGGACACACTGAGGAGCTGACATTGAAAGAGCAAAGCCTTCTAAAGCAGCTGGAGGAAATACGACAGCAAGAGGAAATACTGTGGAAGCAGAAATGTTGAATACGCTGGCTAAAGGAAGGGGAGCGGAACACCAAGTTCTTTCACCAATCTACCATTCAACGCGGGATGTACAATAATATCAATTTTCTCCAAAGCCAGAATGGCGAAAGATTGGAAGAACATCAAGCCATAGAAGTGGAACTCATAGCCCACTTCAAATAAGTTCTATAGGAAGAGTGAGCTGACAGGCAACCAACCATCAACAAGATTATGCCACACATTCCTAAACTCATCACGGATGAGCACAACTAGTTGTTACTCCATCCAGTTTTTCTCCTAGAAGTAGAACAGGCAGCTGCTCATAGGAGAGAAGGTAAGGCTCTAGGACTAGATGGCTTCACCTCCAACTTCTTTCATCACTTCTGGGATCTGATAAAGAATGATGTCTGGAAATTAGTTGAGGAATCCAGAACCATGCACTGGCTCCTTCCCTCCCTTAATGCCACTTTCATAGCTCTTATTCCCAAATTTGATCACGCTACCACTCCAGAGAAATTTAGACCCATTTCCCTCTGCAATGTAATCTACAAAATAATATCCAATGTCATTGCCAACAAGCTTAAGCCACTTCTACCTATACTTATCTCCTCTAAGTAGACAGGGTATGTGGAAGGCCTCCAAATCTTGGATGGCATCATTCTTACCCATGAAGTCATTCATTCCTTGAAACGGATCAAAAATCCAGGCATGCTCTTGAAGATCGACCTGTCAAAAGCCTTTGACAAACTCAGCTGGAGTTACATTTGCCAAGTGCTGGCCGCTTACAGATTTAATCCCACCTGGATTAGATGGGTCATGATTTTAATCTCATCCTCCTTCTACTCCATTCTGGTAAATGGTCTTCCTTCCCGTCCTTTCTCTCCATCCCGTGGCATCCGTCAACGCGACCCCCTGTCTCCCTTCCTCTTTGTTCTAATGGCGGAAGGGTTGGGATGGTTTATTAAACATGCCTTGCACCTGAAGCAGATTCGAGGCATCTCAGTCCATGGCTCCTCAGCCATCACCCATCAGCAATTTTTGGACGATAATATGCTCTTTGGGCACCCCTTTGCCCAACAAGACTCCTCATTCAAAGCAATCCTTGACATGTTCGCAGAAGACTCAAGGAACTTCGGTTAATGCTTCTAAATCCCAAATTTTTTTCTTCAACACAACCCTCCCTACTCAGAATCGCATTACCAGAATCCTTGGTTTTACCATAGCCAAGCTGCCTGCTAAATATCTTGGTGCCCCTCTAATTTACTCAGCCCTTAAGCACTCCTCTTCGCAACCCCTCCTTGAAAAAATCGAAGCAAGACTCTCCTCCTCGACTTTTCATTCCCTCAATTTGCCTAGCAGGCTCATTTTGGTCAAGTCAGTCTTGCAGTCTATGCCTCTCTACCTCTTCTCAGTGTTGGCAGCCCCCAAATGGGTCCTTAAGCAAATCAGAGCCCTCCAGCGTAACTTCCTCTGGGGAGCTTCTGGGAAAAGCAGGAAATGGGCTCTACTCAAATGGACGACCATCTGCACACCCAAGCGCACTGGCGGCCTAGGCCTTCATGATCCTCAACATAGTAATGCCATCATGGGTGCAAAAATCTGGTGGAAGTAGCTTTCCGTGCCTCATAGCCCTTGGGCGAAGCTCTGGAATGCCAAATATGCCAATCATAGACCCATCTCTGAGCTCATTAGGTTAGCTTCAATAGACCCAGGTTCTTTGAACTAGAACACAGCTAAACAACATCGCCAGCTGATCCAAGAGCACTATTTTTGGGAAGTATGTGATGGCCACATAGCACATTTTTGGATAGACGCTTGGCAACAAAGGCATAAACTCCTCACCTCCATCAATCTGTAGCTTCAGCCAAACAAGATCCATCCCCTAGAGGCCACTTTCCATCAATTTTGGGAGGAAAATCCCATTCAAGGCTTTATACAATGGAAACTAGCCGCCATCTACCTGAACCAACAGCACGAGCAGGCTTACGTAGCACTAGATGAGGAGCTAACTAGTAGGAAAATCAGATACTCAGAGAAGCAGGACATCTTGCGATGGGGCTATACTTCCAAAGGCAAGTTCACCACCCAGGAAGCCTACACTCTACTAACTCAAAATCAGGATCCTATTGACTCCATCTGGAAGGAGCTCTAGTCTCCTCATCTATGGTCCAAAGTCTCCACATTCAAGTGGCTTCTCTGCCATAGAAAAATCCTCACTTGGGACAATCTAATCAAGTGGGGCTTCATAGGACCATCTAGATGTCCCAACTACAACAATCAGGAGGATAACATCCAGCATCTCTTGCTCACCTACCCTATAGCGGCCTTTCTATGGGATAATATAAGCCTCAAATGCAGAAGGGAAGGCAGAAACTAGGAAGAGTTGAACGCTATCATTTGCAACTGGCTAGTCGCTCCCTATAACTGCACTCTCCTCAACTCTATTTGGCAGCTCATTCCAGGACTCACGCTCTGGACTATCCGGAAAGAACGGAACCGACGAGTCTTTAAGAGTTAGAATACCCTTCAAGAAGTCCTTTGGATTAATCTTCGCAGAAACCTCCAAGAAACTTTGGGACTCCAGAAGTGGCAACAGGACGACTTCCCTTCACAAATTATCGAAAAACTCATTTGGGATAACTTGCAATTCAATCTCACCCTTGATTCATCACCAGTCTGGCACGGTGGGCCGTGACCAGATGTCATAAGTAAATGGGTCCCCCCTCCAGCTGGCACTCTGAAGCTCAACTTTGATGGAGATTCCAAAGGAAATCCAGGGGAAGCAGGATATGGGGGAATCTTCAGGGACCACAAAGGCAATCCTATGCTCATCTACTTTGGTTCCATTAGCTGGGATACCAATAATTTTGTGGAGCTAGAAGGACTTTGGCAGGGGATGCAATTGGCTCAGCTACATGACTACTTCCCCCTCGAAATCGAGGGCGACTCACAAATTCTTATCAACATTGTCCACAAGTTTCTCCAGAGCACTCCTCCCTTGGGAGTAACTGAAATTTGGAGGCTCACCGCTAGACTTGAACTTATAGCAGATTAGATGCAGCAACACAGAGCCATTTTCCTCAAGCACGTTCTAAGAACTGGCAATCAGGTCGCTAATATTTTGGCAAATAAAGGAGTTACCAGTGCTCAAACTCTATTTGCTGGACCCCTTTCCAGTTTCAATGATAGTAAATTTCTACAAGATTGCACTCAGTTGGTGCACCGGGACAACAATACCCCGGATGCAGGTGCAATACTGTGAAGAGATGGCATTCAATATGCAAGACGACATGTGGCAAGGCCACATGGCCACCTGCAGCTAGATATTAAGGCGCCTCGAATGTATTAACTCCTCAGGCCGTCAACCTCTGAGGCATTTATGCCGGTGGGGAAGACGAGGCCGCGAGCTCTACATAATGCCGCCCTCTGATTTCAGTCTTTCGTTCATCACCCCCACGCATGAGTATTCGGCTCTGCTACAGCTTTGTTCGACAGTCTCCATGCAGAGTTGGCCTCCGCCGGTTAGCTCTGGTTGCCCTCCTGAAGCGGAGCTTCCCAGCTCATGCACCTCGCTGGACAAACGCTGTCACCTGGGTTGCTACCTAGAGCTTCTTCCTGGTTATCACTTCTCCCACAGTCCTTTTTGTCCTTTGAATTTCACCCCCTCGTCTCAGCTCAATTCACCTTCTTCCCTGCATTTCTCTACCACTTCTCAGCTTAATTCTACCCGCTCGCATAATTTTCGTGGGACAATGCCCAGACTCAGGCACAGGCTCAGGTTTCATAAAGGCAGCACCCGAGCTCGGCCCTTTAGTCGACGCCACTCCCCCTCCACCAGTACTTCGACTTCCGCATCTAAAATCTTTCATGGCACATATCATGTCACGCGAAGCGGGCGTGGGCATGGGAGTGGATGCAGTGTTCCTTCCCACACGCATGGTGGCTCGGTCTCTCAGTCTCCTCCCTGCTCCCGTCCTGCCACCTCAGCTTATCTCGCCAACCCATCCACAACCCATTTTCATTTCCAATGGAAAACTATCTGGCCCTTATTCATTGCGACTGTCTCTGTCGCCTTCAAGGAAATTCCGCAAGCTGGCCTTGATCCTATCCCTCCTGCACACCCATCCAACAAGTAGGACCCATTTGAACTTGTGCAGGTCACTCAAACTGGAGAAAAAGAGATTTCTCTGAAAGTAGGTGCTGGCATCTCTTGTCTCCAATAGGAAAAAGGCGAGCAGGAGGACTGTGGCAAAGCAGGAGACGCAACAGCACGCAATTGTCCCCTTCTGGAAGAAAATGACGGCTACTGGTGCAGAATTGAAGAAGAGCCGCCCTCTGAAGACTATGGTCTCTAGTGCAGGCAACCTCACTCAAGTAATTTTGTTCAGATTTTATGTCATTTTGTTGCTTTTGGAAGTCACAGTTAATTGGTATGTCAAACTGAAGTCACAATTTTTTGGTTATGTTAAAGTTGGTTTCCTCATTCGAGGCAACTCATATACTTTTCTCAGGCTAGTTTCCCCTTGTGGGCAGCCCATTTTTGTCATTTTTCATAACTCATGATGCCTCTGATGGCTCTAAGCTGTATGTACCATATGTTTCAGTAATAGATTTTAGACTTAGAAAAAAAAAAATAATCCCTTGGATTTATAATGTTAATCATTTGGGTTTATAATATTAATCCCTTAATTTTATAATATTGAGATTTTAGTTTATATATATGTAACACTCTCTATAAGTAATATTATTTTATTTTTAATATTAATAATATATTATATTTAATACTAATCCCCTATGTTTATAACATTAATCACTTGGATTTATAATATTAATAATCTCTTGGGTTTATTAATGCCTTGAATTTATAATTTTAATTCCTTGAGTTTATTTATATACCTTCTTTTGGTTTATAATAATAATCTCATGGGTTAATTCATTAAAATAGTAATGGGTTTTTATTATATATATATATATATATATATATATATATATATATATATATATATATATATATATATATATATATCAACATGCTCTCATTATGTATGTAAAATATATTGAAATTTATATTAATAAATATGTAATAATTTTTTACCATAAAAAATATGATTTTATGTTGTATGTTAATTATATTATAGTTTGATAAATAAAAATTAGAATATGAATACAATATTATATAATAATATAGTATTATATTAATATATAATATAATATCAATATAATAACCATAAATATATAAATATACAATATATAGTTGTGATTATTTATATAGTTATTAATCATGAGAGAGAAATAGCTAGTTTTTAACAAGATATATATAATTATTATTAATGTCGCAGATATATGCCTATCGACGTATATCAATCACATTGGTAAATGTGGTTGTGCTAGCGTTATTATGCAACAAGGGTATCTATATGACTATAATGAGGATATAAATAGGATTACATCATACATTTAGGAAATAAAATACTTTAACATCCTATGTTATTATCAATTTTTAAATGTCCAATAATTTATAATTTCATATAAATGGGTGTAAAATTCCTAAATATGTTTCGACAAAATTTGAGGAATGATTTCACAAGAAACATAGGCTCATATTTCATCATATTGAGAACAATCTAATTATAATGGATCCATCTAAATTTAAGACTATATATGACTACATGTCTAAATTCAATACATCAATAAACTAGGTAGATGGTAAAGAAGAAAAAATCATTCATTTGGTTCTTTCTAAGCTAGGATCTCAATACTCTCTTTTATCTCTTCATTCCATACTATTAATATTTCTATGAGAAAAATTGGAGCGTAACGTCTTTGGATGATTTATTGAGTTCTTAATACAAGAGTAGACTAATCTCAAGCTAATGGGGGATCTCAAGCATTCCAAAACTTGTGTTCTTGTACTTTAGGAGTCAAGTAAGAAGAATAATTAGAAAAAAATTAATAAGGAACTAGATAACAATATGGAAGCCAAGAAAAAGCATATTGAGAAGTGTTTAGATTCCAAGGGAGGAGAGGGAAATAATAATAATAATAAGTGATCATACTTCAATAGGGGGATCCATGATAAGAGCCCTTGCATGAGTAAAATGATTGATTAGAAGACACATGTACTCCAACAACATCACAAGGATGATTACCTAAAGCATAATTACAAGAAGAAGAAGGATAATTCAATTCTTTTAATGAGTACAATAAATATAAATTATGAAGACCGAACCTAGTTACAATATTCAAAAACACATTGGGTTTTTATCGAAGGGAAAACCAAAGTAAGGTTCAAACAAGAACCATAATGGATACTAGGAAGGATAGAGACACTACTGCAAAACTGAAGCATTGTGCAGGTTAAATTATAGTGGAAGCACTATGAAGTTGAAGAAGCTACCTAGTAATTGAAGGATGCCATGAAATTGGTTTTTCCTTATTCATTTTAAGCCTACTAATAGAGCATCGAGGAAGGTATTCCCTAAAAGAGGAGGGTATTGCGATACCACTTTTATTTTTCCAATCTAGTGATGTAATAAAAAACATATAATGTTGGTGAAGTAATATTGATTGTATGAGTTAAAACTCTATGATATATATATATATATATATATATATATATATATATATATATATATATATATATATATATATATATATATATATATATATATATATATAGCTGAAGGAATGAGGATATCCAATAGGTTATTGTGCCTTGAGAGAAACATTTCCTTAATTTGATTTTTCCTTTCAATGAGACACTTGAAATTCCTAGGACACTTCTTCTAGGAGGTTGGAAATATGAAGGATCAAGGTGTGATTATAAAAATAAGATGGAGGATCAATCATGGGCTTCTTATTCCTTTATATTATCAGCCTACTCAACTTTCTCTCCCATACATTCTTTACCCTCTCACTCAAAAATTCGAATTGGTACAAAAGTTGGTGAGAGAACCTAGAGAGGTTCAGATCCTATGACTAAAAACTTGTGTGATAGGAAGTGAATATATTGTAGCACTTTTTATTTGGATTCAATGGATCTTAGTGATGGGAATGGTCATGCTTATGTGTGGTACATAAAAAACTAAAGAGGCGAGGGATGAGGTACTTTAGAGATCAGAGAGGGACTCCATTATATTGTGTAGACTTGCATGTCCTTTATTTCAATTCTTATGAACATATTGAAAAATGAGAAGCTGGACATTGATTTTATCTTTTGTGTGAATGAGAGTTAAACTTAATTTTATATTAAATTTAGCCAAAAAAATGTGCGTTAAATCACTAAGTTTATTTCTCTCTCAAGGCATGAAGAATATGGCTCAAGAATAGTGAGGAGAAATTTCACTTTCACATCTTATTTAATTTTCATATATTTTTTACTATATTTTCAAATAGATGATCTAAGGAAGTTGGGCTTGGTGAATGCTTCTTCAAATATGTTATTTTGGAATTTTCCTTGTAACTTTTACTCTAAGAAATTAGAGAGGATGACATTTGGACCATAATGAGGGAAAATACTATCGAACATTTGGTTAAGTTTTTAGATCTTAGTTAACTACATTTTTGGATATATGATATGAGGATGTTGGGATTCCTTAATGCTTCTCCTGATCTTAGCATTTTCACTATAGTTTTTTTTTTCTGGGAAGTTTCATAGGCTTAAACTTGGACAATAGTGAGGGGAAATCATGCTAAAACTATGGTTTGATTTTTAGATCTTAGTTCTCTCTAATTTTAAGGATATGTTCTGAGGAAAACATGTCACCGTGGTATCTTAGCTATAATATTATTTCTTTGAGCTTTTATACCTTGAAACTTGCAGGAGAGAATGTCTTAAGACACATGTGGTAGAAATTTCAGATCTTGGTGTGTTATAATTTACGAGATATTAGCTATAATGTCAGAGATATGCTCCTAGAGACTTGGATATTTTGAAATCAAAAATAATTGTTGTGTTAGCAAAGCACACAAATAGACCTGAAAAAAAATGATACCCCATATTCTTAATTAAGCTTTAAAAGAAAAGAATTAAAAATAATGTAATACCCATAACCTTAATGAAGGATTAAAAGGTTGAGTGAATAACATATATCCTAAATAACAAAGTAAAAGAAAAACAAATATTATTTCATTAATTCTTATCAAAAATTTAATAAAAACATCGTAAACTCTACAATATATGAATATTAATAATATATCTTTAATTAATATGAAAATAATAATAACAACATCCTAAACTCAAAAATAAAATAAAAAATTATCTCTCTTTCATTAAATGTTATTAGCAACCTCCTAAACACCAAAATAAAATTAAAATAATAATATATATTTAATTATTATTAGAATCCTAATTGCAAATTCGTAAACTCCAAAATAAAATAAATAATACCTATTTAATTTATATCGATTTCCAACTTATTTTTATATTTACTAATATTTTATATTCTCCATGGATTACCGACAGGTGACCTTGCACACTAACTTTGTTTTACTCTTCCCCTTTTGGTTGTTGGCTTCCTCAATGTTTCTTCAAATAGGCCATCTTAGTGTTTTCACTATATTTTTTTCCTTGAGAGATTTCATAGGCTGAAACTTGGACAATAGTGAGGAGAAATCTCGCTAAAACTTGAGGCACTACAACGAAAATACCCTCTAACAGAGGTTATAAAGGAGGTTTTTAGGGTTATAAAATTGGCCAAAATTGACAAAAAAACATTTGCTACAACATCCGTTTATGGTTACAGAGTTTTTGCCGGAGCCTTTAACGGAAATTCAACACAACTAAAAAAAAGGGCGGCTGGAGTCAATTACGGATGCTTTTTTTCATCAGTGTGCTAATCAATATTTAACACACCGGTGCGTACCTATAGCCAAAGCCCCGGGGTGATCGAAGGAGAATGCACTGGGATGTTAAGGTATAAAACAACACTGGGCAGAGTGTTGGTGATATAATGCACAGGGTCGTTCTAATTGGTCTTGGGATTTGAACGATGCCCATAGTTCGTATCAACACATCGGTGCGTAGACTTATAGAAACGCGCTGGTGTGCAGTATCACACAAATGCATCAAGATTTATAATTGGTATCGGTATTTGTGCGATACCCATATGTTGTATAAACGTACTGGTGTGTATAGGCACCTAAATGCCCCAATGTGCAGTATCACACAAATGCACTGAGATTATAATTTGTATCGGTATTGGTGCGATGCCTATAGGCCATACAAATACACCGGTGCGTATAGACACAAAACACCCCGGTGAATAGTATCACACAAACGCACTGAGATTTATAATTGGTATCGGTATTCATTCGGTGCCCATAGGTCGTAAAATGGCACCAGTGCGTATATAGACATAAACACACCGACGCGTCATATCGCACAAATGATTCGATATTTTTAACTGGTTTTGGTATTTGTGCAGTGACGATAGGTCGTAATAATGCACCGATGCACTTAAGAATACAAACGCACCGGTGTAGGAATACACACACCCGTTTCCATTTTGTATTGTTTAGAAACATCGACCTGTGACAGTGCACTTATTGTGATTGTTTTAAATTTATCATTCATCAAAAGTCGACACATCTTATAACAATATTTATATTAATTAAATTTTTATTAATGCATTTGAATGTGATGGTTGGATTAACTTGTTATATCATATCATAATTATTGTGGTTTTCAAAAATTCATTATGCATTAAAATTCGACACATATATATCTTATAACAATATTCATATGAATTAAATTTTTATTAGTGCATTTGAGAATGAGAATGGATAACGTAATATCGATAATAGAGAACGCAATAGAATAAATTAAAACATTTTTCCATCAAGCTTTTATGCTCTTCTAGTCCTAGATCATAAATAATATTATCGAGCTTCATCTTTTTTTGGCTCTGCATGATACACAGTAAAAAATACATATTAGTTAAACTTACATATAGTTCAAAAATAATATTTTTTATAAGGAATTTACAAATAACTTGCCTTTTTTGTTTTTCTTGATGTGTTATCAATATTTTTGTTACTTGATCTCTTGCTAGTCATTTCTTTATAAATCTCAAACCTGTACCATATCATTCATTAATATATTTATAAATCAATTATCAAATTTTTAAGTTAAAAAAAAATCTCAAGAAACAGGTGCACCATTCATGGTGTACGCACCGATGCCGATGCATGGGTGTCTTCCACCCATGGGACGAATTGAATTTTTGGATCCCAATCCATGTTGGCCCTTGCGTCAATCTAAAAAAAAAACAAATTTGTTTTCGTTTGTGCACCCTGCGTAACATAGCGCACCGGTGCGCTCTGTTATACCAGTGCACCGCGAAAGTACAGTAATAAAAATTAAGAAAATTAAAAATGTTTTTATCAGTGTGCCATATGTAACATATGGCATCGGTGCACTATTTCATTATTGCACACCACAAACGTGTTGTTTCGCAAAAAAAAACATTTTAGAAACAAACCCTATATTCTTTTTCTTTCTGCCCTTTCTTCTCCCTCTTTTTGTGATTTCAGAATTAGGGCTTTTCAATTTATATTTATAGGGTTTGTATTGCTAAATATAATCCTAATACATCCAACCCATAGGATGACCTGCATAGTTGGATCCTAATCCATGTCGGCCCTTGCGTACACTGGTGCGCTCAGGTACACAAAGCGCATCGATTATTATTTTTTTTTTAATTTACGCAAGGGCCGACATGGATTGGGATCCGAATATGCAAGTAATCTCGTGGGTTGGATGTATTAGGCTTATATTTAGCAATACAAACCCTATAAATATAAATTGAAAAGCCCTAATTCTGAAATCACAAAAAGAGGGAGAAGAAAGGACAGAAAGAAAAAGAATATAGGGTTTGTTTCTAAAATGTTTGATATGCAAATTCATTTTTACTCTATAAAAGCTATTTTTTAATTTTCTTAATTTTTATTACTATACTTTCACGGTGCACTGGTATAACAGAGCGCACTAGTGCACTATGTTACGTAGGGTGCACAGACGAAAACAAATTTGTTTTTATTTAGATTGACGCAAGGGCCAACATGGATTTGGATCCGAAAATGCAATTCGTCCCATGGGTTGGATGTGTTATGACTATAAAAACCCTATAAATATAAATTGAAAAGCCCTAATTCTGAAATTACAGAAAGAAGGAGAAAAAAGGGTAGAAACAAAAATAATCTAAGGTTTTTGTTTCAAAAAATGGATTTTATTTATTTATTTTGTTTATGAAAACTACAGAAAAGGTAAAAAGAAACCTCAGAAAAAGTAAAAAGATAATAAAATTTGATTTTTTTATTTTACTTCATAAAAAAAAACTACATAAAAAGAAAAAAAAAAACAATAGACTTTGATTTTTTCTTTTATTGCATAAAAAAAACTGTAGAAAAAAGTAAAAAAAAACAATAAACATTACTCACATCGTTTGAAATTTTATGGTAGAAGGTTTGAATCACCAGAGGTTTGGAATTCTGATTCTCTGAATACTTCTGTTCGAATATATTTTCCTACTCCATAGTGCTCTTGTGCTTTGTTTGCTCCAGATATGTATCCTGCAAACATCTAGCTGAAATGTTTTGAAAAAATAATGAAATAATGAAGTGTTTAGTATTTAAAGAAATGTTTTATGAAATTAGATTTTCAAAAATATTTTGCCACCCATTTTTCAATTTATCATTTTTTTTTCATGTAAAGAAAATAGGATTGTGCTTTTTTATTTGCGATTATTCGTTTACCGGTGCATCCCTTAATATAACTGCATCGGTGCGTCGAGTTATGAAACCGCACTAGTGGGCAATACCAAAAATACACTGGTGCAGTTATCTATGTATTACGCACCGAAATTACATTTAGGTTTGTGCACCAAAATTTATTGTTGTTTTGCTCAAATGCACGGAGAAAATATCATATATTATATGGAATGGAAAATTCTTCAAAATCCAGCTCGTTCCATAATATTTCTCAAAGTCCGTCGTATAGTTCTCCCTATCCATCTGGAGACATAATATTTACTTCAGATTTATTTTATATTTTCACTATATAATTGAATTTATGTTTTTTATCCATGTAGTCAATCATGAACAAATTAATTAAATTTATAATGTATACAAATTTGTAGGTTCATGTAGATTTAGCATCGAGTTCAGATGCACAAAATATTCAAACTGCTCCAAAACATCGAAAGTTCTTATGAGGAGCTGCATACCGCAAGGCGCATTTGGTAGATGAAAATGAACATCCGCTTCACCCTGCCAATTGTAACAATATTGCATCTTCTAGCCACAATCCCGGGACAATGATGGTAATTATAATTATAATTGTTTGGTATAGATATTGATTAATATGTAATTATTTCAACATCAAACCAATTTATAATCATGCAATATTTTCAACGTGGTTACTAATTGATATCATATATTTTGTAATAACCATGTTCAAAATATTTTTTTTTAAATTATTAGGATTCTAGCGATGATGAAAGACCTACCTACCATCTTCCATTGCACCCCATGAAAATGTCAAATCAAGAGAAGACTAAATTAAGAGAAAAAATCGAAGAGGAATGATAGCAAGAATGGTTGAATCAACCACTGATTCAATTCCCGTTACGTCCATATTGACCAATTAGGAATGAATACAGCAATAGTAGTTCTTCAAAAGATGGAAATGGAGGCAATCAGATAGAGGTTGGTATGGATGATTAATTAAGGGATACGACTGCCATGGAGACAATGTTGTTAGATGCATTCCAAAATGATGATCAGCTAGGGGATGATTCTCATATCACTGACACCTTATTCGAAAGCCTTAAATTTTCTTCCACCACCCCTCTCTTTGGACCTAGTGGTCAGTCAAAGTCTACCCAATTGGGGACAACGATGTTACTGTACAACTTGAAAGCAAATTTTGGCTTGTCGAATGCATGTTTATCGAAAATTTTGAGGTAAGTTACCATAAAGTACTCCCTTATATAAATTTGAAATATAATCAGTACACTGCAATGAAATTTACAAATGGTAAATTTTATGAACGTTAATAATTATATCGACATTAATGTACATTTATTAATATATTTTTCCATGATCACCAACTACAAGTTATTCAAAGATAAGTTTTTTCGAGTGATAATGTCCTTCCCGGTAGCTGCGAAGAGGAAAATGAATTGTTGAAAATGTTGGGTGTTGAGTACATATCATATAATGCATGTCCAAATGATTGTATTCTATATGGAGGAGAATATGCAGACAAAGATATGTGTCCGAAATGTGGGCATGACGGGTATGAAAAATAAAAAAAGAAGGGCAAATCACGTATTGGTCCTCTTAATATATTGAGGCACATGCCTATAATCCCAAGGATTCAAAGGCTCTTTCATTGCAAAGAATTAGCTATGTTGTAGGGATGACATGCTTCACACAGAAGTGAGTTAGGAGTTATGTGAATCCCAACTGATTCAATAGCCATGAAGCATATAGAGGATACATGGCCTGAACAATTGAAGGATGAAGTACGAAGTCTACGACTCAGCATAGCCATGGATGGTGTTAACCCATATTCCCTCCAGAACACCAACTATTCTGTTTGGCCTGTAGCAGTGATCAATAACAATATCCCCCCATGGTTGTCTATGAAGAATGAACATCTTATGTTGGCTCTCGTAGTCCCTGGTAGAAGATAAGTGAAAAATATGGATGTCTACTTACAACCACTGGTAGATGAATTGAAGGAATTATGGGATGGGATAAATGTATACGGTGTATCAAGACCCATTGCAGCTTAGAGGAGTTTTGCGTTGTATCGCATATGTTCTTACATGACACATGATTATCTAGGCTTAGGAGTTTTCTCTGGTAAATTACATGTGTAATTTATTGAATTGTTTATATATGTCACAATATTCTTTCACATATTAGTTATTTAATTCATTGTAATATTTGTTCTAATATTCATGATATTCTTTAACATGCCATGCATATTAACTAATGAATAGAAATATAATCTCGCAGGTCTTGTAACGAAAGGGTATTTTGGATGTAAATGTTGTGGACCTTCTTTGAAAGCTAGATTGTCCAAAGACCTATGAAATCCACTATATGATTGCTCCAGGGTATTCCTACCAGAAGAACACCCTTATAGAAAAACAACATCTGCTTTCAATGGTAAATGAGAGAGAACCCAAAGGCCTCCAATAATGACACCAGCTGAATGGATTAGAGCATATGAGAGAGATAAGGAGGAGTTCATAGAAATGTTCAATTCAAATGGGGAGCCTATATTCTATGATCCGGATTTCTTCCACACCTATGTTGAGAAATTACCATTGGGATGAAAAGGAAACCTATCTTTTATGACCTCCCATATTGGGAGCATATTAATATTGCCCACTTCTTAGATATCATTCATATATTTGAAAATGTTTCATCTTATTTATGGAGGCACATATCATCGAAACAAAGTGACACATTGGTTGTTAGGAAAGATCTTATTAATTCAAACACTAAGAAAAGATGATATATCTTTGGCAAATGAAGTTATAATGGATGTGAGGGTGCCAATTTCATACGGGTCTTCACTACGGCGCTGCTTCATCGTGGATGACCATTTTTCAGGGTTGAAATCACATGACCATTTGAATTTTCTAAGAGTATGTATAATGTCAAAAGCATGATTTTATTATTTTTTATATTAATAAATTTTATCCCATGTGGGGATCATAGAACATAACTAATTTTTTATATTATTGCACGTGTTTATAACCTTGCAGTGTCATTATCCATTGTTCATACGTGGGTGTGTGAAACATGAATTCCCTCAAGAGCTAGAATGTGCCATATCTAAATTATCTGCATTTGTACGTTGGATCACATCAAAGGAGATTCATGTGGCTAGCATTCCACGGTGGCATCAAGAGATAGTTGAGATTATTTGTATGTTTGAGAAGGAATTGCCGATGAGTTTCATGGACTTACAGGCTCATCTTCCAATCCACCTGGTAGATGAGGTTGAATTAGTTAGGGTTTTTTCTTGTTGTTGGATGTTCTTCTTAGAGGGGTACATGAAGAAATTGAAAGGTTTTGTTCGACAAAGGGAAAAACCCGAGGGGTCTATGGCAGAGGGGTACATATCGTATGAGTCTTTCTATTATGAAAGTGAGTACATCAAGAAGATCGACAACATACCAGGTGTGGTGATTTGGGACGATGAAATGGATGAAGACAAAAGAGAAGGAGAGTTTCTCCAAACAAGTGGAAAAAAGCGCTTGATAAAGAGTAAGCGACTTGTAATTTTTCAAATTTAAAAAATGTAATTAATAATCATGTTGAAATTCGATATAATTATGTATATTTTGATCTCTAAGTACTATATAATGTTGGTTTGAAATCATCAACGAATGAAAAAATTGAAGAAATCAATAAATTTTTTCTTTACAATTCTGAAGCGACACAACCATGGGTATCATGGTACGAACAAAGAAGAATGAAATGGGATAGTTATAGGAAATAATTCAGATGGTTGAATGGTAGAGGTGTGCCTTATCCTGATCATTTAAAAGAAATTATGCCAAAAATATGCCCCAACAGTTGGGTTTCTAACCAAGTCAGAGAGAAATACGGTGCTACCAGTCATTACCCGCGTGTTGAAGAGGATGCACTAAATGTAGGTATTGGGTGTAACAACTCGGTAATAATATTTTTAATTTATATGTAAATTTGAAACTTATATTAAGACACCTACATTTAATATTCTAACTATTGGATTATTATTTATAAGACAAATGGCACTATGATTTTTTTTAACTTTTTTATAATAGGTGCGTTTGTTCCCATCTATGTGGGCATATGGACACCATTTTCGCACAGAAAATGCCAATGCTGGAAACATCACACAAGATTTTGGAGTGGAAGTTGAGTTCGATCAATCTAGTCGATCTAGCCACTGTGATCAAAACCTAGCACGAGGGACTTTAGGTTACATTGGAAAGATACAAAGAGATCATTGAAGTGGATTTTTTTTCTTTCGAATTTGTTATTTTTAGGTGCAAGTGGTGGGACACCTTTGATTGGAATAATGTAAAGGAAGATCGTGATAGTAGGCTGATATGTATCAACTCTAGAAAGATGTGGGATGAAGCTAAGGAGCCCTATGTTTTCCATAAACACTGCAACCCGGTATTTTTTTACCCAGATGTGTTGGATAGGGATTGGTGGTTTATATCGACAAATGACCCTAGATCAAAACATATTTTTGAGAACAATAGTGTTATCATGCCATGCAAGCTAGAAGATAATGAGGGTGATCATGAAAACTGAGAGTGATATGGTACATGTGTTATTTCATCAATATTTATACTTTTTAAGATGGGTTTTTCAAAATATTACTATAATATGTATTTTGAATTAATTGGTAATTTGCATTGTGTTAATGTTAAAATCAATATTTCACTTGATAATTTGCAATTATGTTGATCTCAAAAACAATGGCGTAATGTATAAATTAATTCTTTTTTTTTGTATCTTAGATCATAATAAAATAATGATAATTCTAAAGTACAAGAATTTATTTGCATTATTTTCTAAACTTTATTATGTTACATTAAATCATATTATTCTAGATTTATTATTTCACAATTATTTAAAATTTACAAATTTACAAATTTAAAAATTTTAATAAATTCATTTCACATTAATACAATTAAAATTTTACAAATATTTTACATACAATTAACATGAGAATTATAATTACAATTACAATTACAATTACAATTTTACAATTTCCCGTGCAATTACAGTTACAATTATTACAATTTTAGAATTTTACATATATATAGTTATAATTTTACAAATTAAAAAATTACAGTTACAATTACAATTTTACAAATTTACATATATACCATTACAATTACAATTTTAGAATTTTAAATACAATTAGAATTACAAATATTACAATTTTACAATATCATGATCATTTAGTATTAAATTAATTAATAAACATCACATTCATGATAACCATCGTATAAACATCATATATTTGACTAAAAAAAACATTCAAAATCGCTAACTGCATCATCATGATCATGATCATCTAACAAAACACCATTAACATTATATATTAACATCATCACAACACAAACATCAAATATACATCTCATGTCAAATAACTCATGCTATCACATACACATCTATCTGCAAGCTGCACATTAAATCAACATATCTAACATGACCTAACAACATACACATCATGATGATCACCAACATGTAAATTAAGTACAACTGCAACATGAACATAAAATACATGGACCATATATATATATATATATATATAGCTATAGCTGAATAATGTTAAAAATATACTACTATAATATAAATGTCATGGATCATCTGGTGGTAGTACAACATCAATATCAGTACTAGTGGAGGCCTGCTCATGAGTTAATGGTGCCTTCTCATGATCATGAGTACTGATGGGTGTTGCAGGCTACTAACTGGACGTGGCCGATGGTCCAGCCTCATTTCCATGATGATTTCTGCTAGATGCTAGTGGAGGCTCATGCTCATCCGCGCGACGCAAGGTGAACATTCATGAGATGATGGTACGCTTGCGCCTCGTGTTGAATGCAGCAATTCATAAACACAACAAATGTTGAAATTAATCACGCTATTTGTAGAAAGACACACAGCCTTAACGTGGTTCACCCAAAACCTCCCGCTACGTCCACACAACAGTATCGCGTCTTTATATTCAAATAGAGATTACAGCATAATTCACACACACTCTCCAAAACAAACGATGGATACCCGGCGTTAGCAGCGGGTGAGAATCTAATACCATCAACTCAAGTTTAGGATGCATTAACTCCCTCCCAACAAACTGGAGCTAATCTAGGAACTAATTCCTAATTTTTGTCACCTACTGAGATTTTTCCTATTTTATTTAGAACAGAAAATCTCAACAATCTCCACCTTGACAACAATTAGCCTGATGCCCTGTTCTTTATTATTTTATCTTTTCTGCAAGCCAAGAGAAGCCAAACACCAACGCATCTTCTCCAACAAAACTGGTTTCGTGAACATGTCTGCACAGTTTTCCTTTGTATGCACCTTTTCAAGAGAGACTCCCCTTTCAGTGATAACCTATCTTACAAAATGGTACTTAATTGGCATATGTTTTGACTTACCATGTGAGCCGGATTCTTAGCCAAATGTATCGTGACTTCGATCATCACACACCTCTCTCGATGTTGTCCCGTAACCTACCAAACTCACCAAGCAAACTTTAACCAAACCGCCTTTTGTAAGCATGAGAAGCAAAGAATGTATTCGTTCAAAGAGGGATAAAGCAACAATGTTCTGTAGCTTTGACATCCAGCTGATAGCTCCACCTGCAAGAGTAAAGACGTACCCTGAAGTTGACCTTCTCTTATCCAAATCACCTGCAAAATCAGAATCAACATATCCACAAACATATTCACCGCTCTTATTGTAAGTGATACAATAACTACTTGTGCCTCTCAAGTACCGAAGCACCCATTTCACTGCTGACCAGTGTTCTTTACCCGGATTTTCCATGTACCTGCTGACAACCCCAACTGCATGTGAAATATCTGGTCGAGTACAAACCATCACATACATCAAACATCCTACTACATTGGCATATGGAATTCAAGACATATAATCCTTTTCTTCATCTGTATTAGGACATAAACCCGAAGAAAGCTTGAAATGGGAAGCGAAAGGGACTGACACAGGCTTCACATTGTTCATACTAAACCTCAAGAGTATCTTCTCAACATACTTCTGTTGTGATAGCCATAGCTTACCATTGCTCCTGTCTCTGAAAATCTCCATGCCCAAAATCTGTCTTGCTGCTCCTAGATCTTTCATATCGAATGTCCTTGCCATCTGAGTCTTCAACCTGTTGATTTCATCAATGCTTTTGCTTGCTAAAAGCATATCATCAACATACAACACTAAGATAATGAACATGCCATTTTTCAATTGCTTGAAATACACACAATGATCATATTCACTTCTTACATATTTCTGACTCAACATGAAAGAATCAAACTTCTTATACCACTGCCGAGGCGACTGCTTCAGGCCATATAATGACTTCTTGAGCCTGCAGACAAATTTCTCATTGCGATGCTGAACAAACCCTTCCGGTTGTTCCATATATATTTCCATATATATAACACAATTCGAATTGAAACAATTTTAACCACTGGTGAAAAAATCTCATGAAAGTCAATACCGGCTTTCTGAGAAAACCCTTTTGCAACCAGTCTCGCTTTGTACCTGTCCTCCGTATCATTCACACCCCGTTTCAGCTTGTAAACCCATTTACACCCCACAGTTTTCCTGTCTTTCGGAAGCTCAACCAGATCCCATGTGCCGTTCTTACTCAAGGCCATCATTTCGTCCTTCATGGCTGCTTTCCACTTGTCACTATTCGAACCTTCTATTGCTTCCTGATAGCACAGAGGTTCATTGTCATTAGCAGTAAATGCAACCGAAGTAACATAATCATCATACCTTCTCGGTGGCCGTTTGATTCTTGTCGACCTCCTTAAGGATGTTTCTGGCTGACTACCATCTGTAGGAACTTCTTGCCGATCAATATCTGAGACCTGTTCATGATCTAAACCTGAACCCTGTTCATGTTCTGATTCTGAAACCTGTTCATGACTAGTATCTGAACTATGGTCATCATGACTATCATTAGAAGTGTTGTCAAACTGAATGTGCTGAAAATCAAATACATCATCCTGTTTCAATTTTCTATCTACATCTAACTGTACAAGAGAGGATTCATCAAACTTTACATCTCGGTTGATGATGATTTTGCGGGTAGTAGGATCCCACAATCTATATCCCTTTGTTCCAACACCATACCCAACAAAGATATACCTTTTAGACTTTGGATCTAACTTAGTTCGCCGATGTTTAGGCACTAGAGCATATGCATCACAACCAAACACTCTGAGTTTAGAATAGTCACAAGGGTGTCCTTTCCATACCTCTTGCGGAATCTTGCAGTCTATCGCCATCGATGGAGATCGGTTTATCACATAACAAGCTGTTGCCACCGCTTCCGTCCACAACTCCTTTTGCAACCCGGCGTTACTCAGCATACTCCTTGCTCTCTCTAGAAGAGTCCTTTTCATGCGTTCAGCAACTCCATTTTGCTGAGGAGTATAAACCGTGGTCTTATGTCTCTCGATCCCTGCATCCTTGCAATAGCTGTCAAACTCCTTGGAAGTAAACTCACCACCATTGTCAGTTCTTAAACACTTTATTGTTCTACCAATGCTGTTTTCTACCAATGCTCTAAACTGTTTGAAAACTGAAAAAACATCAGACTTCCTTTTCAACATGTAGACCCACACCTTCCTAGAAAAGTCATCAATGAACGACACAAAATATGACGAGCCACCATATGACGCTGTAGGAGCTGGACCCCAAACATCTGAATGAATATAATCAAGTATGCCTTTACTAGTATGTTTGCCTGTTTTAAATTTTTGTTTACTTTGTTTTCCAAACAAGCAATGCTTACAGAAATCTAACTTTCCAGACCTTAGATTAGGAAGTAACTTTCGATCAGCCAAAATTTTTAACCCTCTTTCGCTCATATGGCCCAACCTTTGATGCCATAGGCGAATGGAACTACTGTCATGTTCAGACACCGTAGACACATGAACTGACCCTGGTCTTCCTTCTAACTCAAACAAATTTCCTACTTTCTTAGCTTTCATTACTAGTAAAATACCTTTATAGATTTTCATAACT
The DNA here is from genome assembly GCA_034641835.2 of Pinus albicaulis. NCBI lineage: Eukaryota > Viridiplantae > Streptophyta > Pinopsida > Pinales > Pinaceae > Pinus > Pinus albicaulis. Next base: position 1,951,533,328 of record CM076575.1, read on the forward strand.
CCACCTTGAATTACAGTTTTATATCCATTCGTGTCAAGTGCTCCCAATGAAATTAGATTTTTTCTTAAGTCTGGAACATGTCTTACATCTGTTAACAATTTAGATGTGCCATCAAACATTTGCAGTTGTATGCTTCCTATCCCAACAATATTAGATGTGACATCATTACCCATGTACACGACTCCATAATTAACTGATCTATATGTCTTAAACCATTCTCTATGAAGACACATGTGCTTTGATGCACCGGAATCTAACAACCAATGTTGATCATGATTTGACATATTAATAGACAACACTTCGTCACTCATACCTGAACCAAATGCCGAACCTGTATCTGTCGCATTTGCCTCCTTCTTTTCTGTTGAAGAGTCTCCTTTAGAAGTTTGCTGCTGTCGCTTCCAGCAGTCCTTCTTCAGGTGTCCAGTTTTCCTACAATGCCAGCACTTCACCTTTGTCTTCTTTCCTTGAGACTTTGAACGAGAGTTGCTATGCTTACCACCGAAGTGTCTTTCTCTCGAGCGATCTCTAGCCATCATTACCTCTGATGTAGAGGTGTCAGCATTCGACCTCCTCCTCGTCTCCTCAGACAACAAGGCTCCAATCACATCGTCAAACTCGATCTCAAAATGGACACTTTGAGTTTTCGTCATCTTGCTTCAGCAAAAACACAATAATCTCCAAAATCAACCTTTTAAATGAGGTTAATCTCAAAACACTGCCTATGCCTTTAAAAAAACAAACTGATATCTGCCCTTTCACATACAAATTTCTGCAATGTGCACTTATATGTCTGTGCTTCCATACCATATGCAAATGGTATTAAACTCCACCTTAAACTCCACCTTAAAAAAGGGCTTAAATACCATATTCACATGGCATATCGATCTTTTTCAAAAAACATTTTAACAAATCGATTTTCATGTTTTTAAAAAACACACCACTCCAAAATACCATGTCGAATGGTAATAACATCGACTTAAAACAAAAAGCCAATACAAATCGATTTATACAAATCGATTTTTCAAACTTCAACAATGAATCGATTTATTCTTAAACCTTTAATGCAAATCGATTGCACTTCATATATATATATCACTTCATAAAAAAAAATCGATTATAAAATGTGACCTTTTAAATGTGACCATTTCACAACGTTTGACTTTTTCAAAACTCCAAAGTCGATATGTGACCCCTTTTTTTTTTTAATCCATGTGTGAACTTTAAAAAATTCCAAAAATGATTTCTTCCAAAATCGACTTATTTAAAAAATCGTTTTTAGACCCTTTTCAAAAAACTTTGGAAAAAATATCGATTTTGTTTCCACTCAATCATCGATTCTTCACAATCGTTCAATACACATTACCTTCAATGTAAAACCATAGCAGATCAGTTCCGCTTTAAAATCGATACCACTTGGAGATCAGTTCCGCGCCATTCAACGATCAACGCATCAGCACAAGAAGCAATTCCATCTCACGCTGTAACTCTCGGTCAAGTCAACTTCCCACGCGGATTTATCACCAACTCACGGCTCTGGTCATCAACGTCATTCAACGCTCCCACGTAGACTTTCGCAGCGCTGTTTAATCTTTCAAAGTCGACAGTCACCAAGGTCACACGCACCTCAGAAGTTCAACACAACGTCATTCAACGCATCAGCACTCCAACATTGCTCCGATGCACAGATAACTGAACCAAAAGACAAAAAACCACGTTGTTGCTTGTAAAGCCTGCAAGTGCTGAAACATAAGCGATAAGAAAACTGGACATTGTTCAAGATCTGCTGTCTCTCAGAAGTGGCGGCCATGACTCATTGTTCTCAACCTCAATCACCAACCCGCAGACAAAATCTTTATCTCCACGACCGATTTGCATGGTGAAGACAAAATATATTCTGTACTCCACAGTGCTCTGGGCTTCTATGCTCCCTCCAGCACGCAATTCCAACGCACCAGCAGCAGTGGATATACCACCACGCAGCGGTGCACCAGCAACGCACCAAACACCTACCTCCACGCAGCTTCTCCAAACCTCTACGCAGGCTCACAAATCATTCAACTTCCACGCAGGTTTACTCAGCTTCAACGCAGCACCAAGCAACTTCACCGCTGCGCCACGCCTCCAACGAGCTCCGATACCAATTGTTGGAGCGCAGCAATTCATAAAACACAACAACATCAAATTAATCATGCACAGGAAAGACACACAGCTTTAACGTGGTTCACCCAAACCTCCTGGGCTACGTCCACACAACAGGGCATTGGCAGTCTTTATTATTCAAACAGGAGATTACATAATTCACACACACTCTCCAAAACAAACGTATGGATACCTGTTATATAGCAGGAGAATATAACAGCCATCAACTCAAATTTAGGATGCATTAACTCCCTCCCAAACAAACTGGAGCTAATCTAGGAACTAATTCCTAATTTTTGTCACCTACTGAGATTTTGCCTATTTTATCCAAAACAGAAAATCTCAACACCTCGCAGACTGTCCATCACATGCTGCAGCTTGATCTTAACGTGCAACAGTCCTCGTCAGTCATGTAAAAGCTGTCGTAACTCCTGTGATATGCCGCATCAGGCTGTACATGTCACGCGTAATCCCTCTCCACAACCGTAATAGCCTATCATCGACCTCTATGTCTCTGAAATGAGCAGGACTAATGTCCACCACAACAATCAATTCAATGAGATGGTTGCCCAACTCCATCCTGTATCTAGCATCACTAAATCGACAGCACACCGGCGCACCAGCAGGAGCAGGTCTCTCTACACCGACCTCCTGATGATCCTCAGCATCTGGCATGCCCTCATCGTTATCAGGATGCACACCTGGATCATGTGGTGGTGGCGACATCTCCTCGCCATCAAAAGAGCCAATGTCTGCAAAATATATACAAGTACACAAAAATAATCAGACAATTTCATTACAAAATTTAATAAAAACAAGTTAAAGAACATGTTAGAATAAATTTAAATAAAACAGTAATATTACCTCTATCATCTGGCGGCTCATGAGCTGTGAGGAGGATGTTGGCACACCCTCACCAATCCAACCCCGTATAAGGATAGGGGACCATAATGAAGGGATGCTCATCAACGTTGGATAGAAACTCCAATGCATCATCTGATATCCTCGATGGAAATAGAGTCTCCTCCCTCTTGGGCATCATCTGCCCCCACATGTGCATACATGCCTCAGTAATTGGACTACGAGGTTGTCGAAGAAAAGTAAGCCTTGTCTCTCGAATCCTCTCAAAAACTAAACAAAAAAGGTCAGAAGAAAAAGGGAATTTGACCCTTCCTTCTGCATGAGCACGATATCTATCTAATGTTGTACAAAACTGCTGCAAAAAAATGGCAGACCAGCCGACAAGTCGTGGTTGTTGTACTAAAGAATAAACTTAATATAAAAGCGATAAAATAATGTGTTGCCTGTCATTGGTGTTGTGCGAAATGGTCAAAATGATAAGTGAGAGACACTAGAACTCCTGACGACCAAACACACTAATACGTAACTTCCCTCCAGTGACCCAAAAATCTACAGGAGATACTACATTTTCTCCAATGTATCTTGGGGAGCAAATTAACTGACTCCTTACTACAGAGCCAACTGGAACCTCAGGGAAAAAGGGAAATTCCACCCCTCTCCTCGATATCCCTGTAATAAAATATATATCCTCCTCAGTGGGTGTGTACCACTAATTGATACCAACCTGAAAAGCCTGTTTTTGGGCATTCCACCTTTAGATCAGATGTCTCAAAAGCAAACTATGGGAATTTAGGGAAGTAGCCTCCTCATAGAACTTGAAGAGGCCTACTTGCCTTAGGAGCCCCTGCGTTGCTGCTGTAATAGGGCGAGGGTATGCATCTCTCTCCCTCTCTCTTGCCTCCCACACGAAAACCATGTTATATTGTTCCACCTGTTGTTGTTTTTGTTTCCCCTCTTCTCTCCTTTCACGTCTCTAAATGATTGACATATTAAACTCATATTTTTTTATTAAATGACACATGTATTTAGAAATATACGTATATAAATATTTTTTGAAAAATAAATAAAGCAACATTTGGTGTGCCACAAACAAAGTCACGCAACGGTCCCGGTCCGTCTTTCAACAGAGCGCATCAGGGACAGTGCACCTAATGGTATTCAGCGCACTGGGGGCGGTCCTCCAAAAAATGTTTTTAGCGCATCGTTGACTACGCGTGGTGTCAGAAGGGCGGTGCACTAACTTAGCTATACGCCCTAGGGCATATAGTGTAGCTAAGTTAGCGCACCTCCTTCCTGCCACCGTACATAGTCGTTGGTGTGGTATTTTAAAAGGTCGCACCGTTGATGCAGTCAAATATGGTAAGTCGTGCGTTGACAAAAATAGTTGTCCCGAGGTGGTTATTATGGTCAACACATTGCATCACCACTATTCAACTAGGTCAACGATGTGACCAGGTAACCGACCACACCGATCTTTTTAAAACAATTTAAAATAACACGGTGCGCCTTTGGTACCACCCTAGAACAAGTGCAGATACCCTTACACCGGTTTACCAGGCTGAACCGTTAACAATGTCGAATTATGTTACATGGTGCACTAACAACATTAGGTGCCCGAGGGTGGATAATTCCATCAATGCACCGAGTTGTCACGATACCACATTTTCAATGGTGCGGCCTGGTAAATGACCCCACCGCACTTTTAAATTATTTTTTTTAAATAACACGGTGCACCTATCGGTACCGCCCTGGAACCAGTGCAGATACCATTAGCACCGATGGTGGTGCACCCTATAAATTTACAGGAAGCATTGCAAACCGGTGCGAGCCGAACGGCTCGAGCGCACCGCGCGGAATTATTTTTTTTTCTAAAGTTAATTTTAATGTTTTTTGAAATTATAATCCACTAAAAGGCTTAATTATCGAAAAACAGGAAAAATACCTGTACATTTACCCATCGAAGAGGAATATTGGCTGTAGAATTTGCGAAAGAAAATTTATCCACCGTTTTAAAAAATTCAAGATAGAGATTGGTGGCAATGCATGGCAACAGTGCATGCAATGAGTGCAATGGGAGCACGGATGTCAGGGAGGCTCAAACAAGGATACCTTGCACCGGTGCTTGAGAGCTCTGTAGCACTGATAAAAGTGAAAAATGCGGTTTTTTGCTCGTAAATTTTTTTTCATTTAACTCTGTTCTAGTGCACGAGGTTTTTATTAGCGTACCGGTGCGTTTGCATTATGCCGCCTCGGGCGGTTTCTGTTTTCGCGTGATTTTATGAGGAACCGATGTGGCTTAGTTGCAACACACTGGTGCTTTACAGTAATATGATGCACTGGGTATAGTGTCCGGTGAGCCAATGTTTGTGTGGGTTTTTGGCCATAATTGTTTTTTTATTTAACCCTGTTCTGGTGCGCAGAGTTTATGGGTTCCCCGATGTGTTTCTGTGATTCTGCACCGGGTGGTTTCTATTTTCACGCGGTTTTTATGAGGCACCGGTGCTAAGGATTTGACATGCACCGGTGTGGTTCCTTAATATAAGGCACCTGGCAGGTGTGTACGGAGCACACGGTTTCCGATCTGCCAATGTTTTGTGCAGTTTTTTGGCCGCAATTTCTTTTTTATTTAACCTTCTGCAGGCGCACGAGGTTTATGGGCGCCCCGGTGCGTTTGCGTTATTCCACACCAGGCGGTTTCTGTTTTCGCGCACGTTTTTTGAAGCAACGATGCGAAAGAGCTATAAAGAACCGATGCTCGACAGGAATATGACGCACCGGGTGGTTGTGTTAAGAGTGCACAGTGTCTGGTGTGCCTATGTTTTGTGCATCTTTTGGCCATAATTTTTTATTATTTAACCTTGTGCTAGTGCACGGGGATTTCAGGGCGACCTGGTGCATTGGCGACCTATTGTGTTTAAGGGCGACTCGGGCGGTTTCGCTTTTCATGCACTTTTTATGAGGCTTCAGTGCAGAATTTACGTAAAGTACCTGTGCACTACAGAAATACAATGTACCAAACGAGTGTACACGAAGCGCACGGTGTCCGGTGTGCCAATGTTTTAAAAGCACTGATGCTTTCTCGCGTTGAATGCACCGATGCGTTTTATAGTGATAAGAGCACCGGATGAAATACATCCGCAAAAGCCTCTGCCCCCTAACCTCCTCTACGAACCTCCTCTAGAAACGGATGTCTGGGATATTTTTATAAGGGGTTCCTCAAAAACATCTACTAGAGATTCTTTTCCTTGTAGTGAGGAATGTTGTCTCTAATTTAGATCTGAGTTCTCTCTAATTTCAGAGTCATGTTCTCAGGAATCCAGGTATCTTGAATGTTGTTGAAATCAACCTTCAAACATGTTACCATGGTATTATAGCTATGATTTTATTTCTCTGAGCTTTTATACCTTTAAACTTGCTAAAGACAGAGAGGATATCTAAAGAAGATAGAAAGGAAATCTTAAGACACATAAGGTAGAAGTTGCAAATCTTGCTTTGCTATAATTTAGGAGATATTTGCAATAATTTTGGAAATATGGTCTGAGAGAATGACAACTTCGAAATCAAAAGTAATTGTAAACATAAAAAAAACATTGAAATCTCATATTCTTAATCAAGATTTAAAAAACTAGATTTAAAAAAAATAATACCCTTAACCTTAATGAAATATTAAAAAGTTGAGTAACATATATCCTAAATACCAAATAGAGGGAAAAAATATTATTTCTTTAATTCTAATTAAAAATTTAATAAAAATATCCTACATTCTAAAATAATAATAAAAATAATATTTATTTAATCAATGGGAAAATCGTAATAACAATATCCTAAACTCCAAAATAAAATAAAAAATAATTTCTCTTTAATGGTTGTGAAAATGTTATTAACAACATCTAAAGATCCAAAATAAAATTAAAATATAAAATATATTTAATTGTTATTAGAATCCTAATTGCAACTTTCTGAACTCCCAAATAAAATAAAAATTACAACACGTATTAAATTGCTGTCGATTTCCAACTTATTTTTACATTTTTAATTGTTATTAGAATCCTAATAGCAACTTTCTAAACTCCCAAATAAAATAAAATTAATAATACGTATTTAATTGCTATGCTTATGTTCTCCATGGATTAAGTGACCCGACGACCTTGCACGCTAACATGGCTTTGCTCTTAGGCTTTAGCCCTTTGGTTGTTGAACAAAAGTTATATTTCTACTCAAGCAAGATCCAGTTATAGAGCGAATTCCATTAATCCAGAGTTGAAAATGAGAGGGCTGTTTGGATTCAGTATTATGGAATCCATGAGAAAGCGGAAGCAAGCTCGCTGGATCTCGCTGGGCTTGAATTCTATACAGATACAGTTAAGCGATGGGCGCACCTCCCTGCACTGCCGGATTTTACAGAAGAATAAACCTCACAACTCAGAGAATCAACGGCCGACTGTTCTTCTCATTCACGGTTTTGGGAGCGATGGGCTGAATGCATGGGATGATACCCAAATCTGCGATCTGGGAAAACATTTCGATCTTCTCGTCCCGGACCTCATATTTTTTGGGGACTCCACCACGATGAGCTCCGAGCGGACTGAGCTCTTCCAAGCAGAGTGCATGAAGAGTATGGTGGAATATCTCGGGGTGGAGAGTGTGATCGTGGTGGGGCATAGCTACGGTGGCTTCGTTGCCTTCTGGATGGCGCACAAATACCCTAACCTCGTCCAACGTCTAATTATCATTAGCTCCGCAGTTTGCATCACACCTTCTACTACCGATCGTTTTGCCCAAGAATTGGGCTTCTCCGACATCAAAGACTTCCTCCTTCCCAACAGTGCCAGAGGCTTCAAGACCACCGCGAATGTCACTTTTAACAAGATGCCATGGCTTCCTGCTTTCGTATACGAAGACTTATGGAAGGTAAATATATATATAAAATGTTCATGTTTTTACATTGTCATTCCGATTGTTTCGTGGAAATGTTACCTTGAAATAATATTGGAACACTTTGTGTTTCCCCTAAGACTATGAAACGAAACACGTAGCAGAAGGCACAGCTGCTGGATGGGTTAGTCATAGGTTCGAAGAATTTGCAGGCACTGCCTACAATAAACCAGGTTGGTTTCTTACCCATATACTATATTCGATAATCTCAAAAAAGCTCCGAATACTTTGAAACGAATCAACGAAATTTAATTTCTTAAAATCTCACAGGACGTCCTAATAGTTTGGGGCGAGAAGGATAGAATTTTCAGGTTGGAAGAGGCCTATGTTTTACAAAGGTAACAACTGCCATAGTCAAATAATTTATTTTCTTAATGCACAAGCCAATTGCACATATTTAGTATCATATTCTCCACGGAGAAGTTAACTTTCCTCTAATATTTGGAGGCATATCGGAGAGAAGGCTAATCTTGTGGTGATAAAAGACTGTGGGCATTCTGTTCCGCTGGAGAAACCCACAGAGTTAAAGCAGGCGATACTCGAGTTTCTCCAATCAGATAAGTAAATATAAATGAATGGTGTGAATGATGGCGATGATGCCCACAAAGCTGCCAGGTGCAGGCGTTGACATTGTTTTGCAATAGGACGACGACAAATTAGTCAGCATCTCATCTGCGTACCGCGTAGCACTAGCATCTATAATAGTATATTGACATCTCTGGCAAATGTTTGATTATATAATTAGTCTTTCTCTACAAGACGTATTGGAAGTTGGAACAATAATATTACATTTAGGGTTTGGAACTTTTAGGGTTGACTTTATCTCTTTGTTTGGAACAAGAGTGTGACTTCTGGGTTGAGTTTTATCCCCATCCATTTCTTTCTGAATGACATTTTGGTTTTCCATTTTTGTTCGAGATAGTTAGGTTTCTAATAGATCAAGTTTATCGATGAGTTGTGGGATCTTAGTTTCTACCCCAAGATTAAAAATCAAAACTCAAAGGAAATTTAAGGGAAATTTTATGTAATATGGTTTAGTGTTAGTTTCTCGATCTGTTTTTAAGATAAACTATATTAGTTAGTTCGGAATGTCAACCTTCTTAATGATGTGATTAATTTAAAAGACATTTATCTACATTATAGATCACAAAATTCTTAGATCTAACAAAATTTTATGGGTTCTATGGTAATTTGAATCCTACACCTAACTTCCAAAGATGAAAAATATTTATATTATTATTGCTATATTTAATGGCTTAATTTTCAGATTAACAAATTCAAGTACGTTGCATTTTTTTCATTATTTCATTATAAAATTAATATTGTTCAAGTAATGTGTGTGATAATTTTATAAAAATAATATTGTTTGAGTAATGTGTTTGATAATCTTATAAAATTAATATTGCTTGAGTATTGTGTGTGATACTTTAGAAAGAAAAATATTGTTTGAGTAATGTGTGTGATAATCTTATAAAATTAATATTGTTTGAATAATGTGTCTAATAATGTTATAAAACTAATATTGTTTGAGTATTGTGTGTGATAATTTAGAAAGAAAGATATTAATAGAGTGGATGTATGAAGAGTATTTCATCACAAATTTTATTTAAATAGTTTGAAATTTTACAAAACTAAAAAAAGAAGTTGTACGAAGATTTAGTTCCATCTTGATTTTATAAATGAAGAAATGCATATAGATTAAATTGTGTTTGCATATTTTTAATTGAAATATATATATATATATATATATATATATATATATATATATATATATATATATTAACTAATACATTGAATATCTATTCATTTTTCCGGTTCATTGTTTCAATTATGAAGATGTTTACATGAGGGAAAGGAAGAGGGACTAGTTGGTATCATTTTTCATTTAATGTATTTGATAAGGGATATATCATTTTCAAGTAATTTTGATTTTAAATTTTAAATTTATATTTGATAAGTTATATAAAGTTATATAATTTTTAATTTTTTTGTTTTTTTTATATGCATCTCTTTTCTTATATTGATTTAGAAAAAAACCTAACTCCCTATCATTCCCAATAGAATTATTACTTCTATTAGCTATTCCATTATGCCTAATAGCATTGTTTCTTCTATAAACGATAAACATGACCTTAGCCAATTAATATATATATATATATATATATATATATATATATATATATATATATATATATATATATATATATTTTGATAGGAAGAGAGAGTAATACTTAATTGAGATTAGTAAGAACGAGGTGAAGTAATTACAAACAAATAAAGAGATGATTATTTAATTGTTTATTACCTAATTGATATTAGTAAGAACGAGGTGAAATAATTACAAACAAATAAAGAGATGATTGCTTAATTGTTTATTGAACATGGAACCAGTTAATCCTGGTATCCAAAAGAATTCAACTTTTCTAGGATTGGTGCAAACCACAACCATGGAAAGAGCACTAAATCAATACACGATTTATGATTAAAAAAAATCTCCCTATAATAACAAGATGGTTCCCTTGTATTCTCTTCATAAATTGTGAGTCTCCATGAGAGCTATTTTTACATTAGTTAATTTCAAAGGCTTGGTCTTATGTCTCCTTAGGACCAGGCAAGGGACAAATGCAATTTATTGAGAGGGCCAACCACTTCTAGATCTATTCCTACTCCACCTTCCCCTCCCAATCCACCTTAACCTAGAAATAGGATTCATGCCATTGGTCTTAGAATATAAGGCCAGCTTTTTTTTTAAATCCACATTGTATTCTATTAATATGTTATTAATAGAATAGGGTAGATGACGGCTAATATAAAATCTCAACCTCTTCTTTTCTTGTTGGGTGTGGAGCCTGATTATCTTGTTTACTTTGTATTACAGCATTGGACCCCTGTACTTTAAAAAGGGGCAACAACGCCGCCCGAAATTAATCGCTGCCGTGGGGGGTCCAGGTGGGGTGGCAACGCTTTTCAGAGCCCCCCCCTGGCGGGGGTTTTCGGGGGCAGCGCCCCCAAAGCTAAAAACAGATGTAAAATTTCCCTGTAAAAGTATAGTAATTTCTAGTCAATCTGGGTCGTTTATTAGGAAAATGATCTGACGGTAGAAGTTATGTTTAGATTAGGGTTTTTTTCCCTAGAAGGCAACCCCCTTGTATATATGAGGGCATTGTATTGTGGCTGCGTATTATGAGTGTATTCTTGGAGCGAGAAACAGAGAGGGAGACTGTGAGAGAGAACAGAGGATATTACAACAGATCTGATGTAGGTTTTGTCTCTTCATTTTTGTTGGATAATATAAAGGAAGGACTGGCTGTTCGGGGTGGACGTAGCCCAAACTGGGTGAACCACGTATATCTGTGTCTCTCTAGTTTTATGTGTTTTGTGTGCTTGTATTTTCTGCATATTTTATGTGTTTCATTGCTCTGTAATATTTAATTTTCTAACAACTGGTATCAGAGCCGAAGGTATATTTGGCTGATAAACTCGCAGGAAAAAATGGTTTCTGGTTCGAGTGGGAGCAATGGCGGACGATGGTAAGTTTAGGGTCGAGAAATTTAACAGCCAAAACTTTGCGCTGTGGAAGAAGCAGATGGAAGATTATCTGTATCAGAAAGATTTGTGCCTACCATTGAGCGGAAAAACAAAGAAGCCGGCGACCATGACAGACGCGGAATGGAAAATTCTCGATAGAAAGGCACTCGGAACAGTACGGTTGTGTCTTGCGGCGTCAGTCACCTTCAATATTTCGAAGGAAACAACAAAAGAGGGTTTGATGCAGACGTTGGCGAAACTATATGAAAAACCCTCCGCCTCAAACAAGGTATTTCTTATGAAACGACTATTTAATATGAAGATGTTTTGTGTGCAGGTGATCCTGGTACCATTTAAATGAATTTACACATGACACTACTAACTTCAGAGGGGGTAAACTTTGATGATGAAGTTAGAGCTCTGTTATTCCTGTGCTCATTACCAGAAAGATGGAATGGTTTAGTTATGGCCATTAGTAACTCTGCCTCTGGATCTAGTACTTTAAAGTTTGATGATGTTGTGGGTGCTATCCTTAGCGAGGAAATGCGACGGAAAAGCTCCGGTGAGACATCAGGTAATGCTTTGAGTGCAGAGTCTAGGGGAAGAAGAAAGGAAAGAGGAAAGAGCTCGAGATATCGCAATAAATCAAGGAAAGGCATATCCAAGTCCGTATCGATAGTGTGTTGAATTGTGCAAGAAGAGGTCTAAGAAATGATCTCTACAAAGTAAGGAGAAGGCTGACAAAGAAGAAAAATCAAGAAGCAAATGGACAATGATGTTATAAGATGCTGGAATTTTTCTTCTAAAATTTTACTGATTTCAATAATTCAGTGCTCTGCATTCCATGCAACACCTGATAAGAAATATTTTCATGACTATGTTCAAGGAGATTTTGGACAAGTTCGTTTGGGTGATGATAAACCCTGTAAAATTGTTGGAATGGGTAAAGTTCTTATAAAACAACAGAATGGAAACCAATGGCTACTAAAGGAGGTAAGGCATGTTCCAGATCTGAAGAAAAATCTGATTTCAACAGGGCAGTTAGGCGGTGAAGGTTGTGTGACAACTTTCATGGATAAAACTTGGAAGGTCACCAAAGGAGCCCTGGTAATAGAAAAAGGTGAAAAGGTTGGTACATTGTATTTATGCAATGGTATTTCTAACTCTGTTAATGCTTTAACTTCCAAAGGAGCAGATGCAAGATTATGGCATCATAGGCTCAGACACATGAGTGAGAAGGGAATGAAGATTCTTCACTCAAGAAATTTGTTGCCAGGTTTGAAGAATGTTGATTTGGATTTCTGTGAGAATTGCATTTATGGAAAACATAAGAGAGTCAGATTTCTCAGAGTTGGGAAAGAAAAGAAGAGCGAAAAATTGGAGCTTGTGCATACAGATGTATGGGGACATGCTCAAGTATCATCTCTCGATGGCTCTCGTTATTATGTTACTTTTATTGATGATGCAACTAGAAAAACATGGATTTATTGTATTCAGAATAAATTTGATGTATTTGATACTTTCAAGAAATGGAAAGCTTTCGTTGAGATTGAGACAGGAAAGAATTTGAAGTGTCTCAGATCAGACAATGGAGGTGAATATTGCAGCAAAGAGTCTGATAGGTACTGTTCAGAGCATGGAATTCGCAGAGAGAAGATAGTTCCAAGAACACCAAAAGAAAATGGTGTGTCAGAAAGGATGAACAGAACAATCATGGAGCGTGCAAGGTGCATGAGATTGCATGCAGGATTGCCTTTACAATTTTGGGCAGATGCTGTAGATACTGTTGTTTATCTAATAAACAGAGGGCTTTCAAGTTCCTTGGATGGTGGTATTCCAGAGGAAGCATGGACAGGTAAAAAGGTAAACTACTCTTTTTTAAAGCCTTTTGGTTGTGAGGCCTTTGTCCATATTAATAAAGAAAACAGAACAAAGCTTGAGGCAAAATCAAATAAATGTACCTTTATTGGATATGGTGCTAATGATTTTGGTTATCACTTATATGATTATGAAAATAAAAAAATCATTAGGAGAAGAGACGTAATATTCAATGAAAAGGTCTTGTATAAGAATCGGCTGCAGGAAAAGAAACAGGAAAAAGAAAGCAAGGAATACACAGTTCTTGATGAGATAACTGAAAAAGTAAAGGTGCCCGAAAATAATAATAATCAACAACCACAATAGCAGCAACCACCACAACAGCAACAGGCACCTCAAACACCTGAAAGTGGTGTTAGAAGATCTACCAGGATAAGTAGACCCCCTAAACGATACTCTCCTTCATTATATTATTTATTGTTGACTGATTTTGGTGAACTTGAATGTTATGAAGAAGCAATGCAGGTTGAAAGCATGAAGAAGTGGGAGCTAGCCATGGAAGAAGAGATGGACTCCTTAATGCATAACCAGACTTGGGACTTAGTCAGGTTGCCTACAGGTAAAACTACATTGCAGAATAAATGGGTTTACAGGCTGAAGGAAGAAGATGGAGGAAAACAGAGGTACAAAGCTAGACTTGTGGTGAAGGGATTTGCACAGAAAAAAGGTATTGATTTTGATGAAATATTTTCTCCTGTTGTTAAGATGAATTCAATCAGAACTATCTTAAGTCTTGTAGCAGCGGAAGATTTACATCTTGAACAGTTAGATGTAAAGACAACATTTCTCCATGGAGATTTGGAGGAAGAGATATACATGAAGCAACTAGAAGGATATGAGGTAAAAGGGAAAGAAAATTTGGTGTGCAGGTTAAAGAAGAGCTTGTATGGCTTAAAACAGGCTCCAAGGCATTGGTATCTAAAATTTGACAAGTTTATGTTTGAACAAGGTTATACTAGATGTCACTCTGATCATTGTGTTTATCTAAAAAGGCAAAATGATGGCAGCTATATTATACTATTGTATGTAGATGATGATAATAAGGTCTAATATGCAGTGAAATAAATGTGCCTAAAGAAATTACAACGCCTTGCAATGAAGGAGTTCAGAGCTTTGCAAAACAAACTTTTTATGAGTGATAACGATGAAAAATTAAATCACAAATTAACACCGTCCTACTATACACAGAAAAGTAAAATTTAAAAGATTTAAAGTGTAATGAAAACCAAGAGAGCATCACTTACAGCCGGTTCAAAGTTAGTAAAGGAGGGCTAGTATCCAAGAAGACATGCATTATAGGCCTAAAGTCTCCATATGCATCAAAATAGTCATTGAAGTTTTAAGATGCAATGGTTCACAAGGTCCCTCTGACATATTGCACATGCAGTGGGAGTTGTAAGCAGGTACATGAATAATCCAGGAAAAGAACATTGGATGGCAGTAAAATGGATTCTCAGATATTTGAGAGGTGCCACAAATCAAGCATTATGCTTTGGTGGTTCAAACATTGCTCTACAGGGATATGTTGATGCAGATATGGCAGGTGACAGAGATAACAGGAGGAGCACTACAGGATATGTATTTACTGTAGGTGGAACAGCTGTCAGTTGGGTTTTAAAAATCCAAAGTGTTGTTGCACTTTCAACAACAGAAGCCGAGTATGTTGCTGCTACAGAGGCTAGTAAAGAAATGATTTGGTTACAAAGGTTTATGGATGAATCGGGTAAGAAGCATGATATGGGCACACTATACAGTGATAGCCAAAGTGCTATTCATCTTGCAAAGAACTCAGCATTTCATTCCAGGACTAAACACATACATCTCAAGTACCATTTCATACGGTCAGTATTGGAAGATGGAGAGTTGAAGCTGAAAAAGATACACACTAGCCAGAATCCTGTAGATATGCTAACAAAAGTTGTAACCAGGGAGAAACTGAGAACGTGCTCAGTTTCAATTGGTCTTCAAGGATGACGATGAAGATGAGAAATAGCTAGGTCCAAAGAGGAGTCATTGTCCAGCAAATGAAGCAGCAATGGAGTTTCTACAATCAGTCTCCAAGTGGGAGATTGCTATGGAGCCCGATTATCTTTGTTTACTTTAGGGTCACAAACATTGACCCCAATTTTGGGGTAATGGGCAAACAACGCCAACTTCGAAACACTCCACGTCGTGGGGGTCCAGGGCAGGCCATTTAGCTCCCCTCAAGGGGTTTTTTGGGCGTGTTCCCTGGTTAAAAATAGTAAATTGCTCTAAAGTATAGAAATTTCTGTTAATTCAAATGCTCATTAGCAAACATCCATGTAGTTAAGCCAGATTAGGCTTTTTCCTAAGGCAACCCCTTTATAGAAGAAAGAGGGCATTTTATCAGGTCGCAGATGAGAGTGGCATTCTCGATGAAATGGTGAGGAGACCGGGGGAGAATGAGAGATACATTACACAAGATTCACAGAGGTTTTGTCTCTTCATTTTGTTGGATAATATAAAGGAAGGACTGGCTGTTCGGGGTGGACGTAGCCCAAACTGGGTGAACCACGTATATCTATGTCTCTCTGGTTTTATGTGTTTTTTGTGCTTGTATTTTCCACATATTTTATGTGTTTAATAAGTTTGTATTTAATTTTCAATATTAATCTGAAACATCTACTCAAAGAAAACTTATAACTTCTAAGTAATAGAGGAAGTAATATTGTTTTGATAACAAGGTCTCACATTTTACCTATCTTAAGCCTGTCATCATCAGTTTATTCCACCTATTAATATCAACTAAGCACGTCCCATGCCACATATGGATTAAAATTTTTAGCCACATATACTCATGCATCGTATGGTTAAATGCATTGTATTTGTAGTAATATGTATGGAAATAATTATTTTATTGAATGTCCTATATTCAGATTACATTCGTATGGGCATCTTCATGTGCCCTATAACCCTTTTGTTAGTCACACAAATTATCATGTGTAATAGATAGTAGTACTTCATATTGAAAGATACTTTGAAGTGTCATATCCATGGCCCTCCTTGTAGTGGCACCACTTGTAGTAATGCTTCCACTTCCTATGTGGCTCCACCAATACATAATACTTATTATCCCTTCGTTGCTCCTTTATATAGACTCTTATTAGCATAATTTCAAACACCACATCTCCAAGCAAACATATTTCAACAAAATCCTCCTCCTCAAGAGAAGGTTTATGTCTAACAAAATGAACCTAACCCTCAAAACACACAATAAACATAAAATTAAGGGGAAGAATAAAGGGACCATCTAGAATTAAGTTATCAGTAGAAATCCACCTAATCAACTTGATAATGCTAGAGAAAAACCTAGTCCCATAAACCAAGACCAAGATCTAATAATCCTCCCAATCAAAGAAATTATTCTCAAGTTTGAAAAAATAATTATTATTCATATAAATGTGTGGTGTAACAACCCTTTTTTCTATAACTATAAAATAACACATGTATGTATGTGTGTGTAAAAATAAATTGGTGAGTAGCCTAAATGGAGGGACATACTAATCCAAAGTTTAAGAAGGAAATCCTATGGTCGGATGTTTTGTGGCCATTGAGTGCTTGTTGCATATTGGTTGGTCTCCCTATGGTATGCCTTTCAAACCCGTACTAACCACCCTTAATTCTCATAATTATTTTCCTAATGACGCATTGGCCTATGCTGAAAATCAATGATGTGACAGTGTTAAGCTTGATTGGAGGACAACATCATACCATCCCCTCTTGTCCTAAAACATGAAGATATGAGAGACTTTAGTCTTCTCGAAGCTGTGGAGAGGATAATAATGGAAGTGTGCAAAGAAGGCATAGAGAAATTAACATAGACGATTATTATGCAAAAATCACTTAGAGTGCTAGGACCTACGGAGTAAAAGTGTTCCATGTGAAGACCTTTGAGAGAAGAATTGTTTTAAGATACTTGTGTGGAAACCAAAAGAACTGAAGAGAGACATGCATTGAAATAGTGTTATATTAATTGAGAATGTGTTCCCTACATTGGTGTTCATACCATTAGATGGTGTGTCTAACACAAATTGATTAATGAAGACCCTGGTGGGGAACTAGATAACTTTGGTTCTTTTCTTGGGGATATGAAACCACCTAGTCCCTTTTTTCTAGCTATTAAACCACTAGGATAAGGAAATTTGATTTTTTTTGGTTCCTTCCTTGGGGTTATGAAAACACCTAAACAATGGACTCTATACTTCTATAATGCTTACTTGGAGAGGTTGTTGTTAAACGATCCAAACTAATGAATCCATTTCTTAGAACTGAAATACAAATCATTTTATCTTTCTTGAAGAATTGTGCTTTAACCAAAGATAATGTGAGTCATTGTGGCGCTTTCCTTTGGGATATGAAAACACTTGTATGGTGGAATTCTTCTCCTAGCTGTGTAATAATTCCATAGGCACGGCTTTTCTTGTATACACATCCGCTCATATTTTTCATCTAGATCGTTGGTGCTAAGATGGAAGAAACATGTAACACATTCCTCCCCTCATACCATTAGAACGCATGGGTAGCAACCGCTGCAACTGCTGGTCTTGTAGGATGTCCTTCACATACATGGTTCTGTCAACCATTATCACTGCATACATGTAACTGTATCTACAGATACCCCTCCAACGTGGGTTTTATGAGATAACCCGTAAACATTCTCTTCCTTCATTGGTGAACTCTCTCACCAACATTAGATCTGTCTTAGATCTCTTCGACAAACTTTTACTGAATCCCTTCATCGGCGACCTTGCACTGGATTTCTGCATCGGCGGCCTTGCATTGAATCTCTTCATCAGTGGGTGGACACTAGCACAGACCTATTTGCAGTCCACTTCACTATTACATGTGGTTTCTGGCTGACCACAAAACGACACTGAAAAATGGTTTCTGGCTAACCACGAACCTGTAATTACAAAGTGGTTTTGAGATTACTACAAACTTTTATGGGGATACACATGCCTTTACAAGGGTTACATACTTAAAATCTTGAAGTGACCACATAAATAAAATGACCACTACAAAACCATCCTAGACTTGCTTACCATTCAACTCTGTGACTCA
This sequence comes from Pinus albicaulis, assembly GCA_034641835.2. Classification (NCBI taxonomy): domain Eukaryota; kingdom Viridiplantae; phylum Streptophyta; class Pinopsida; order Pinales; family Pinaceae; genus Pinus; species Pinus albicaulis. The sequence goes on from CM076575.1 coordinate 1,951,551,754, forward strand.
TTATACAATATGCTATTGAGTCTATTCCAAGAAACTCACACAAAACAAACTTTCACTAACTTGATTTTCCATTCTCCTCCAATCTCTAATGTAGATCCAACCACTATCCTCTGATGCAATCTTCACCATTAATGTCTTCATCATATCTGGTCGCAAATCATTCCTGCAAATAAATTTGTCTATTGTTGGAATGGAAAATTCCAACATAGATTCACACTCGTGACAATAGTTTTCCAACCTAAATGTCACAACAATTCAACATCTAATCCTTTTAACTGGATTTACATGAATGCATTTACATGTTAAGTTGATCGGGCTCAACAGGAAAAAAACAAAGGAATTCACGAAGACAATTTGTTTCATCAAAGTAGATATGTTGGAACTTTTAGTTTCATCTTCACCCTGTATAGAAACATAATCATGTCCAGGAAGCTCACTGTCCATCAAATAATTTCTGCATCGACATAATCTCACCTTTTCCAGATGATAATCTTCTGGACCGTATCTCAAAAACCTCCTGAACGCAGCAAATTAAAATGGAGACGCAACAATGCGGAGATCTTCTTGGACACAATCATCGTTTATTCATGATGGATATTAAAGATTTACTTAAATCTGTTTTAGATCAACAGGGACAGTGCCACGTTGTTGGTCAACGAGCTCAAGAACATCCACGAACAATAGATTTATATGGTTATTGCCTTCAATGGCAGTGAACAAGGAAAAATTTATCTCGCATATGTGAGAAATCAACGTATTATTTCAAATGACTTTGAAGAGTATATGAGAAATCACTTGCAAAGTGATTCACTGTAAGGAAGAGTCTTCTTAAATCAACTTGGTTTCAAATTTGTATAGTAGATCGGGAAGCTCTATGAGGCGTAGGGATCGCTTTCAACTCGTATTCAAATTTGAAAGATGTATATGCTATTAAGTACATAGCCCAATCAACGTACCTCAGGACATGGCAACATAACTCTTGGAAACGGTGGCAACGCTCTTGTTGTTCACGCTCCATGCAGAAAATTCTCACGAGCATGTAGTTACTTGACCATACACGGGAAGTGAGTGACTACGACGTCGATCCTCTGATAGCACCGGAGGAACCCTTCACCATGCCCAGTTGCACACTGAGAATAGTGCTCAACAAACCTCATATCATACCAACGATATCAGCAGCCATGCTTCTGCTGCCCCATGAACCGAGGCTTCGACCAACCCAATACGGCGCCACGTACTGAGCAGAAACACCAACGTTAATAGAGGCGCATCACACCGACTCAGTTTTCGTGGACATTATAGGCTTTACACCTCCTCAATGCAACATATCACTTTTCTCAAGTCAAATGCCCGTGCAGATCAACAGGCTCACGACAAGGAGCCTCAACGACCACACTTTGATCTGCAGTCACGTAACAACTAGAAATATGGAAAACAAACAAAATACTCAGCGAACTCTTTATTTCCCTTGGCCCGGGAGGGGTCAAGGCCAGGCCCAAATAGCTCTGATACCAAGATATAATTTGCGATACACACCGTCATCCATTAATCAAATAAAGTTACATGTATACATGAGGTATAGTATTAATATAGGAAAGCTATCTTGGACACACAAAAAGTTGGTTGAGGAAATATCTCAAACTCACACCAAACTAGGAACTTAGGTTTAGCTAACTCCTATTGAATAGAAACAGACTCTATACATAGATAGTCACAACTGAAGACAAGCAGGAATTACATATTCCAATAACATCTACCCAAGTAACTAGCCAACCGAGGTGAACATGCAATGAGAGGCTACTATAATGAGATTCAACCTCCTAGGTGATCTTAAGGAAGTGGAATCAATGGAAACACAACATAGAGACATTTTATAACAACAAAAAAACCCCCAGGAGGTAGCCCAACCATTCAGGCTTCTTACCCTGAGGTGACACTGAATTTTTGACCTCCTTGAGCCATAGATGGAGACACAGGATTGCAAGTTAGTGATGAGGAGGCTATAGACGTAGGAACAACATTGCATGCCGGTGTCAAGGGACATAATTCCTCAGTTTTGTGCTAGCGTTCATGGGATTCTAGCCACCTTTTCAGTCCCATTACTTAGTGCTCTGCCCAAAAATTCATGAATTTTCAAAGATGATAAATAAGAACACGACAATGATATGAAAGAAATAACATAAATAAGAACTCATGTGGACCCCTCATAGCGATGACAGGAATTTTTTCAAACATGTCACAAACATGAAATCTAGAGGTATAAACAATAGAACAAAGCATATGAGTATCAAACTTATATGGGATTCGATAAGAAGCATTAGTCCTAGAAATAATTAGATGCCATACAATATATTTGACCATATATACATTGTGCATTCATTTACAAGTAAAAACATGGGGAGAGTAATACATAATCACTATTAAAATACATGTTTATCGCTAGGATAATAACAACATAAATACACTGCATACAACAACAATAGAATCCACATATAAATTAGTACATTTGCATACCAAATAACAAAGAAATGAATTTCTCATTAATGAATGTAGAAACCAACTGAATATGGGACTTCCACGTTCCACTTGACCATAGATTATCTGAGCTAAATCTCTCTTCATCCAATCACCCCCGTGCCATATTCCAATCATGAATATGGGATTCATAAAAAAAATCAATCAAAAGCAATCCAGGGATTCCAAATGCCAAACCACCTCCACCTTTAACTAGTGATTCCACATAACAGTTGGACATCGCAACCATCACATATTGGTCTCTATACGAGTTTTTCTAGGGCTCTAGAGTGTTTTTTCCAACTAAGGCTCCAGGACTAGTAACTCAACCCTAGTTGTTTCAAGGCTCTAGAGCATTTGTCCAACTAAATCTCCAGGACTAGTAACCAAACCCACCTCATTGTGAAACAAACTCCAAAAATAGAAGAAAAGAGATAACGAATTAGAAATAAGCCACTTTGAGGGGGAAACCTCCAATAAATTACATGAATGAACAATTCTTGGATGATACAAATGACCAAAACCTCCTTCCATATATAGGAGTCCATGGGGCCACAATGTAATCCTAGCCGACCTAGCAATAATAATTTAAGGGCACAATAAGAACAATATTTGGGTTACAGGGTTACAAAAATAACAATAAGGGGGGCTACACTAACATAATAAAGGACTACACTATTAATATAGGGACCTAACATACCCCTCTCCTTCAAACAAGTGTTGTCCTCAACGCTTCAGTAGCTCTGGGTGCTTCTATATAAAATTCTCATCCTCCTATGTAGAATCTTTAGCGGGTATGCTCTTCCATTTGATGAGATACTCTGAAATTGATCGATTTGGTAGTTGTCGAGTTCTTGTTTCCGTGACTACTTCAGGTTCAAATATGGTTTTTCCTTATCAATTTCTGGCAATATTGTTTGAACTGGAAGTTTGTCCCCTATAACCATTTTTAAGCATGAAACATGGAAAAATGGATGCACTCGCGAAGAAGAAGGAAGCTCCAATTTGTATGCTATAGTACCAATCTTTTGCAAAACGTTGTAAGGACCATAGTACTTTGGAGATAATTTATTATCCTTCTTAGCTTGTTTGAGGAACATTTTTTTGTATGGTTGTAGCCGTAAAAATACCCAGTCTCCCACATCAAAACTTCTCTCATTGCGATGTTGATATTCCTGTTGTTTCATTTGATTTTGTGCCAAATTCAAGTTATCCTTTAAGAGTTGGAGAAATTCTTGTTGATGCTCGATGTGATCCTCCACTGTTTGAACCCTAGAATTTTCCCTTAAATAAGATGTGATGGATTGTGGATGATATCCATAAAGTTCCATAAATGGGGTAATTTTTGTTGCAGTATGGAAGGAAGTGTTATACCACCATTCAGTGAGAGGTAACCACTTGACCCATTGTGCTTGCTTATCAGATACAAAACAACGAAGATATCATTCCAAACATTTATTCACTATCTCTGTGTGACCATCGGATTGAGGATGATAAGATGAGCTATGAGATAGTTGAGTACCCAAACAAGAAAATAATTCTGTCCAAAAATTTCCTGTAAAAATGGATCTCTGTCACTTACAATAATATTCGGGTTTCCATGTAGCTTTTGAATTATTTCCAGAAATGCGGTAGCAACTGTACATGCTTTAAATGGATGAGATAATGCACAAAAGTGTGCATAATTGGTAATTCTATCAACTACCACCATGATGACACTCCTTCATTCAGACTTAGGTAAACTTGTGATAAAATCCATGGAAATCTCCTCCCAACGTTGACTTGGAATGGATAAAGGTTGTAGAAGACCTGGGGTCTTAATTGTCTCAACTTTATTTCACTGGAAAACCAAACATTCTACCACAAAATTTTGAATATCATATTTAAGACCATCCCAAAAAAATTATTTCTTCACCCTGTGGTAAGTTTTTAAAAGCCCCGAGTGTCCTCCTAAAGGAGAAGTGTGCAATTCCAAAAGAAAATTTTGTTTTAGTTTGGAATTCTTGCAAATATATAAGCGACCTTTCTACCATAAGGAATCATTTTTCCAGCTAAATGTATCATATGTACTAGGATCTTGTTGCAACTTTTGAATGAGATTCCACACTTCTTCATCCTTCTTCCATTCATCCCTTGCTTCGGTTATCCAATCTAGTTGGATAATTGAAATGGCACAAAGCAATGCTTCCACCTCTTCATCCTTTCTTGAGAGTGCATCTGCAACAACATTTAGCTTCCCTTTTTTGTAGACAATTTCAAAGTGATAACCCAACATCTTTGTGACCCATTTTTGCTACCGTTTTGAAGATAATATTTGTTCCAAAAAGTGTTGAAGACTATCATGATCAGTTTTTACCTTGAAGTGTCTTTCCATTAGGTATGGTCTCCATTTCTTTAGTGCATGTAGTATTGCCAACATTTCCTTCTCATAAATATCCTTTTATAAATACTTTCCTTCGATTGAACGACTTTAAAAAGAAATGGGTCTTCCTTCTTGCATTAAAACAGCACCAATTCCATTTCCTGAGGCATCACATTCCACAATAAAGGTTTTTGTGAAGTCTGGTGTAGCTAAGACTGGTGCTAGGCACATTTCCTCTTTGAGATGTTCAAAGGACTTAGTTGCTTCAAGAGTCCATGAAAATTCATCTTTCTTCAATAGTGTTGTTAGAGGTGCTCTTATTCTCCCATAATTCTTAACAAACTTGTGATAATACCCTGTTAACCCAAGAAATCCATGCAACTGCTTTATGGTTATGGGGAATTTCCATTCCATATACTTGTTTCTCCTCCAATAGTTTGAGCACCCTGTCAACATGTTGAACATGATCCTTCCAAGACCTGTTGTAGATTAGTATATCATCAAAAAATACTAGCACAAATTTTCTAAGGAAGGATTTGAAAATGGAATTCATCAACCCTTGAAATGTATAAGGTGCATTGCTAAGGCCAAAAGGCATGAATAAAAATTCATAATGACCCTCATGAGTTTAAAATTTTGTTTTCAAAATATCTTCAGTCTGCATTCTAATTTGATGATATCCTGAATGAAGATCCAACTTGGTAAAATAAATTGCTCCATGTAATTCATCCAATAATTCATCAATCACGGGAATGGGAAATTTATGTTTAATAGTGAGCTTATTGAGCTCCCTATAATCCAGACACATGCGCCATGATCCATATTTTTTGTGCACCAATACTACTGGAGCAGAGAAATAACTTTGACGAGGTTGAATTATACCAGCCTCTAACATTTGTGCAATCATACGTTCAATTTCGCTCTTCTGGACATAAGGATATCTGTAAGGCCTGATGTTTGGAGGAACACTTCCTGGAATCAAATGAATAGCATGATCATGATCACGAATAGGTGGGAGTCCTTTGGGAGTATCAAACACCTTGGAATGATTTTCCAAGACTTTCTGGAGATCTGGAGAAATAGATGATTTTGATGTTGGAATTTCTAGTGAGCATAATTGTGAAATTACACCTCGTTTTTCTTTCTTTAGAATATTTTTCATGACATTATAGCTTATTATCTTTCCTGGCTTCCTTGTGATACCCCTTCATTCGATTTCCTTTCCTTCTGAAAAAAATTTGAGGAAAAATTCTTTAAAATTAAAAGATACCATTCCTAAAGATTGTAACCATTGTACTCCTAGTATAACATCAGCACCTCCCATTGGGATGGAAATCATTAGACTATTCAACACATATTCCCCCATGGCTAGCTTTATATTATGGTATTTTCCAGAGCAATTTATAGTTCCTCCATTTTCAACCATCACTTGACATTTTGGTGCTGGTTATAGGAAACAATTCAATTCCTTTGCTACCTTATAATGAATAAAATTATGCATACTACCCAAATCAATCAACACTATTACCTTTTTCTTGTTGATATGTCCTTCTATATTAAGAGTTTGAGGAGTGGTAATTCTTGCCAATGCATTACATGATATGGCCAGACTCTTTTCTTCTTATTCTAGGGTTGGTTCCTGGTGTATATCCTCTTCTTGTTCATTTTCTTCTTCCTCTTCACAATCTATGTAGAATAATTTCTTCTCAGCACACCTGTGACCTTTAGTGTATTTGCTATCACAACTGTAGAAAAACCCTTTTTCTCTTTTTTCTTCCAATTTTTTTGGTGTCAACCTTGTAGGTTGTGGAAATATAGGCATAGCAACACTTCCTTCTTTATAGAAGTGAATGGTAGGCTTCCTTGTGACAATAATTTTACATTCAATTTTTCTTTCCAACCTGAATGCCTTCTCCAATGAATCAGGTTCCAAAACGTGAACTTCATGTTGGATGTTATCCTTTAAATTACCTATGAAGAGATCAATCATGTGTTCCTCTGGAATATCAGTTACCCTTATATTCAATTTTTGGAAGTCCTCAATGTGCTCCCCCACTAAACCCTTTTGTTTGAGATTTATCAATTGGCTAAAGAAGTTGTTGCTCTTTGTATCCTCATAATGTGCTATCATTTCCTCCGTAAAAATTGACCAAGTGACAATTTTTTTACGGGAGCAAAGCCATCGATACCATAGAAATGTATTTTGTTCTAAATGTAAAGTTGCAATGCGTACCTTTTGTGTGTTTTGCACATTATGGAGATCAAAATATTGCTCCATCTGTAGTATCCATGTTACAAGATCATTTCCATCAAACTTTCTCATATCCATTTTTGGAATATGGTGGTTCTTCCCGCCAACATTAGAGTTTATGAAATCACGATTAACATTTATTTTGTTCTCATCGTGAGTTTCCTCTACTATATTTTCACCATTAGGAAACATTTCTTGTATCAAAATTGTTAAACCTTTCATGTTTTCTTTTAGATCATTCTTCATGTTCTCCATTTTTTTCATTGATCTTAGCTTCCATGTCATCCATCTTAGATTATGTGCTAGCTTCCATGCAATCTATCTTAGATTCCACGCCTTTCTTCAAACCATCCATCTTCGCTTCCATGCATTTCTTCAAAACTTCTATTTCATTTTTTACTGCTCTTTGCAAGAGCGAAATTTAGTGCAGTTGCTCTTGTAATTTTGATACATCATGTTGCAATTCTTCATCTTCATGAGTCATAGTAGAGCCTTTTGAAGGCTTAATGGGTGTTGAATTATTTTTATGGGGCATTTTTTAGAACCCAATACTGATATCTATTCTACAATATTCCTTTGTAATCAATTCAATTTGATTCTTCAAAAAAGACTTATGCAAGTTGGAAAACAAAAATACACACCTTTTTCTTCCTTTTGAGGAGCTAGATATTGAAATTGGATTATCTCTGTGATTGCGGCTCTTCAATATTTGAAATTTGGCACTGAGGTAGCCTTCTGAATTCTCTTTCAAATGCCACAAGTCTAACTTGATTTGGATTCTCCAAGGCAAATTTATGTCCAATCTCCCACAATCACCTAATTATGGACTGGTTCAGTAGAGCAAACTTGTATGACTTGCCACGTGTCACTGTTTCGTCCTTCGACTCTAAAATTGATAGAAAATAAAATATAGTCTATGTACCTGTGACAAGTTTTTATGGAACTCCAATCCAATGCTCAGAGAGAGAGTTATGAATATTTTCCCATGATCACCTCTTTGAGAAGAAATTCAGAAACATCGAAAAGCCCTAACTTCCACAGATCATATCTCTGAAAATATTGTGAATCAATATGTGAACGTTTGCAAGGATGTTCCTCAGGATTGTGGCTTTGCACTCTAAAAATTTCAGCTTCGAAACCTTCGTAGAAAAAACGTTATTACGAAAATACCACGATGACCTGTTTAGGTTAAATTTAGGAGCCTGCAAAATGACCTAACTTGCACAGATCATATCTCTGAAAATCTTGTGAAAAAAGCTCTGAAATTTTGTGACGATGTTCCTCAAGATTCTGGCTTTGTACTCTAAAAATTTCAGATTCTGAACCTTCGTAGAAAAAAATTATAGCAAAAATTCCATGATGACCTGTTTGGAGCAGTGAAACCCTAGAATCTCAAATCTCTGATACCAAATGTTGTGAAACAAGCTCCAAAAATAGAAGAAAAGAGATAAAAACTTAGAAATAATCCACTTCTATGGGGAAACCTCCAATACATTACATGAATGAACAATTCTTTGATGATACAAATGACCAAAACCTCCTTCTATATATAGGAGTCCATGGGGCCACAATGTTATCTTAGCCGACCTAACAATAATAATTTAAGGGCACAATAATAACAAAATTGGGGTTAAAGGGTTACAACAATAACAATAAGGGGACCTACACTAACATAATAAGGGAATACACCATTAATATACGGACCTAACATACCTAGGGCTCCAAATAAATTTTCCAACCAAGGCTCCATGAACTAAAAGCTTAACCCACAACTAAAGTAATCATGAGAACCAACCATAAAACAAATAATGAAAATCAATCCAAAACACCATGGTTATCTAGGAAATGGCCAGGATAGAAAAATCCACTGTTAATACAAGAAATCCTCCATGCCAATGATAGATCATGACCAAGAAACCACATGCATACACCATGCATGCTAAAACTAGTGAGGAAACATAGATGCAACTCGGTACTTGCAATCTAAACTCTATCAAGTTGTTGATCCCGATATCCTCCTGCGCTTTCATGCTCTTCCTTTACCTTCTTGCTCCAAATCACCAAGTATGGAACACCCTCCAAATATGATCCAAGAAAAATATAAGTATCCAACAGTATGAGAGAGAAAAAGAGAATAGAATGAGAGCCATTAGTGTGAAAAAAAACTTACCAAATGATCCTCATAAGCATTTCTATTAATGAGGCCTCTATTTTCTTCATTTTCCTTCATTTTACTCCTGACATGCAATTTGTGACCTTTCACCTTCCTTTTCTCCTAATTTTGTTTATTTTCATAGATAAAATGCCAATTAATTACTCATGCCTTTCCAAAGCCTTTGACATTTCCATTAGACATGAAAACTAAAATGAATACCCACTAGGATGTTTTTCCTACCATTCATATTCGAATACGTGTCCCATCAATGTGGTCTTATATATTCTTACATGGATTTTTATCTAGGGTTGTTATAAAAAAAATGTAGTGTGGATAGCCTACAATAGGTTGGAGAGTTAAAGTCCCTCCTTAAGCTGTCATCAATCTTCAATCAAAAACATAAGTGTAAATTGTTTTTTCCTATTTTCTTAAGGACTAGGATGAATTGGTCATTTTGTAGATCATGAAATACTTTTGTGTTATAAATGTACATGAATATCTGAGTTGTGAGGCTCATTTTTATGCTCATTATTGGAATTACATAATTCACGTTCATGAATCTAATGCATTCCTTGATGATGTTGTATATTATTATCTTCATGATGGAAGTGTGATACTATGTGTGTTTTCTTTCATCTAGTTTATTTTTAAGATATGTGAATAGATATATAGCTCAACATTTCCGTTATAGTACTTATTGTGTCAAAAAAGAGGGTTCATAATCTCAAGAACTTGAACCATTGTTCTGAATGGAGTATGTTAGTGTTGGTGTGCCAATTACTCATTCAAATCATAAATTCAATGTTTTATGTGTGCTTAAGGGTTCACGTTCTCTTGAAAATTATCAAGTCTCATGAGTGTTGTTCATGTCAATTTAGTGAGAAATTTAACATAAAAAAAAGAGTTGGAAAACAACAAATAAAGTATAGTACATAACCATAGATAACATTAACACGGGTAGTTGATGAAGGATTTCACCCCTCTTGGGCTACATATCCTTGCTCCAACTTCCCTGGCTTAGGCCTCTATATTATGCTCAAATTTTGAAATTGACATGTTTACAATTTTCATTTTCGCCTATAACATGCTCCAATGGTTCCAGAATAGTTCAAAATTGTCATCTAGCCTCTTTCTAAGCCTGCATTGGTTGAAAATTGTAAATGTTATGGCCTCTTCAATTCCTCCCACTATTTTAGGCACCAAACTAGTTATCAAATTGTAAATGTTAGGCCTCTTCAATTCCTCACAATTACTGCTAAGTGGGGGTTAGCACTAGTTAAGTGCAGTTAATGTGCTAATCCTACTCTTAAATAAATTTGAATTTAATTTATGAATTAAAAATAATAAAAATGGTTTAAGGGTTAAGTAATCGAGGTTACGGTTCATTTATACTCTAGTTCGTGCTAGAGCTCTACCGGTGGTCATGGGCATTGGTCCTATGGAATAGGGTTGACCCCTCTTTTCCCCCACTGTAAACAATGGTCGTATTAAAATATAAATTGACACCATAGTTAGTTAAGAACCAATGTATAGTGGAGGTCGTAAGGCATGAATTTCTATGATGGTAGGTTACGGGGTTGAACCTCGGCGGCTCCGCCTGAAATTTGACCAAAAATTTTACATAACCTTTTGACCTTGGGGGGCACGTGGTGGCCTCCACGCTTTCCACGTGTCATGACCCCATTGGTCCAACCCAACACCAATAAACCAATCTGATACTGCCACTTGTCAAGCGTTGATAGATTCACCTATTGGAATATTTCAAGAATATTCCAAGGAATATTCCTTCAAATATACCTTTTGCTGACTTAATTACACAGATGCCTGGTCATCATCCGTATCACCCTTCCACAAAATCTATGTGTTTAGCCAAGAAAACACATCACGTTTGTGGGAGCATACGGTGACATTTTTTTATGAAATGAAGTGTGACAGATTCACAACGACAAGAACTACATGGTTGTTCAGGTTCTGGCCTAATATGAGAACTTTGATTTTTGAGCATAAAATTGAGAACCTGGTCATTCCTCCCCACTGTAAGCCTTTTGGACCCAAAAATCTCTTTCACTACTGAAAATGTGGCTGAGGGTACATTTCCATCACCTTTATAGTCTCAAACCACTAGAATTTTCCCATTTTCATCAATTTGAGCTTTTCACAAAAACTAATCTTTTTCCTTTACTCTAGAGACCCTGTCATACTGTTGTAGACACCATCATGTTGTAATTTAACTAAATTTTCATAACAAAAAGTTTTCCTTGCAAAAAAAACGTGTTCCCACCTCGGTCATCAATCAAAGGAAACTTGAAATCTGTCTCACCTCGAACATTACCGACATGGAGATTTTTAGCTTGTCTTGTCTCGTACTTGCATTGAATTTTGACATCTTGCACCGACATCTTGTTTCAATCACTGCTCAACAGTTATGTTGACTACTGCAAATATTTCACATATTTTATACCTCCTTTCAAGGGAACATGTTAGAGTCCTGAAACATATTGTTACAAATATTAACAACTTCAATGAAATCAAATTGATAATTTGATGCATATTTTTGAAAGGTGTCATTCAAAACATCTCTATGCTTGAACATTAACAAATCAAATTTTGACTTGCATTCACCATTCTCTTAATTTCTCCTGCATGTGTAAGATACAAACTTCTCCTATTCTTATGCGCTTTAACTATGTACTCAATTCCATCCTTAAACAAGTGATACTTATTCTAATGGTGATCAAATACTTCTTTCCTATCATAATGTTAAGGAATTTCCAAAACAATACCTGAAATCTCAAGAGACACTACATCAAGTTCAACTTCATCAAGAAAGTTTGAATTGATTGAAAACCTTAGGATGCCCTTCCTTCCTACCTTCAAATTTTCATTATTGCATATCCATACTAAAGGATAAGGTCTTGGATCTGTAATAGTTTCAAGATTTAACTTCTTAACTAAGTCTTTGGAAATCAAATTAACTTGAGAACCACTATCAAATAGTGTGTCTATCTTGGTATGTTTTGAAACAACTCTAATATGAAAGAGTTCAATTATTATATCTTCATCTTGTGTTACATAATGACAACTTGGAGAACTAGTGCTTGCTATATTCTTAGTGTTCAAACTCATTGCTGTAATCTTGGTTTCATCTCCTAAATCTGAACCTAAGTCATGTCCAATGATTGCAACAAATTTTCCCTTCTCTTTAGCTTCAATATTTTTTGGCCTCAACTATGGATGGAGTTTCCAACAATGGTCTTCATCATGGCCATTCTTCCAATGATGTTTACATTTGAGTTTCTCTTTCCCTATTTTGATAGAACTATTTTTCTTTCCTCTTCCATTAAACTTACCCTTTCATTTACCCTCATACTCAATGAAACCATCACCTTTCTCATCTACACTATGTTTTCCTCTTGCTTCTAGGTGTATGGGTTGAACGCAAACCTCATCTAAATTTGTGGGATTAGACATGAGAATAGTATATCTAAGATAATTGTGCAAACTCCCAATATTCTTTAACAAAGTTTCTTAAGAATAAATATTGAAACCCAAAATAAGAGCTCTTCTCCTAAATTCATGAGTATAATCTTGCACACTTTTCCCTTTGAATTGTCTAAATTTTTTCCATTCCATAATGGATTTCTGCATGTAATCTGGAGGATAGAATTGAATTTTGATGGTAGCAATAAAATTTGACCAAGTAATTGAGATCTTACAGTGGGTTTCAATCTTTTCTTGAGTCCTTTCTTCGCACCATACAAGTGTTGATACATTCATCCTCAAGGAAGCCAATTGAATATTTATGTCATATTCTTGAATGTTTTGAATTTTTGAATAAAAATCCAATTGACAAATCCAATAATCTAGCTTCTTTGCATCCACTTCACCATTATAAATTGGAAGCTCAAACTTAACATCAAACTTAAGAAAAGGTGATTCACTAGCTCCTTTGGAAGTATTTGTATGAATATATGGAAGAGTTGTGGTAGTGGAAGATTATGATGATTAAGGTGAAGATGGCAGTAAGGATGATGTTGGAGTGGATGGTGGTTTCTTATCATCTCCATGGTCTCTTCCTCGCACAAATCCCTCTCCTCTTGGAGGCCTTGAACTCTCTCCTTGCATCCTTAGATTCCTTTCCTCATAGAGGACTTTGACCATCTTAGTCATATCAAAGAGTGCCTTCTTGAATGCTCTCTCACCTTCTATCATGATAAGGTCTCCTTCATGAAACATGCTCACTGAAGACTTGACTTCAACTTGAGGATGTGCTGCAGTCCAAGACTTTGGAAACCTTTCCCTTCTTCCCCTTGACCCAAATACAGAGCTCTCAACCAGTTTCCCTCCTCTTTTGAGTATTAACCTTGTAATCATGACACAAACTTGCAAACAATTAGATCCCTTATTGTGCAGCAAAACCTAATGAACTTGATCTCTGATACCAAAAATGAACTTAATGGAGTATGTTAGTGTTGTTGTGCTAATTACTCACTGAAATTATAAATTCAATTTCTTATGCGTGCTTAAGCATTCAGGCTCTCCTGAAAAGTGTGAAGTATCATGAGTGTTTTTCATGTCAATTTAGTGAGAAATTTAACATAAAAACAATAGTCAAACAACAACAATGTACAAAAGATCACCATACATATTAACACATGTATATGATGAACGAGTTCACCCCTCCTGGGCTACATCTCCTTGGTCCAGTTTCCATGGCTCTTGCCTCTACATTATGCTAAAATTATCAAATTTACCTACTTACAATGCTTCTTTGCTCCTGTAACCTACTCCAATGAGTCGAGAATATCTCAAAATGGTTAGCTAGCCTCTTTTTGATCCTGAATTGGTCAAAAATTGCAAACGTTATGGCCTCTTCAATTTCTCCCACTATTTTAGGCCCTAAACTAGTTAACTACCACTAAAAATGGTAGTTTCCGCCAAATCCGGAGGTCCACCAATTAATTTGAAATTAGTTCTAAGTGGGTGTTAGTGCTAGTTAAGCACAGTTAACGTGTTAATCATGGGATTAGATAAATCCAAATTTAATTTATGGATCAACGCTAATAAAAAAAAATTTAAGGGTTAATTAATCAAGGTTATGGTTTGTTAATACTCTTCTTAATGTTGGAGCTCCACTGGCGGTCATGGGCAGTGGTCCTATGCACTGGGGCTAGCCCTTCGGGGCTAGCCCATCTTTTCCACAACCGTAAACATTGGTATTATACAAATGTAAATTGACTCCATAGTTAGCTAAGAACTAACGTATAACGTAGGTGGTAAGGCACAACTTTGTGTCGGGGGAGGTTGCGGGGTCAAACCCTGATGCCTCTGCCTGAACTATGACCAAAACATTTACATAAAATTTCCACCTTTGGGGGGCACATGACGGCCTCGAGGCTTTTCACGTGTCGTGAGCTCGTCCAACCTAACACCAATAAACCAATTGGATGCGGACACTTGTCATGTGTTCATATGTCCACCTCTAGGAATATGATGAGAATATTCCTAGGAATATTTGTTGGAATATAAATTTTTCTGAATGGACTGTACAAATGCCTAGTCAGCATCCCTGTCACCCCTGCACAAAATTTACTTTTTTAGCCAAGTGAACAGATTGTGTTTCCAGTAGCATACAATGACCATTTTTTGTGAAATGAAGTGTGTCGAATTCAGAATGACTAGCGCTACGTGGTCATTAAAATTATGAGCCAATTGAGAAATTTTATTTTTGAGAATAAAATTGAGCACCTGATCAGCTATAATCATGAGGGTGTTGGAATGAGAAGGTAAAATTTTTAGTTTCATAATCTCTTTATTATATATACATATGTCGTTGGGAAAGTGGAATATTTTAAATTTATATTGGTGTGAGTGAGGTAAACAACAGAAGGACTGGGGTGGAACCATGAGTAGCACAACTTGACCCATTCAGCCACTGCTCACCACCCATCACCACTGACTCTTATCGCATGCTAAATGGGAGACAAGTGAACAAATGGTTTTGACCAGTCCAATCATAATTCTTACTGTGGAACCTTGTCACTACCCATTGCCTATGAGAAAGTGTGTTTTGAATGTGATATGACTTGGCCAGTAGAGAATGAATCTATCCATCTAGGGTTCCACTTGATGGAACTCCAACACTGCTCGTCACCCACTGCCAATTTTTGTAACTTATTCATGAAGGTGGAAAGGGGGTCGATGGAGGGTCGTGTTAGTTTGGTGTGATGTGGGGCTATGAACTGCATCTGAAATGATATTCTAATGAAAATAACATATAATAGGGAAGGTCCCACAAACACATAGGGGTAATAACTCATGGTCCTTACACCAGGGATGATATTGCAGTTGCCACATGGTGCGTGGAAAGGAACATGTGATGATAGGGACCCTTCTGTTGCCTTTGCAGTGCAATGTGGGCCATAGATGGATGCCAATTATTAGCCCAATGTTGACATGGCTAATGTGATTAGTCACACTTTAAAAAGGCATATGTTTTAATCCAATAGTGAAATTATGGTAAATTTTATATAGTCGAAAATCTGTCAACGATTTGAGCATGATGGTGAGCTCAAAATATAATTCTTCATACTTGAGAGAAATGGAATTCTAAGAGGGAGTGTTACATGTGGTGTGTGGACACTATATTCATCATTGTGGCCTTTTACCTAATAAGTGGATGACTTAATATAATATTACCTATGATGGTTAATATATGGTACCTACGGAGTTAAATTAGGGGAATACGATTAGATTGGTGGATATGTATGGTTTTTCATAGAGGCCATAAGCCCCATAATGTGAACCTAATCATGATTTATTTCAGATATATTGAGATGAATTACACTATAATTGCAATTCCTTCTAAATTGAGGGTCCTTGTTTGTGTTATTCCTCCCACAAAGCTAATATGAAATGTTGTTGGTGTGCTTATATGCATCCCTATGGACGCTCCAACTAGTCTTCGACTACAAACCCATGATTATCTTCACAGAATAAACTATAGCTACTATTTTACTTGTTATTTATCCTACAATAGGATATGATTAGTGTTAAAATATTTTTATTAGACCTATAATACCCCTTTTTTATACCTAAATTAAGGATTTATATTTGTATGTGATTAAATGTGAAAGATCGTAGTAAAGAATAGTTTTTGAGAAATAGCAATCAAATACAAAACGAAATGAAAAGGAGAAAGAATAGACTTATAGTTGGGCTATCATTCCATAAGAGAGGAGGGGTGGGGATTGCATAGGGAGGCTAGATCGAGTTATAACATTTTATTAAATACACCTTGGAATTTGTTAAAAAAAGGGAGTAACATGAGCTTATTTGGGAAGCCACACGATGCATTGTCAATATTCATATATTCATATATTTTGATGGTTATTTTGGGAGGATCCCAAATTTACTCATTTTATTCCATGATTTATGTTGTGTCTTAGGAGAGAAAACAATATATCTATGGTAGAGAGCCATGTCTAGTTGGTTGTAGGGGGAAAGTATTTTATTTTTCCCAACAATATGAGATTTATATGTACATGGAATAGTTGGCATTATAAGGAAAATATATGAGTAGATGAAAATATTTAGAGCTTCTATCATTGATATTTATTGAGTACTCTATATTAAAGAGCTAGAAAGACATGGAATAGCCTCAGCGACTATGTTGTACATCAAGGGGTCTCCACTTTTAGTTTTGTTTGACAAAGGGGAAATATAGAGAGAGGAAGTTGAGATTGTTGTTTGTTTGAGTGGACTAAAATGGCACTTAATATTGATTTTTTATGAGATATTAGAGTGGGCTTAGGCACCCATTCTTGTGTATTCATAACCTTAGGTTAGGATTGACATATCATGTTGTGTATTATTGTGACATTTGTAGAACAATTTTTTATGTCATGTCTATGTTTGGGAGGAATGTCTAATTTATACAACTAGTTGGTGTCGCTATTCGATAAAAATAAGTGTTCTATATGTATTATAGTAATTTATGATTGTAGTTAATTACTGTTTTCCTGATTAATGGGGGTGTTATTCCATTGCATGATTCTTGTTTTGATTAAAATAATATCAAAGTTTTTAAATAATATCCATACACTTAATTTCAATTTCATTCTACAATTTGTACGACTTGTGTGCATTACAGTTTGGTATCTGAGAACAAAATTGATGTGATGTGACTCAGTGTGGAGATGGGTTTGCTACATTGTAGTATCAAAGTGAATATTCTATCATTAAATCCACATGAATAGAAACCAATATAAATTTATTAAATTTATTGTTTCAAAGTGGTAATATGGATTGAAATTGAACACAAAATATGAAATTGTAGAGAAGAATTTGAGTTTTAGAACAATTTGGTGTGTATTTTGAGTGGGTTATTGAATGGGTGAGTTTAAATTGAAAATTATCCATGAAAATTTATTTCCAAATCTTTCAGGGCAACACTATGCAATTTTTCTTAGAAAAATTTATATATACCCATCAATAACTTAGAGTACTTCAGATATTGAAATGAATGGTCAAAATTCCCCATGGATTTGGTCAAAATATTTCATAGTTCATTAAGGAATTCTTTCATATCCCACTAAAAGAGTTTTCTAAAAATTGACGTTAATATTTTTTTTCAAAATGTTATACATTAAAATGAGTTCAATGAAAGGAAAATATTTCATAGTTCATTAAGGAATTCTTTCATATCCCACTAAAAGAGTTTTCTAAAAATTGACGTTAATATTTTTTTTCATAGTCCACTGAAAAAGTGGACTATGCATCACATCTAGAAAACCCTCTCCTCAAGTAGTGAATGAAACTCATCCTCTTTTAGTGATAGGAAATGTATGCGTTTCATCTTTTATTAGACAAATTTATTCCCTTTCCTCCTCTTATTATAGTGGAAACCTAAGGGATGGATTTAATTCTACCATTTGATCTATAAATGGTACGCTTATAATAAGACTATTTCACCCACACATATCATCTCCGAGCTATGTCGAGTGTGTATTTATTACCAAAAAATTCTTCTAATGTGTTCATGGACTATAGTTTCTCTTCATCATTTACAATGGAATCGATGAAAGGATAGTCATAGAAGTTGATTTTTCTACTACAAACTAAAGCTAAAAATCTCTAAAGTCAAAAGTTAGAGTTTCTTTTTTTATAAAAAAGGTTAGATTTCTCAAGATCCTAAAAAAACCCTTTTACTGACAAAATATTGAAGAAGCAACAACTGGATTCACCATCATCATTATGGATTCAATTTTTCTCTTTATTAATTATTTCTCAACCATTTATGAAAAACTTATTTGCTAACTAATTGTGAAGTGTTGGATAAACTTTTTTAATTATGAATTTAAGTAATATTACACACCTAATCTTGGTGTTTTTTTATATATGAGAACAAAACATTTTAAAATGAAATATATATTATAAAAAAATTTCATAAAACATATGATATAATATATAACATAAATAGTAAAATATATAATTAAAAATAATAATAATACAAATCTTAAACACAAAAGACATAACTTGCAACCTACATAGTTCAATCAACAAAGAGTTCTTAACTAAATGCTAAATGAACGGAAATGGTTGTATGGTTATTTGCTTAGGGTACCCAATCTTATGTGCCAAAAATGTTATGTTATTGCAAGGAATACACATAATGACCATAATTCTAACGCATATTCCTTATCATTCTCGTAACCTTTCCACATCTGCTATTACGCTGCTATTTATTGCGCCGAACCACTTCACGTCATGTATCACTCTTGCTATGTAACTATTTCTTAATTGGCTTTTACCACCAAGGATATCGCTATGGATCATAGATTAATACGAAAATCCAAATATATATATAAAATACTCAGTTTGACATATTTATTCATTTTTATTTTTTTTCTTCGGCAGTTGCATAACGATGTCACAAGTAAGAAAATCACACCATAATGGGCCAAATGCCAAATGTTATGCCATTAAATCAAAAGAACAAACTTTGAAGGTGCCCATCAAAATTGAGAATCCCAAAACAGTTTCCCGGACATTCCAAAATTGTTAATCGGGCTCTTTAATAAATATATGAAATTTGGAATGGCAAACATATTTAAAATTAAAAAAAAAAACACGATGCCACTTATTCTAGTAGCTCAATTACGATAGCGTATATCATCACTCCTGGAAGTCGATGGTCATGTTCTAGTTACACTTCAGTTTTTGTTGTAAGAAAGAAGTTTTAAAGGGCTATAACCCTGCAAGCTCACACAAACCTTATTTAATCATGGTTCATCACAGTCATAATATTAATCTCCACATTATGAATACGTATTCACACGATTAGTTAAATCTTTCAAAATTAAATGAACTAATGTAGAAGTTTGCATCCAAATTTAAAATAAATACACAGAAATGTTAAAATTTGTTGAAATTTTTGAATACAATAAACAAAGGAAATGCGTTTTCCCAACACAGAGACTACAACAAATTGTAGAAATTAAACAGTGACACACACAGGCAGCATAATACACAAGAGAGGAACAAACTTAACTTTTCTATTCCTTCACACTCTCTACACTAGCCTAGATCCATATTAACTCCGGATCTATCAAGCGCAGAGAGGGATCAAATCTCTCGAGGTGTAGACCTCTTTTTTGAGGTTTGCACCTCGAGAGATTTGATCCCTCTAGCGTTTGATAGATCTGGAGTTAAGATGGATCTCGGTTGGTTTCAGTAGTGTCTGGCCAAGGAAAATATATCAATAATATGAGCAACATATGATTAATTTTATCAATAATATCTAAATACATCTAATATTTGTTGGAATTAATGGAGAAATCCATAGTTAGGTTGTTTTTATGATAAATATAGGATTCAAATTTTAATCATAGATCTCATATCCTTATATCGAGGGAGTGGTTGAAACCATCCCATTAGTGTGAAAGCCTATATAATTTAGGTTCATTTGATTCAATGATCAGAGTGTGTGTATGTGTGTATACACTCTCCAGGTTCTCACCTGGAGAGCTATTTGATCAATAGTTAATTTTATCATGGTATCAGAGCACAGGATTAGAGGCCTATGTTTCTCTATCTCCGCGGTGGTTGAGGCTAAGTCTTTGGAGGCCGAGAGCCTGTGTGAGGAGCGTTGTTGTTAGCTGCTCCTGGGCTGCGTGAGTTTGCATTGTTGGTTTGACTGATTTTTTTTTCGCTAGTAATTTGCTGTGTGATTAAGTGGGCTGTGATACCTGTGTGAGTAAGCTATGATTTTGGAATAATCGTCTCGACCTGAAGAGATTGAGATATATCTCTACGTGCATCGTTTAAAGGGTTGTTACTGACATTATTTTGGTGAACCATATGTTGTTGTCTGCTACACATTGAGCTCAATTCAAATTGCACAGAAGCCATACTTAATTCTCCAAGTCTAAGGCTGTTTGATAGTTCGAGAGTAGTTATTACTGATGGTCGAGTGGGTTTATATGGTCATCTGAAGCGCCTTCACACGTGTCTGACCTCACACGCCATTTTGAACTGATCCTACGTAAGGAGGGCCGACAGGAATATAGATCTACCCTCGATCGGGATGGAGTGGATCTGCAATATTTGAATCTGTTGATCAAAATTCGATCTGCGGATTCGATCTTTTGTTAAATCAAGCAACAATTGTTGTATTTGATCAACGGTTGGAGAGTTGTAGCTGTGTCTCCGGGCAACCCGTTACCTGGATGGAAAGGAGCAGTGCAGAGTAGCTGTGCTCATGTGTCCGGGTTTTTTCTGGGTGGGAGCCCTAATCTCTGAAACCCACGAACCCCAAATTCTCATTCACATGCCCTTCAACGGTTCCTTCAACAGTGACATCTCACTGATGGTTGCATTGATTGGATCTGAAGAGGGGGATCGGATCGGTTTGTTGTATTGAGACTACTGGGTGAGCCTACTGTTGCAATAGTGATGTGTTGAGAAGGTACAATCCAAACATTCTGCAGATTTTAATTCATATTTATCTTATCAGAACTGAGGGCGGTCATGGCAGGCAGAGATGCTACTTGATGAAATCTAGCAGAGCCCTAGTAATCCCCTCCTGTCAGCGGAAGATATTTTATCCTTTCTTTTTTTGGCCTTTATTTAAAGATCTGAGCCAAAGAGAGGACCTTGGGATGTGTTATTACGTTCTTAGGGTTAGGAATTTAAACCAGAACGAGTTCTTGTCAAAATAAATTGTTTGTTATGGTCATTTGGAGATTTGGTTCGCCAATTCGTGGAGTAGTTGGACAGGAAAATAACAAAATCGTATTGGCCAGAGGAGCTGTGAATTTAGATGCCACTGTAAATTCTTTTCCTAACTGTCAATTTTCAATGAAAATCAATTATGTTTGTTGTTGAGGCGGATAATTTCCTGCGTAGATAAAAGTCCCTATTGTTGTGTTATCTAGAGAGCCCAGACGACGAGATTGCATGTTAATGCTTGTGTGATATGCGTGTCATATAGTGAATTCACTTTGAAATCTTACTGATTGAGAAACAACCCATTTTATTTGAAATATGTGTCATTAGAGGTTACTAATCACATGCATCAGAATTGGATGGTGATATCGTTTCCAGCTTGTTGAGAGGTTGTATGTTGCTTGAGCCAAGGGCACTGAGACCAGCGTGGCACAGAAGCCATAGTCTATAAGGTTCTACTATTGAAGAGCTGCCAAAGAGAGGATTCCCACCTGCGTGGTAACAGGGTTGTTGGAGCTCGATAGAGGACCAAGTGGAATCGAAATGTGGAAGCAAGATAAAACCAGATAAGCTGGACCCTTTAACAACATGTCTATATTTTTTATTCTGATGACGATGATGATGATATTTTCATGTGGTAATTTGTAGGCGTTAGCCTGGGTAGCATGGGTAGCATTTTTTCAGAAAAACAATGTGGTTTTGTTGATGACCATGAGAAACAAGAGGCACAATCTGTTGTGCAAGATCTTGATATTGAAGAGTCACAAGTTGATCTCCAGGAAGGATGTAAAGATGAACAAAATGTTGAATATCAATTTGACAAGCCACATGAAGCTAATGGCGAAGACGTGGCAGAAGAAGACAGAGCTGGAGAAAATTTAAAATGTGATAATCTCGTGAATATTTATGTGTGTGCAGATGACAACATTACTAAAATTTACATGCGTGACACTAGAAATGGTGAGAGGAAACAATTTCCTACTAAGCCTGTCATAAATTTCAAAAGGGCGAGGACAAGAATTCAAGATTTCCATCACTGGGGAAGAAATGAGGTGAAAATACATCACTAACTCACGGTGAGGAAAGTGAAGATGAATCCTCGACATAGAATGAACAAATATCGACTCAGAAGCATAAAGATGAAAATGAAATCCTCAGTTGTCAAGTTTTTTATGCTTTTTTATTGTAAGCCTAGCTGAGACTAGACCAACAGGTGTATGTTATTGTTTAGTACCCTTTCTCCATTAAGGGGGAGTGTTGGAATTAAAGGAGAAATCCATAGTTAGGTTATTGTTATGATAAAGATAGGATTGAGATTCTAATCATAGATCTCATATCCTGATATCGAGGGAGTGGTTGAAACCATCCCGTTAGTGTGAAAGCCTATATAATTTAGGCTCATCTGATTCAATGATCAAAGTGTGTGTATGTGTGTATACATTCTCCAGGTTCTCACCTGGAGAGCTATTTTATCAATAGTTAATTTTATCAATATTAATATAGCCATTTTAAATATGCTAAATATGTGGAGTCATTTTAATTCTAAATTTGCTTAATTACCTGAGTTTGCTGAGATGATAAATATTGTAAAATAACTTTAACGATGAAAAATTATGACTTTTTTTTTCATGAAAAGAGACAATGTAATAATATTGAATGATAGGAAACGTGAATAATAAGAATGTACTCAACTACAAATAGTCTTCAATGTGATCAATATAAAACTATGTTTTTCTCACGGGGGCGTCACTCACAAACCAATATTATATCACGTGCGTTCATATTGGGGTAAAAAAAATCAAAAAATCAAAAAACATTATATTGCCTATATAACTAAGGGTGAGTGGGTTTTTATTTATGATATAAAAATATAAATATTTTGAGGTAATTTTTATTATTTTTTTGGGCCAAGCGGGTAAATGAGGCTGTGGGAAGGCAAAGAGCGCGGAGGCGGTGGGAGGAGAGGGTTTTATGTTCGACTGTTATGGTTCCATTGTTCTGGTTACTGCCAGTGAGGACGAAAGCTCCATTTCTGCTGGATGTCAGAAAAGAATCCAGCCGGGATCTTTCATTCTCCAAGTTCAAGTCCAGGGGCGTAGTGACCATCGTGCTCATTATCGTCTTCGGTTTGTTGAATTCTCTATTCGAAGGTAAAGCTGTAGCCAAGCTACCCTTCGCCCCGATTCCTTTCATACAGAAAATGAGCCATAGGGGCCTCAGTGGAGATGATCCAACGGACTGCGCGATGGTTTTCTTCTATTTCTTGTGCTCTATGAGCATTAGATCTAATTTGCAGAAGTTTCTAGGGTTCGCTCCTCCCAGGGGTGCTGCAGGCGCAGGATTGTTCCCTGTTCCTGATACCAAATCGAGTTAAAATAAATGAGTGAGGGTTTGAAATGACGCGGAGAGGGATTCACTGTAACCCAAATCGCAGTAAAGCGATGCACGGTAATTCATTTTAATTTGGGGATTTTTGGTAGCGCCGACCAAAACAATGTACTATTTCATGAGGGTTTTAACATTTTAGGTTTTGGGTATACTTATTGATTGGGATATTCAGTGACTTATTTGAATACTTCTGCGGACATAATTTTTGTGTGAGATTTGGGCATTTCGTGCATAAGATTTTTTCGGTTATGGTATCTTAAATGGTGTTGGCTTGTTTGGTTCCCCCTTTAACGCCCTTTTGAGGCCTACCCAATCTGTAGGAACAACTTTCTTATAAGCAAAATTGAATGTCAAATTTGATCAGAGTTCTATCAAAAATTGATAAAATGCCAGGTTTCATGCTTATAAGCTTTTACTTCCATGATTGAACATCTCAGTTACGAAATTTTTTAGTTCATTTTTTTACGTGGGTTTTGGAGAGAATTTTAACTACAAATATTCGTGTATAAGGGTTGCATTTGATTAGTGCGTTTCTCATTAAATTCTTTACTTCAAATGCTATTGTTAGTTTGATTACTTGTGTGGGCTTGTTTGATACCTGTTACATAATGGCTACTTAAGTATTTGCTGCTCTACGGCCTGGATGGGGGCGGGAGGATCCATCAAGACTTTGTATGCGTAACGGTGTGTGTGTAGCGGTGACTTTGAGTTAGACAATGCATTGGATGCGATAACTATGGACACTAGCACAGATCTTTCTAAACCCCGAGTAAGTTGGGTGTTCACCGGTGTGAGTTTTTCATTTGACATCATATTGGTGTTGACTAGATTTGATATGGGTGTCTTGTTAAAATTCTCGACTCAAATTTAATTTTTATGTGGGCTTGTTTAACTTGTATTACATGATCAATGCTTAAATGTTGGTGGTATAATATGCGTTATTTGAGAGAGAGAATCAATCTGCTCTAAAACTTGGTTACGAATGGGGCATCCATCAAATATATGGTGTCTGTGACAGTGCATATGAATGAAATGATTTATTGTGTATTGGATGTGGACACTAGGACAGATCTTTCTGTACCCCGATTAAGTTGAATGTTAACCGGTGTGTGAGTTTTTCATATGACATCTGGCGTTGACTAGATTTGATAAGGATGTCTTGTTAAAATTCTCGACTCAAATTTAATTCTTATGTGGGCTTGTTTAACTTCTATTACATGATCAGTACATTATTATTGGTGGTAAAATATGCATTATTTGTGAGAGAATCAATCTGCTCTACAACCTGGTTATTAATTGGGACACTGGCACGCATCCATAGAAACCCAGGTTTTTTAAGCAATAAGTTTTCACTAATATGAGTTTTCTTTATGGGATCTTATATGGTGCTGGCTACTTTTGACGAGGGCGTGTCTCGATAGAATTCTTTGCTAAAATGTGATTCTTACTGTTATTTTCTATGTGGGTTTGTTTAATTTCTATTACATGATTGAAGCATAAGCATTTTCTTCATAAAATGCAGTACTGCACCAAAGAAACAAGCTGCTCCGATGCCAGGGTTTGATGTGCAATAAGTTTACACCAATGTATGAGTTTTGCATATGGGTTCTTATGTGGTGCTGGCAACATTTGATTAAAGTGTCTTATGAAAGTTATTTACTTCAAGGTAATTTTACTGTAATTTCCTTTTCTGAAATGATGTAGATAACCTGAACTTGTACATAATATCTATGACTTCAAAAAGTTTGCTTCTTTTAGCATTTTTAGGCATTCTGATTACTACAAGGACCCAAGGCCTATATGACTGAGGCCTGTTTACATGGGATGTTATATATTCCAATTGTGTGATCTCTGATGTAGTAAGTGAACAGTTATCCATTCACAAGCTTGATCCATAGCCCTCCCTCAAATTAATTGAAGCAGATGAAACTATGAGCAAAACTCCGCTTTTCAATGGGTTTCTAGTGTATATGTTGGAAATAAAGGGATTGTATGTGCAATGACCAAAGAGAGACCCTTCTTCCGGCAACTGTTGTCCTTAGATATATGCTTTCTGTAAGGGCTGCAAAATCAAGAGCTTCCAAGAGTGCTAGTTTTTGGCTTGCCAGTCTTCTTTCAGCCTATCTTTAGCTTTTATTTACCAGACTAGGAAATTTTGTGGATATGATTTTAAGTATAGGCAAAATTTACATATAGCCTTAATCTTTCAATTCATATTATTTCAATGTCTTCCAAAAAATCTAGGTTTATTGATTTCAACAGATCATTGCACTTCTTGCATAAGATTTGGCCTGATATGTAATTTTTCTTTCTGTATTTGCCATTTAATATCTCTTTTATGAGAAAAGATGCCTGTACAATCCATGGCAATTAATGGATTCTGACCTTGAGCATTAATGAGTGTTATTAATGTTGTTTCTTGGACTCCGTTTCTAGCTCTGAATGCATTTATTCTTGCTTTTGTCTTTCTCTATATTTTAAATGAACTGGCCTATTTTTCCACTCTTTTGGATCATCAATAACTTTCACCTCACAACGATACCCTGATTCAAACTAGTGCTAATTAAAACCTCACATCAATCTGATCTTTTCTCTTGCATGATCCGCAAATTCATTTAATCATGAATTTTCTTCGTGTTGCACTTTTTCCTTTCTTGCTAGCATTTTCTCGTCAATTTACATAATGCAAAGGGTAAAATTTACATAATGCATTTTCTGTCCACTTGTTTCTGAATTCTTCACCAAGTCAAGCTCCACAAAATTGTACACACACCAAGCCGAGGAGACATGTTAAGACGGAGGGTGTAGTCCATTCACAGGAGACTTGTCACAGGTTTGCTGTAGGTTAAGTGATAGGTTTTTAAAGCTAATCAAAGCTTCTACAGTGATATATGTTTTGGTCTTGAATAATAATTCAATCACAGAAAATTACCCCAACCTTCTAAAATCAACCCAAACTTCTTTTCTCGGCCTCTTGTTGCTGTTCCTTGTCTTCTTAGATATCTTCACCGAAAATCCTTGGTCAAATGAATGGTTCAACACTCCTTTTTATATGAGTCTGACGTTGAATTGAAGGCACACGTCTTTCTAGAGGAAGGCCGACATGAAGGACAAGCACACGTCTTTCTGAAGGCCGACATGAAGGACAACCTCCGCTGTACCTCAACCTCAAAGTCTTCTTATTTTCTCTGATAATGTCCTTCTCGACCTCCTCCTTTTTCTGTCCACTTGTTTCTGAATTCTTCACCAAGTCAAGCTCCACAAAACCGTCCACACACCAAGCTGAGGAGACATGTTAAGACAGAGGGTGTAGTCCATTCACAGGAGACTTGTTACAGGTTTGCTGTAGGTTGAGTGATAGGTTTTTAAAGTTAATCAGAGCTTCTATAGTGATATATGTTTTGGTCTTGAATAATAATTCAATCACAGAAAATTACCCCAACCTTCTAAAACCAACCCAAACTTCTTTTCTCGCCCTCCTATTTCTGTTCCTTGTCTTCTTAGATATCTTCACCAAAAATCCTTGGTCAAATGAATGGTTCAACACTCATTTTTATATGAGTCTGACGTTGAATTGAAGGCACACATCTTTCTGGAGGAAGGCGAATGGAAAGTGTTAATGTTAAGATGAATAATGATTCCAGCTCCAACTCATTCATCAAAGGAGCACAACTGAACTATTTCAGAGCGCCATTGATGGGTCGCATGATACCACAATGTATGAACAGTCTGAGCAGTTCACCAGCAGCGACAGCTCCCAAGTCTCAAGTATTCCAAACTTTGTAGTGGGTTTGAATAATATTGTCAGTGATGTCAAACATATCCTATTCAAGAACGGAGTTAGTATCGTTGGGGTTGAATGGATGGGTGGAAGCGAAAAACTACCATTTCATTAGCCCCTTGCAACGATCCCGAAGTCAAAGGTAAGAACAACTCCCCTGTTTTAATTGTCATACCGAGCTTCCATATTATTGCTTCCCTTTTCGTTTTTTCAGTGCTTATTCTCGTTGTGATTATCAAATTTCTTCCAAAACAATATAATTTTCATAACTGTTGCACGGTCTCCAAATGTAATGGGCCTTTTGGAGATTATGTGGGATAAAATAATCAGAGGTCGAAGGCCTGTTTTTCAGAGCATCGAGGATGTGCACAACCAACTATAGAAGAAACTCAGTTTACAAGGAAATCCACAGATGTTGGTGATTTTGGATGATGTTTGGTCAAAATCAGATGTGGAACAGTTGTTGTTTGAAGTAGAGGGTTGCAAAACGGTTATCACAACCAGGCAGGATCTCGCTATTCCTCAAACAGACAGCAGTCACGTGTATAACGTACGCATGTTGCAGAAGGTTGATGCCCTGTCTCATTTCTGTTTTTGGGCCTTTGGACAGCCTCCGATTCCAACAAGAAATGACGAAGTTGTTGTTAAACAGGTATGAATATGACATACTATTCAAAATCTCATACCCTAACTGCTTGTTTCTCTACCCTGCACAAATGCTTTGCATCCTATTATACAATGTTCAAACTCAGATTGATTTTATGCCCCTTTGATAGATAAATGGTTTTATAGGTCTAAAATCGGAGAGTTAACAACTCCAAAAAAAAATTTAATGCTTTATATTTCTGCAGAAGATTAACATGTTTAACTGCTAAAATATTTTTCGGTTGAAGCATTCTGTATGGGTTTACCACTTGCCCTCTAGGTGATTGGAAGCCCTTTGTGCAATGAGCCATAGCCAGTTTGGGAAAATGCTAAGAAGAAAATTTCAAGAGCAGAATCTATATCGAAACATCATAGAGAGGATCCGCTCCATTGCTTGGAAACAAGTATTGATGTCCTTGATGATGAAACAAAGGACTTTATGGACTTGGGGACATTTCCCAAGGGTAGAAAGATCTGTGTAGATTCATTGCTGGATATTTGGGTATATGCCCATGGAATGGATAGGAAAGATGCTTTTGTGGTCTTGTTAGAACTTGCAAGTTGAAATCTCCTAAATCTCACAAGCGATTCAAGGTGAGGAACTTGCTTAGATTTGCTGCCTTCAATAAATTTTCTGATTGTTTTGTTATTCTCATTCTTCATATTTGTATCTCAACTTAATTTTGAAGTCTTTTATGAGCACTAGCTTTGCAAAAAGTTTAGGCAAAAAAAAACAGAAATCAAGAAGGTAAGATAAATCAATGTGTTAGCTGGTAAAGATAAAGGTGTTTTTCAGATCACTACCTTTGGTTAATAAAACACTTTAAGGCTAGTGTTTTTGCACAAGAATGATGGCTAATATTCTCTAGAATTTATGAATAATAAGAGGCCATTTGGGGCAAGATCTGTTATTTCTATTGTAGACAGTGAAATTGATTATTAGACACTTCAAAAATTTACTGTATAGCTGACATTTACATGCTATTTGTCTATTTGTGAGAGAACTGGAAATTTCAGATTATGTTACTTGGTCAGGAAGTAGCTGTGAAATAACTCACATATATATGTATAAAACTGGCATTGGAAAAAATGAGTGAAAATTTACGTTTTATATGTATTTTAGCTTCATGCAATTTTTTTTTACAACTTTGTATTATTCCTTCTTTTTCCATACTAATATATGTATTGTATGCCATTGGATGCAAGCAAAGCAGAACATCATCTATTTTTTTTTCAATGTCTTTGGAACATAAGATAAAATGCATTTTGTTTTGGGTCAACTGTGTGGATTTCAAAGACACTTAGATCTTTGATGCTCATCAAAGAATGGCTTAAGATTCATGATAGAGGAGAGGTTCATATGAAAAAAATGCTAGAAATGTGATTGATTATTGGTTATGTTTAAGAGAAATGTTCTACACTAGCATGCTTTCTAAAATTCATTTATATTTGCTCCACGCGTGCAGCTTCAGGAAACTACACAATCTTCATCTGGAGAAACTAATGTCAAATTTCAGATAACAAAAGACACTTTGGAGGCCATGTTGAGATCTATGTACTACATAAGAGACCAAATGTCTAATGTTGTAAGTAGATCCAATTATATACTGCAATAAATTTCATAAATTTAGAAGTTAGAACATAATTATTCATATTTCTACAGTGTAGTTTTTATTGATCTTATTAACTAGTTGACTGAATTGTTAATTTCAACCTACTCCATAGTTTTATGAGACTTGAAATAATAGGTCTACTTCTACGTGAACTTCTTACAAGACTACTATGTAATGAAATTCCACGTGTTTGTTTTCAGGGTGCAACTTCAAGTGGGCGGCATTGAGGAATGGCCAGCAATAATGTATTTGAATATAGCAAAATCATTAGATGTATTTGGTCTGGATTTTGAGACATGAAAAGTGAGAATTCATTACTTGAATATTTCAGTGAGTGGGTGGGAAAAAATTTCAATATGAATGGTTTAAAGAGGGAAAGGGATAGTGTTGTACTTGGGCCACTTTCATGTAATAAGAGTCTCATGACACTTAATAGTTACTTGAGCTTGAAGTTATGGTTTCTTCCTGTTTGTATAACCAAGGGTTTCCCCTTCTTTTGTAACTCATTACTTGATCAATACAATTAACAACCTACATTGCAGAGCTCTTCCTTGATATTATTTGGATGCCTCTAAACATTGCTTTTCCTGTTGTCATTTTCTACTTATTTGGGGTTTATTGTTATTTTATTTCTTCTTGTACTATTGTAGTTGCAATAGAAGTGCAGCTTTGTATGCATACAAATTGGTTTACGAGCTACAAGGCTGTATCCTGTTGTCATTTTCTACTTATTTGGGGTTTATTGTTATTTTATTTCTTCTTGTACTATTGTAGTTGCAATAGTACTGTAGCTTTGTATACATACAAATTGTTTCACGAGCTACAAGGCAGATATTTTGGCAAAAATTCAATATGAATGGTTAAAAGACGGAAAGGGATAGCGTTGCACTTGGGCCACTTTCATGTAATAAGAGTCTCATGACACTTAATAGTTACTTGAGCTTGAAGTTATGGTTTCTTCCTGTTTGTATAACCAAGGGTTTCCCCTTCTTTGGTAACTCATTACTTGATCAATACAATTAACAACCTACATTGCAGAGCTCTTCCTCGATATTATTTTGATGCCTCTAAACATTGCTTTTCCTGTTGTCATTTTCTACTTATTTGGGGTTTATTGTTATTTTATTTCGTCTTGTACTATTGTAGTTGCAATAGTAGTACAGCTTTGTATGCATACAAATTGGTTTACGAGCTACAAGGCTTTATCCTGTTGTCATTTTCTACTTATTTGGGGTTTATTTTTATTTTATTTCTTCTTGTACTATTTGAGTTGCAATAGTAGTGCAGCTTTGTATGCATACAAATTGGTTTACAAGCTACAAGGCTGAGATTTCGGCAAAAATTCAATATGAATGGTTAAAAGAGGGAAAGGGATAGCATTGTACTTGGGCCACTTTCATGTAATAAGAGTCTCATGACACTTAATAGTTACTTGAGCCTGAAGTTATGGTTTCTTCCTGTTTGTATAACCAAGGGTTTCCCCTTCTTTTGTAACTCATGACTTGATCAATACAATTAACAACCTACATTGCAAGACCTCTTCCTCGATATTATTTGGATGCCTCTAAACATTGTTTTTCCTGTTGTCATTTTATATTTATTTGGGGTTTATTGTTATTTTATTTCTTCTTGTACTATTGTAGTTGCAATAGTAGTGCAACGTTGTATGCATACAAATTGGTTTACGAGCTACAAGGCTTTATCCTGTTGTCATTTTCTACTTATTTGGGGTTTATTGTTATTTTATTTCTTCTTGTACTATTGTAGTTGCAATAGTAGTGCAGCTTTGTATGCATAGAAATTGGTTTACGAGCTACAACACTGAGATTTTGGCAAAATGTAATCAAACTTCGAATGTTGATAAATACAAAGAATCACGAAAAATAATCATTTGGTGATTCTAAATGACATTTTTTCACATGACAACTTGCAAGACTAAGGCAGGTCGAGAAAATGATAGAAAGACAAAATGCAATCCCTATGACTTTGAAGGTGATGTCGGAATGCATACATGGATGAGAAAGATCACAAGAAGAAAGGTGAATTATAGAATGCATGTGGTGTCATAAGTGAATTGTAGAATGCGTGTGGGGTCATTAGAGAGGCATCATGTCATTATGTCAAGGATATAAATATTAAGGGGTGTAAAAAATGTTAATGAAAAAACAGATACCTACAATATCTAGTGAAGTTAGGGGTTTTTTAATTGGGAAAATGCAATGGGTTAGTATTGGTAGGGGGTTAAATAAAGTGATTTTTAGAGACATTTTCCAATATGTAGTCAAATTAAGGGTATTGTTTAGTATGCCACGAACGCACGTGCTATGCCATAGTTTAATTGAGTGACACCCCCGTGGTTTTTCTATTGTTCTTATTCTCACCCTTGTTATTTTGGTCATATTTTCATATTGATTATATAAAAATGGCAGTTGGAATCATAAACCATTTAAATATTTAGCTCGAGTTGTTGTAGTAAACATCACACCTTGTCTTTCTTTCTCTCCAATATTAATAGGTTTAATTAATGTAACAAAAAAATCAACATACATTGTCAATAATTTTTTGTGTTAACACCGAAATCAATGCGCACTATTAATCCAATGACTTTAAAATTAATGCACCATCATGTATCCAATTACATCAAATCAGAAATCAACATATACATTGAAATCAATGCATCTAATGCAAGAAATCAAATAATATTAGAAAAAAACATCGACACTGAAATCAACGCATTTAATGCAAGTAATCAAATAGGATTAGAAATCAACATCTACACTCAAATAATTGCATCTAGTGCAAGTACGCAAATAGGATTAGATACCAACATCTACACTTAAATCAATGCATCTAGTGCAAGCGATAAAATAGGAATAGAAATCACCATCTACACTTAAATCAATGCATTTAATGCAAACAATCAAATAGGATTAGAAATCATCTATATTAAAATCAATGCATCTAGTGCAAGCAATAAAATATAATTAGAAATCAACATCAACATTGAAATTAATGCATCTAGTGAAAAAATTCAAATAGGATTAGAAATCACCATCTACACTGAAATCAATTCATTTAGTGCAAGAAATAAAATAGGATTAGAAATCATCTACATTGAAATCAATGCATCTAGTCCAAGTAACCAAATATCATTAGAAATCAACATCTACACTAAAATCAATGCATCTAGTGTAAGCAATCAAATAGGATTAGAAATCACCATTTATGTTGAAATCAATGCATCTAGTGCAAGAAGTATTCTTCCCTCTCTTTCTCCTCCATATATATCTATATCTCCCTCCATATCTCCTTCTTTGTCTCTTTATCTCACCCCACCAAACATACACACTCTCTCACTCCATATATATTAATCTCTTTGTCCCTCCCTCCTTGTCTCCATCTATCTCTTCTTTCAATTCACCTTCCATATATATATCTCTAACTCCTTTTGTCTCTCTATATCAACCCCAAAACATACACTCTATTTCTCCAATCTATCTATCACTCCCTCCTCCTCTCCCCTCTCTATCTCTTCCTCTTCCCTCCCTCCCCCGCTTCTATCTCTCTTCTCTCCTGCTATCCTCTATCCCTCTATCTCTATATTCCTTATCAGTCCCCCTCTCTCTCTCTCTCCACCTTTCACTCTATGTCTTTATGCTTACCTCCCTCTCTAACTATATTCTTTATAAATCCCTCTCTATGTCTCTCTCCACCTTTCGTTCTTTGTCTTTATTCTTACCTCCCTCTCTCCCCCCCTCCATATCCATATCTCTTTCCTTACCTCTCTTCAATCTCTCTCTTCCTTTCTCTCCCACCTCTCTTTTTCTCTATCTTCAACTTCCAACTTTGTTACTATATTCCCATCTCTCTCTTTCTCTCCCCCCTTCTCTCCATATCTCCTTGTTTGTCTCTTATCTCACCCCCAAACATACACACTCTCTCTCCTTCTCTACCTTGCCACTCTTTCTCTCTCTCTCTCTCTCTCTCTCTCCACTACTCACTATATATGTCTTTCTTCTTCCCTCCATATCTTCCCATCCAACTCGATATATATATCCCTCCCTATCTCTCCCTCCCTCTCTCCTCCTCTCTCCATCCCTCTATCCTCCTCTCTTTTAAGTCCCCTATGTTTTCCTTCCTCTCTCTCACTTTCTCTCCTACCACCATCTCTATTCCCTAATCACTCTCTCTCTCCCCCCCCCCCATAATCCTTGCTCTATCCCAATCACTATCTTCCTCTCTCTCAAGTCGCCTCTCTCGTCCTTCCTCTCTCTCCCTTTCTCTCATGTCTCCCTCTATCTCCCCCACCCTCTCTCTCTCTCTATCTCTCTCTCTGCCCTCCAATCCTCTCTCTTCCCCCATCACTCTATCTCTCTATCCAACTATGTTACTATATCCCTCCCTTTCTCCTTCTCTCTCCTTCTCTTCCCCCTTGTCTCCAACACTCCTATTTATCTTTATATCACCCCTAAAAATACACACATTCTATCCATACCTCGCTTTCCACTCCCTCTCTCTCCACTTCTCATTCTCTATTTCTTTCTTATTCCCTCCCTCTCTCCCCTTCCAAGTCCATCTCTCTATCCCTCCCTCTCTCCTCCTCCTCTCATCCTTCCTCTTTCTCCCTTTATCTCCTACCTCCCTCTCCCTTCCAGCTTCTCTCTCTCTCTCTCTCTCCCTCCTCTTTCTCCCTTTATCTCCTAACTGCCTCTCCCTTCCCCCTTCTCTCTCTCTCTCTCTCTCTCTCTCTCCTACTCTCTGCCCTCCAATCCTCTCTCTCTTTCTCTACCCTCCAATCCTCTCTCCTTCTCTCTCTCTCACCTCCATCTTTATGCCTCCCTCTCCCTCTCTTACCCTCCTCCACCTTTCTCACTTCTCGTGTTCTCTCTCTCTTGAATTTAGTGCAAGAAATCAAATAGGATTAGAAATCATCTACATTGAAATCACTGCATCTAGTCGAAGTAATCAAATATCATTATAAATCAACATCTACACTAAAATCAATGCACCTAGTGAAAACTATCAAATAGAATTAGGAATCACCATTTACACTGAAATCAATGCATCTAGTGCAAGAAATATTCTTCCCTCTCTCCCCCCTCCATCTATATCTTTATCTACCTCAATCTCTCCTTATTTGTCTCTTTATCTCACCCCACTGAACAGACACACTCGCTCACTCAATATCTATCAATATCTTTGTCCATCCCTCCTTGTCTCCATCTATATCTTCATTCTCTTCACCTTCTAGTATCTCTATCTCCCTTTGTCTCTCTATATCAACCCAAAACATACACCATATTTCTCCAATATATCTATCTATCACCAAGCCCTCCTCTCTCTCTCTCTCTCTCTCTCTCTATCTATCTCTCTTCCCTCCAATACACTCTCTTCCTTCATCACTCTCTCCCTCTCTCTCGAACTATATTACTATATCCCTCCCTTTCTCCTTCTCTCCCCCTGATCTCCATCACTCCTTCTATGTCTCTTTATCTCACCACTAAACATACACACTTTCTCTCCATATCTCCCTTGTCACTCCCTCTCTCTCTTCTCACTCTCTATGTTTTTCTTTTTACCCCCATCTCTCCCCCTCCAAGTCCATCTCTCTATCCTTCCCTCTCTCCTCCTCCTCTAATCCTTCCTCTCCCTCCCTTTCTCTCCTACCTCCCTCTCCCTTCCCCCTTCTCTCTCTCTCTCTCTCTCTACCCTCCAATCCTCTCTCTCTCCCACCTCCATATTTATGTCTCCCTCTCCCTCTCTTACCCTTATCTACCTTTCTCACTTCTCTCCTTCTCTCTCTCCATCTCTCCCTTGGCACCCGCCTATTTCTCCACCTCTATCATATGTCTTTCTTATTCTCTCGCATATATATCTAGGGTTAATATATATATATATATATAGCAAATTTAATATTGTATTAATCCAAAGTTTTAATAATAATATTTTATTATTAATGTTAGGGTTAATAATATTTTTTTGTATGGTATTAATAATTATTTGGTCGGCGATATTTGGCCCACAGTATTGGTATATAATTAGATGTTGATTTCTAATCCTATTAGATATATTTTTACTTATTTACCTTACCTCTTTATATCTATTTTATCTTTATTTATTTACCATACCTCTTTTAAAAATATGGTATTTGGCCTATGGTATTTTTTGCCCATGGTATTAATAATAATTTGTCCCATGCTATTTCGCCCATAGGCTTCACCTAAATACAACATATTTTTTGACTTTTTGCAAATATAAAGAGGTTTATGGAGTAAATATAAAAAAAAGTCGTTATTTATTTACAATACCTCTAGCTTATTTATATTTTTATTTATCTACCATACTTCGTGAGTAAGAATAAAAAGAGGTTTTATTTATTTACCATGCCTCTCGTTTACTTATATTTCTATTTATAAACCATATTTGAGTGTTAGTAAACTTCTTCATATTTTAAATTTACATTGTTTAGATTTATTTGTAATGAATTTTAAATGTTTATTTATATGGTTATGTAAGTCATTGTTTAAGCCGACATTGTTTATATTTTATTTTTTGTAGTTTTTTACTTTGGCTTCCAACATAATTACACATCCGGGTATTTTTTAATTTTTTTTTTAGTTTTTTACTTTGGCTTCTAACATACTTACACATTAGGGTCATACTGAGCTGTAGAATGCACCGCAAAAATGAAATTATATTTCTTTTAATACAAATGGTCGAAGCCTGAAAAACATAATCTATTCAATGCAATTCAATTGTCGAACGAACGTTCAACAACTAATCGTCCTTGGGCTATAAAAAGGCCCATTCTTTCATTTAATCAGCACACATGCCTTATTTATGCTTATACACTAAAACACGCGAAAACGTGTTCAAATCTTCAAAAATGTGGACTTCAAACTTTATGTGCTTCAGCTCTGAGTCCACATTACGTCTAGTGCCATATCACATTTTGGCGATATTAAACTTTAATATTGGTGCTATCCATTAAATGTTGCAAGTTGAGATGTGCGATTGTGATGTGACACATATGGCATCGCACCCAAAATAACATAGCCTGCAGGTGCTTATGGGAAACTTTAACTTTGTGTGATTGCGATATGCTACAGTGATTTCGCATCACAAAACAAATAAATTAAATTGCAAAGTGGCGGAAGGGTAAAAGGAAAAACTTGCTAAGTACACAATGCAGGCGGTTTTAAAAGGTAAGTGGGAAATCTTGTGAAGTACAATGAGGTTGCAGGTCCCACCGATATCGCATCAGCAAAAACTTAACAAAACATGTAGTGAGGCTTAAGGTTAAGACTTAAATCTTGCGAAGTGCGGGCGGTGACGCGGTAAGTTGTGGTAAGTGCGAAATGCATGAAACAAAGGTTTTAGAGAAATAAAAATGATTTCATGGTTTTTCAATGCGATGGGGTGTATGCTGGCTCTCGCCAATATCACATCAATGGAGATTTAACTTAACGATGGAAAGTCTTATGGGTAAAACATAAAAGTTGTAGGCAATGAAGTGTGGGAAAATCGTAAGTAATGCAGTGGTTGAGAATTAACCGTAGAGGATGGCCGTGGGTGCTTTGTTCTGATATTTTACATGAAACGCCTTGGGCTCTATGGATCTATGCTCATCCTTCTCTGCAATAAAAATTGATGGAATTGTGGGCTTTATTAATGGTGGTGGTTGAGAGTAAAATTCCAACACTCCCCCTTAATCATAAATTCCACCGTCATTCATTGCTAGACATTTTCTGAGATACTCAAAACTCTTCTTTCCTAATGGCTTTATGAGGATATCATCACAATGTTCCTATCCTGCAATGTTGCAAAACAATCTCACCATTATTAATCAATTCTCTTATAAAATGATGTTTTTCATCTATGTGCTTTGTTTTCTTGTGGAAAACAAAATTATTTGATAATGAAATTGATGAGCTATTATCAAAATAGATTGTGGTTCCTTTGTCTTTCTCATGACCTAAACCTCTCAACATCCTTCTCATCAAAATAGCTTGACAGGCTATTGTTATTGCTACTACATACTCTGCTTTTGCTATTCATAAAGCAACTATTGGTTGCTTCTTGGAAGACCATGAAATGGCTCTCGATCCCAAATGAAACACATACCCATATGTGCTATTCCTATGATGTATATTTCCATCCCAATCATTGTGAGTGAAACCAATCCATTTAAAATTATCAATTGAGGAGTATAGAACATCATAATCCTTCATTACATTCACATAACTCAATATTCTCTTGGCTGCTGCCAATGGTCTCGTTTGGTGTCTACATGAATCTGGAAATTAAACTTACAACATACATAATATCAAGCCTAGTTGTAGTCAAATACATTAGACTGCCAACTATGCTCTTATACAATGTCAGATCGACATTCTTGCTGCAATTTTATTTTCTTAACTTCAACCCCATGACATTTGGAGTTAATGCTTCTTTGTTGTACTACATGTTACACCTCTTCAAAACTTCCGCAACATATTTTTCTTGGGAAATAAAAATTCCTTTTTCCTTTTGC
Organism: Pinus albicaulis; assembly: GCA_034641835.2. Classification (NCBI taxonomy): domain Eukaryota; kingdom Viridiplantae; phylum Streptophyta; class Pinopsida; order Pinales; family Pinaceae; genus Pinus; species Pinus albicaulis. The sequence continues at coordinate 1,951,590,224 of CM076575.1, forward strand.
TTGACATCTATGCCTAAGACGTATCTCAATAAACCGAAGTCGGTAATTTCAAATTCACTCTTCATGGCTTCTTTAACGTTAGCAATGAGAGAAACTTCATTTCTTGTAAAAATTAAATCATCTACATATAAAACAATAATAAGGATCTTACCATCATTTTCATTTATGTAGAATGTGGTTTCACCATCACATTTTTCGAACCCATTGTCTATCAGGTAAGCATCAATCTTGCTATACCATGCTCTTGGTGCTTGTTTCAACCCATAAAGAGATTTCTTCAACTTGCACACTTTGTGTTGTTGCCCTTCAATCTCAGAGCCTAGAGGTTGTTCAACATATACCTCATCTTTCAACACTCCATTAAAGAATGTTGATTTCACATCCATTTGGTAGACTTTCCACTTTTGTTGTGCTACAATAGACAACACTGTCCACACTGTTTCCATCCTTGCAACTCGTGCAAAGGTTTTTTCATAATCTCTTCCTTGCTGCTACTTGTAGCCTTTCACAACAAGCCTTGCCTTTTGTCTTTCTATCTTCCCTTCACAATTGCTTTTGGTCTTATAGACCCATTTTACTCCAATAAATTATTTACCTTTTGAGAGGTCCACTGACTCCCATGTATCATTCTTTTCTATCACGCCAATATCTTCATTCATTACTTCAATCCATTTTTCTTCTTTTACTGCTTGTTCAAAATGATTTGGGTCATCAACATGACAAAGCAAGGAAAATAAAGTTTTCATACCATTATTATTATCAGCTTCTTGCTCATAAATTTCACTTAAATTCCTGAATATTGGTATTCTTGGTGTGCTTGGAGTTCCACTTGAACTCGAGGGAGTTTCTGATCCATGTGGTGTGATTGGAGAAGAACTTCATTGCTTTCTCAAGGCTGTTATGTTTCTTGCTTGTGGTGTTCTCTGTTGTGCTTGTGTAGGTGGAGGAGGAGCCACCGTGGAAAAATTATATTGAGAAATCAATTCCTCTTGCTCTTCGTGAGACACACATGTCTTCATGTTCACTGTTTTATCTAAGCTTCCATCCCAAGCTTCTTCTTCAATGAGCTACACATATATGTTGATTATAACCTTCTTGGTTGATGGATTGTAGAGTTTTTAGGCGTTGGACTCATCACTGTATCCAACAAAGATACAATTCTCCCCCTTGCTATCCAACTTATTTCTTAGTTGATCTGGGACATGTGCATATGCCACACATCAAAATAATTTCATGTGAGTGACAAAATACTTTGTTCCACTCCATGCTTCTTTCGGAACTTTGCCCATAACAACTTTGGTTGGGCACCATTCAAAATATACGATGCACAATTGACAACTTTATCCTAATGCTCATTTGGCAAGTGTTTTGCCTTCAACATACTTATGACCATGTCCATGACGGTCATGTTCTTCCTTTATGCTACACCATTTTTCTATGGTGTGTACCTTGTGGTAAACTACTTGTGTATGCCTTTATCCCTACAAAAACGTAGGAAAACTTTGGAGATATATTCTCCTCCTTTGTCAGTTCTCATAAATTTTATGTAGTTCCCACTTTTCTTCTCAACAAGAGTTTTGAAGTGGTAGAACTGTTAAAAAACTTCACTCTTCTGTTTCAAGAAATAAACCCATGTCTTTCTTATATAATCATATATAAATTTCAAGACATAGTGACTGCTAGCTAAAGATGGCGTTTGCATTGATCCACATAAATCTGAGTGGACAATCTCTAAGGGTGTTTTTTCCCTTATACTCTTTCCTACTGGAAATGATTATTTGTGTTGTTTGCCTAAAATGATGTCTTCATATACGCTGTCTGGTTTCCCAATGAGTGGTAATCCTTTTTCCATTCATTTTCTATGCATGAGGTTCAAACCTCCAAAATTGAGATATCCAAATCTCAAATGCCATAACCAACTCTCATCTTTCATTTCTTCTTGAAAGACCTCTTATGTGACTTTTGCTACCACACCTCCTTCTTTTAAGTCTATTCCGAGCTTGAGAGGAAACATCATATTCTTTTTCATATGCACTTCTGCAATGACCCTTTTACTTGGAGGCATGTCCATGATTTTACACACATCATTCTTAAAAAAACACATTGTAGCCCTTGTTCATGAGTTGTCCCATGCTCAGAAGGTTACATTTCAGGCCAGGTACATAATATACCTCTAGCACAAACTTATTTTCTCCCTTCCATGTTAGTATTGACACTCTTCCTTTTCCCATGACAGAGACGTTTCTTTCAGTCTCTATTGTCACTTCAGACTTCATATTTTCATCGAGATTGGAAAACATTGCTATGTTTCCAATCATGTGGTTACTACAACCTAAGTCTAAGAACCATACATCCTCATGTTTTTCTTGTGCTACATTACAGGTTAGAAGCAGATTACTCTGGTTCTGAATTTCATTTGCAAAATTAACATTTTTCCTATTATTCATGTCATTTTATTTCTTTCTATATTTATTTGCATAATGCCCATACTTTTTTCAATAATAACATTAGACTTGGGATTTTTCATACCTTTTTGCTTGTGCTTGACTCTGGATTGAGCCTTCGCTTTGATTTTGATTGGTACTCCTTCCACTTGTGCTTGTAAGAATGTTTCCTCCACCTCGTTGTGGGCTTATTCCATTTCCTCGGTAGTTTGATCTTCCTTGACCTCTACCTCGACCGAAAGACATTTTTTTCTTGAAAGCATTCTCCAATGAGGAGTTCATTATTATGTTCAGTCTATGTTCATGTTCCATCAGGGATGCATGAAGCTCATCCACTGAAAATTGTGAGATATCCTTTGTCTCTTCTATTGCCACTACTATGGCATAAAATCTTGAGGGCGGACTTCTCAAGGTTTTCTCCACTATTTTTATTTCCTCAAGTGTCTCTCCATGAGACCTTATCTGGGTAACCAACCCAATCACATATGTGAATAATGAGTCTATGTTATTAAAATCTTTCATACAGAGAGTTTCAAATCTTTCCTCAGCATTTGCAGCTTTGTTGTCTTCACCTTCTCTATGCCTTGATAGGTTGTCTTGAGAGTATCCCACGCCTCCTTGGACTTTGTCGCTGTTGCAATTCCTGTGAATATACTCTCGTGTACCTCTTGATAGAGATAGAAGAGTGATTTGGAGTCCTTCTTCCTATTATCTCTCAACAAGTCCCTTTCTAATGTTGTGTCTGCTGGTTCTTGGAAACCTTGTTCCACTAGCTCCCATATATCTTGTGAAGCAAATAGGGTCCTCATTTTAATGGCCCAATAATCATATTTCTTCTCATTAAAATGTGGTAGTTGTGGAATTTTTAGGTTTGTGCCTGGTGTTGCCATTTTGACTATGTCAAACAAACAATCTTTTTGACTGTATAAAAGATAAACCTTCTCACTTCTGTAAAAGCTCTCTCATTGCTGGAGACTTCTGCTTCTACAAACAAATCTTACAACTTCTTTAGTAAAGAGAGCCTATTTTTTTACGGAGAGCCTAGACCTCCTCTGATACCCTGTTGAAATTTCTGAATACAATAAACAAAGGAAATGTGTTTCCCCACAACGCGAAGACTACAACAAATTGTGAAAATGAAACAGTCATACACATAGGCAGTGTAATAAACAAGAGAGGAACAAACTTCAGTTTTCTATTCCTTCACACTCTCTACAAAATTAAATTACATTTCTTTTAATACAAATGGCCGAAGCCTAAAAAACCTAATCTATTAAATGCAATTCGATTGCCAAACGGATGTTCAGCAACTAATTTTCCTTGGGCTGTCAAAAAACTCATTCTTTCATTTAATCAGCACACAGGGCATATTTCTGCTTATACACTAAAACACATGAAAACATGTACAAATCTTCAAAAGGGTGGACTTCAAACTTTATGTGTTTCAGCTCTTAGTTCACATCGCGTCCAGCGCCATATCACATTTCGACGATATTAAACTTTAACATTGGCACTATCCATTAAATGTTGCAGGCTACGATGTACGATAGTGACATGACAGATAATATCGCATCACACCCAAAATAACATAGCTTGTGGGTGCTTATGGGAAACTTTACTTTGTGTGATTACTATATACGACAACGATATCGCATTACAAAACAAATAACTTAATTTGTGAAGTGGAAAAAGGTAAAAGGTAAAACTTGCAAAGTGCGCACTGTGGGCGACTTTAAAAAGTAAGTGGAAAATCTTGTGAGGTGCGATGAGGTTGTGGGTCTTGCCGATATCGCATCGGTGGAAACTTAACATAACATGCGGTGGGGCTTAAGTTTAAGACTTAAATCTTGCGAAGTGCGAGCAGCGATGCGGTAAGTTGTGGTAAGTGTGAAATGCATGAAACAAAGATTTTGCGGAAATACAAAGGATTTCATGGTTTTGCAATGCGGTTGGGGTGTACGATGGGTCCCACTGATATCGGATCGGTGCGGATTTAACTTAACAACGGAAAGGCTTATGGGTAAGAAATAAAAGTTAGGAGCGGAAAAGTGCGGAAAAATGATAAATAATGTGGTGGTTGAGAATTAAACGCAGAGAATGGCCGTGGGTACTCTAATCTAATCTTTTGCATGAAACTCCTCGGGCTCTATGGATCTGTGCTTATCATTCTCTGCAATAAAAACTGATGGAATTGTGAGTTGCTACCACTTTATTCATGTCGGTAGTTGATAGTAAAATTCCGACAAACACAAAGATATTTTTAGGAGTTTTGGCCATGCAATATGATTACGGTTACACTAAAATCTACGCTAGAAAATTTGCATGCATGATATTAGATCAACACTATTTCATTCTTTGTTATCATTGCAATTATATTTGATCATTAATTATGTTTCTTTCTCTCCTGATTTCGCAGGTACCCAGGTTTAATCGAATTTCATCCTCGGGTTCGTTTGATCTGGAGTTTTTGAAAATGAGATTCGATAGGTTTGGTTGCAGAAACCAACCATTGATGAGAAAATCAAGAACGTCATCTCAAAGTGGAAGGACGTAATTGCAAATCCACTTCCAACAAATCGAAAAGAGCCCAATTCAATGTAGCCTGGTAATCGAAGATGCAAATAAAATTAATGAAAGTCAATTACAGAAACAAAATGTAAATTTTGGGTTTGCGTTTTACCAGTTCATGGAGAGTCAACCAATAATACATTTCGAGAAGATATATTGAACTGGAATAAGTGGATTCTGTTGACAAATAGGTCCAGAAAACCTTGAGCAGCAAAGGCTTGGTAAATTTTAAAATCTAAAACGTAGGCTGGCTCTAGCCATGCAAGGGTTCCCGATCCATATAAGTGGACTGTAGGATTAGATGTAATTTATTCTTTTCAGATTTTGTGGTCTGCTCAAGGGGAGCTCGATAGAGAGACTTCCATTGACTACACCACTATAGTAAATAAGAAGAATTTGTTGTTCAGTGCTAGAGTTTTGATAGTTTACATTGGGGCCACTAATAATCAATTTTCATTCCACTAAACTACTGTAACTGCTTGCTGCTGCTTGCTAATTGTTATTTTATTTTCTCCAATTTTTACTTCATTATGATTTTAATCTTTTAATCATGTGTTTTTCTAATTACTGTATGCATATTTAAATGTTAATGAACGTTTTGTGTTAAGTTATATGTAAGTTTTAACCTTATACAAAAATTACTTATAAATAAATTCTTAAAATAGAAAAACAAAAAATGAGGATAACATAAAATATACACAATTATAACACATAAACATTGATTTTTTATTATATTCCTTTATATATATATATATATATATATATATATATATATATATATATATATAAAAGAATTGATAGAGCCCAATCCATTAATCTTGTATTAGAAAATACATTTGGAAAAAAATCATCATGCTCAAAACTATGGGTAAGTCCACCCACCATCTTTGGCTCCCCACTAATATTATTGGAATTAGTGGTAGAATAAATATAACATACCCAACACTATCTTCATAGTGCTAGATAGGATTGGAATCATAATCATAATATACAATGAATTCATTGACACTTGATTTCTCTAACTAATAACTATTTCTTAGCCTATCATGATCTTGTCTTACTTTCTTGTGTATTAGCCTAGATGGACTAATACTTTAGTTTAGTATTAATATTAAAGTGAATTCATTCTATATGATTGTATTTGGGTATATACATGGTATATTGTGAAGCTATTTGTTGTAATTCTTCATTGTGTATTTGCTTGAATAACATTGTGAATCATCAACCTATTTTGATGATTTACAAGTTGATCTTAAGCCTAAATGAAATCATCAACCTTTTTCCTTCTATTAAATAACTTGCCTCTTGGGTAAGAGTAAGGGTGCCCTTCTCTTTGTTAAAATAGACTTTCCTTTATAATTTGCATCGTAGACGTACTTTTCAGATGCACTTGCATCAAATTCTTTTATTCTTACAAGACTCCTTTCGTAGTAGCAAGTCTCATTGTGGCTAGACTGAGCCCTTGTTTCAGTCACTCGCAAGGAATCATCATTTTCTAATTTAATTACATATAAACAATTATTTTCCCTTCAGCTTGTTAATCACAATCATCATCACACATACACAAACTAAAGTCCATATATATAAACACTTGACATATAGGATTTCATAAAATAGACTAACCTTAGGATAGACTAGTCTTAGGACATGGCCAACTAAGACGCCAGTGAGAATTGTCATTTTAATGGAAATTTTAATGGAAAAGGGTGTAATTGGGACTCTAACCGAGCAATTCCTCCCATTTTAAGCTATGACATTTCTAGGCATCATTGTTTTCTTAGATATCATGAAAACCATTGACTCGATGTTCATAGTACATGTTATTTTCTAGATATTGTAATATTTTAGTTTAAATGGTTTGAGAGGGGTAGTCAAATTTAAAATATTTGCAATGGGTGCAATATATATTATTACCTTTCTCTAATAAAGAGTTCACTGCCTTAAGTTTAAGGTTATTTAGACTTACTAATTGATTGTAAACCATGGGGTCAATTTGTAAACTTCCCAATATTACTTTGCAAATTTCCCAATATTAATTATCGAATATTATTGGACTCATTTGGTTATTGCCAACATGTTTTATTTCTTGTTAGGAATCCTAAGGATATATACCCTCCTTCCCATTTCTAATACTATTATGCATACTTCAGTGGAAATGATTGACATGTCATTCCCACTTTTAGTAGAAGCATATGTTGTCTTTTAAATTCTTTTGCATCTTACATTTTATTACCATTGGACATCTATAATGTGTGAGAAATATTTTTAATAGAAAAGACTTGGTCTGAAGGTTTAAATAAACTTACAGTGTGTGAGAAACATGTTTGATAGAAAAAAATTCAAATATTTAGACTTACTAATTGATTGTAAACCATGGGGTCAATTTGTGAACTTCTCAATATTACTTTGTGAATTTCCCAATATTAGTTATCAAATATTATTGGACTCATTTGGTTATTTCCAACATATTTTATTTCCTATTAGGAATCCTAAAGATATATACCCTCCTTCCCATTTCTAATACTATTATGTATACTTTAGTGGAAATGATTGACATGTCATTCCCACTTTAATAGAAGCATATGTTGTCTTTTAAATTCTTTTGCATCTTACATCTTATTACCATCACACAACTATAATGTGTGATAAATATTTTTGATAGAAAAGACTTGGTTTGAAGGTTAAAATAAACTTACAATGTGTGAGAAATATGTTTGATAGAAAATAATTGGTTTGAAGGTTTAAATAAACTTACTGTTTCTTGCAACATTCATTAAGAGTTCAACTATCTAGCCATCATTGAAATATAGCATTATATTTCGTGTAAAACAATGATTTCTAAGGCGAATTTGAATATTTATATTAGTGACTGTGTAATGGTCAATCATGTTGGCGGAATCATTTGTTTGAGGCCTAAAGTGGGTATGCTTCCAAAACTTGCATAAAGTTCCCTACCACTATTACCTAACTAGAAATTTTTCAAGTAACCACATCCACTTTGATGTCAGGCTAAGTAGAAAAGATGAAATATTTATTTATGTGCGAAATAACAAAACAATAAGTTCTATTACCTAGTGGTGGAAATTTGAAGAAAAACGAGAGTCAAGGTTCTTTACAATTAAAAGATATTAATGTCAAATATTTCATCTAGTGATTCACCCTTTGGAGAATTTATAACTTTTTCACTCTAAACTCATTTTTCCCATTGGTAACTACAAGTTATGCTCCATTCATTTTTTTAAACCTGGGTTTTATAATACTATATAAAAGACATTAATAAACCATAACACTAATAAGAAATAACATATATTGCACACTTTGTTATTACTACAATTAGCATTATATTTAGAAATTATTATGTTTTATAATATTACATTACCATTTATAAAAAAATTATAAAAAAATCTCATTCATATACATATTTATAATTTATATCGAAATTAAATACTTATTCTTATATGATGCATTGACATATTATTATATTAAAATGTAAAAAAAATAAAACTTTGATTTCTTTTTAATATATATATATATATAATCAATATAATTGTATAAATTATATTTATAAAATATAATATATCAATTAAAAAAATAAATTAAAAATATAATATAATTATATAACATAATTTAATTATATGAAAATAATACATTTTTAATTCATATATATATATATAATGAATTAAATAATTTATTTATTTTTTTCTTAGTCAAACTAGTCATTATTTTACAATGGCTAGTTGGAGCCTCTATGCTTCTATTTATTTAAATATGTCTTCACGATCTGATTTCTCAACTTATGTTGATGGTGAACCACACTCACTAGTTCATGATCTGATTATGGATCATAAAAGCCAAATTTCATATAATATTTAGCATATCAATTTTTATAGATAAATTTTCTCTTACAAATTAATGTTTATATAATATATGTACATATATTTTTTTTTGGTCAAACTTTATAATTTAGGACACTTATTTATTTTAGGCCATATTTCATAGTAATTTTAAATAATATAACCCATGGGAGGGGTTCTGTTGGTGATAAAGGGTTCTATTAAGGCACTTGTTTGTAAAGTTATGGGTTCAAACCCTATGGGTGAGCCTTTCAAGTGCAACTCTCCTTTTCTAAGAGGTAAAACTATGGTTGTATGGCTCTGGTTCCTAATTTCCCTCTTGATTATATATATATATATATATATATATATATATATATATATATATATATAAACTAACATGACCTAAAGGTTAAGAGCAACTATTTCCTCCTAAGAGGTCAAGGGTTGGGTTTAAAAACATGAGTGTGTTAGAGTGTGTATTTGTTGGTAGACTTAACAGTCAAATTTGGTGTATGGCTTGGCCGTGATATTAAAATTGGATAATAATAATAATAATAATAATAAATCCACAACAATCACATTGATAATAATAATACACATCAGTAAACCTAGTTGATATACATTGATATTAGATGTTATTTTTAATATTTTATACATCAATATATGTATAAAAATGACATTGATTAATGTAAATCGCATTTACTAATGTGGTTATGGTAGTTGATGAACCATAATTGAGTACAATTGATTATGGCTAAATATGCTTCAGTCATGGCTAAGGAGCATTTATTATAGTCAACATATAGTTGACTATTGATGACCATAGTTGTGCACAATAAACTATTGTTGAGTACAACAGATTATACTTTTCAAGTTAATGTAGTTAGAGTGAATTATTGAGGAAGGAAGATCCATGGATCCCAATATTATTGTACACATTTAAGAGCCAACAACCAGGTCCATTGTGAATACAACATAGATTATGATTATGAATAACTATAATTAGCCATGGATGTTCATGTTTTTGTTTTCGACTATGGTTTCCGAACATTGACCTTGGTTAGGAATATTAACCATGGTTAACCATATTTTACCATAGTTTTCGTCCATTGATTATGGTTGTCCATGCTGATAATATAAGCCCATGGTATATCATGTTCAATCACAGAGACCTTGGTTGATCATTTTTTTTCATTCTAATCATGGTTGACCGTGATGAATCATGTTAAGCTTGGTGTAATATCCATCCACTGATGTAATATATTTATTCTAAGATAAGATTATGTCAATAGCCATCGTGGGGGAAAATACTATGAAAAAAAGAACAAGTGATATGTTTATGTAAATAAATAAATTGAATTAATAAATGAGTAGAGGGGGATCGAAAGTACCTTGGAATGAAACACTATACTTTTCAAAGAAAATAAAATAGAATCTCATTAGTGAATAAGATTAGAATATTATTTTAGGATAACAGTTCTAGATAGAATTGTATATAAGCTTAATGGATGAGAGACAAAGATCTATTAAGTTTCTTAGCTTGAGAAAAATGTTAAACTTTGAAAAAAAAATATAAAAACATCACGAGACAAAGATGTGCTTTTGTGTAAGACCCCGCTAAGAAAAACTTTAACATGAAAAAGTATTAAATACGTGTGAGAGAGAATAAGAAGAGGGTTGAATCCTTGGCAAGATCATCTCCATTAGGGGGTGAACTAGAAAATGTCAGTTTAAGGTTTCGTGGTAAACATAATGAGTTTCCCAAGTCACGATTCAGTTAAGGTTCCAATGTTAAATTTTGTTGCAATATGTTTGGTATGGCATGCTATTACATTTATGTCATTTTATTCGTAGTCAATTCCTCGATATTAGTAGTAAATATAGTTGCAATTATTTATTAATTTTGGAATAAGAGGATTTAGTTATTTGGTTATAAATGTTTGAGGGTGTGAAGGAATACTTACCTTATGGGAATTAAAACAATTTTCTATTGAATTAATTTTTGGGTTGAGAGGCGCATTTTACAGCTCAGTACGACCTCGATGTGTAGGTATGTTAGAAGCGAAAGTAAAAAACTAAAAATAATAAAAATAATAAAATATAAACAATGTCGGCTTAAATAATGACTTACATAACAATATAAATAAACATTTAAAATTCATTACAAATAAATTTAAACAATATAAATTTAAAATATGAAGAAGTTTACTAGCACTCAAATATGGTTTATAAATAAAGATATAAGTAAACAAGAGGCATGGTAAATAAATAAAACCTTTTTTTTAGTCTTACTCATGAAGTATGGTAAATAAATCAAAATATAAATAAACTAGGGGTATGATAAATAAATAGATCTTGCTCTTCTACCTTACCAGAGCATGCAGAAAAGACAAAGCATCACATTTACATTGAAGATGCAGAATTTATTGCCAGTATTGACCATTTCCACCACTGAAAGTTGAGAGAGGCCTTAGAAATCGAAAAGAGGCTAGTCAACCTTAACGGGGATGATGGGTGGAGTGTTAGCAGATGCTGGATCCCTGCCCTTCATTCTTAGTTATTGGTTTTCTTCCCTTCCGTTCTCCCTCGTTTCCTTTCCTCTCCTCTATTCCCTGGTTTCCTCCTCCTTTTTTTATTTTTATTTATTTATTTAGTCGGTAAGTCAGCACCCACAGGGGATTGGAACCAGTGACCTATTGCATGGAGTGCCTTAACAGTGCACCCTTCATCGTAGAACCCAGGCCCCGTGGGCTTATTTATTTATTTATTTATTATTAGTATTTATTTATTATTTATTTATGGATTTATCATCAATATTATTATTATTTATTTAATATTATTATTTTTCATTTATTTATTTATCTATTTATTTTTATTTTTATTTTATTTTATTCTTATTCTTATTTTTATTTATTTATTTTTACTTTTTATTTCTATTTTTATTATATTTATTATTTTTATTCATATTTTTATTTATTTATTTTCATTATTTATTTATTTATTTTTATTTGTATTTGTATTTGTATTGTTATTTTATTTTATTTTATTTCTATTTTTATTTTTTAATTTATTTATTTATTTTTTTAATCTTACAATTTTGGATTATTATTAATGAATTATATTTAAATATTTTGTCATATTTAAATCTTTTAATTACTAAATAAAATATAATAATAATAATTCAATTATTATTTTGTCTTTGTATTTTCTTATTTAGTCAAACTAGCCGTCAGTCCACAACAACTAGTTGGAGTTTCCTATCTATTTAAACTGTGTCCTAGTTCAGATTTCTAATCTTGTCCTGATGATGAACCACACTGGCTGGTTCAAAACGCGTCGACAAAATCTTCTTGAATGTGAGTTTCACGAAATATTTTATAAAAATACATTTTTTTTTATATTTACTCCATAAACCTCTTTATATTTACAAAAAATTAAAAAAGAGGTTTTATTTAGGTGAAGCCTATGAGCTAAGTAGCATGGGATAAATTATTATTAATACCATGGGCCAAATACCATATTTTTAAAAGAGTTATGGTAAATAAATAAATATAAAATAGGTATAAAGAGGTAAGGTAAATAAGTAAAAATATATCTAATAGGATTAGAAATCAACATCTAATTATATACCAATAGTATGGGCCAAATACCACTGACCAAATAATTATTAATACCATGCAAAAATAACATTATTAACCCTAACATTAATATTAAAATATTATTATTGGAACTTTGGATTAATGCAATATTACATTTTATATATGTATATATATATATATATATATATATATATATATATATATATATATATATATATATATATGTGTACAGATGTATATGGGAGGGAATAACAAAGACATATGATAGAGGTGGAGAAATAGGGGGTGCCAAGGGAGAGATGGAGATAAACTGAAGTAGAAAGGAGAGGAGGAATGAAGAGAGAGAGAAGGGGAGGAGTGAGAAAGGTAGAAAAGGGTAAGAGAGGGAGAGGGAGACATAAATATGGAGGTGGGAGAGAGAAAGGATTGGAGGGTAGAGAGAAGGGGGAATGGAGAGGGAGGTAGGAGAGAAATGGAGGGAGAGGAAGGAGGAGAGGAGGAGGAGAGAGGGAGGGATAGAGAGATTGACTTGGAGGGGGAGAGAGGGGAGTAAGAAAAAAAACATAGAGAGTGAGAAGAGAGAGAGGGAGTGACAAGGGAGAGATGGAGAGAAAGTGTATATGTTTAGTGGTGAGATAAAGAGACATAAAAGGAGTGATGGAGATAAGGGGGGAGATAAGGAGAAAGGGAGGGATATAGTAACATATTTTGAGAGAGAGGGAGAGAGTGATGGGGGAAGAGAGATTATTGGAGGACAAAGAGAGAGAGAAAGAGAGGAGGGCTTGGTGATAGATAGATATATTGGAGAAATATGGTGTATGTTTTGGGGATGATATATAGAGACAAAGGGAGATAGAGATACTGGAAGGTGAAGAGAAAGAAGATATAGATGGATACAAGGAGGAATGGACAAAGATATTGATAGATATGGAGTGAGATAGTGTGTGTGTTCGATGGGGTGAGATAAAGGGACAAAGAAGGAGAGATTTAGGGAGATAAAGATATATATGGAGGGGGGTGAGAGGGAAGAATATTTCTTGCACTAGATGCATTGATTTCAGTGTAAATGGTGATTCCTAATCCTATTTGGTAGTTTGCACTAGGTGCATTGATTTTAGCGTAGATGTTGATTTCTAACGGTATTTGATTACTTTGACTAGATTCATTGATTTCAATGTAGATGATTTCTAATCCTATTTTATTTCTTGCACTAAATTCAAGAGAAAGAGAAAGAGAGAAGTGAGAAAGGTAGAGGAGGGTAAGAGATGGAGAGGGAGACATAAAGATGGAGGTGGGAGAGAGAGAAGGAGAGAGGATTGGAGGGTAGAGAGAGAGAGAGAGAGAGAGAGAGAGAGAGAGAAGGGGAAGGGAGAGGGACGTAGGAGATAAAGGGAGAGAGAGGAAGGGTGAGAGGAGAAGGAGAGAGGGAGGGATAGAGAGATGGAGTTGGAAGGGGAGAGAGGGAGGCAAGAAGAAAGAAATAGAGAGTGGGAAGTGGAGAGAGATGGAGTGAGAAACAAGTTATGGATAGAATGTGTGTATTTTACGGGTGAGATAAAGAAACATAGAAAGAGTGATGGAGACAAGGGGGGAGAGAAGGAGAAAGGGTGGGATATAGTAACATAGTTGGATAGAGAGATAGAGTGATGGGGGAAGAGAGAGGATTGGATGGAAGAGAGAGAGAGAGAGAGAGAGATATAAAGAGAGAGGGTGGGTGGGGGAGATAGAGGGAGGCATGAGAGAAAGGGAGAGAGAGGAAGGACGAGAGAGAGGAAGAGAGTGATGGGGAGAGAGAAAGGATTATAGGGGGGGAGAGAGAGAGAGAGAGTGATGGGGAAATAGATAGGGTGGTACCAGATAAAGTGAGAGAGAGGAAGGAAAAAATAGGGGACTTAAAAGAGAGGAGGAGAGAGGGATGGAGAGATAGGGAGGCATATAGAGATGGAGTTGGATGGGAAGAGATGGAGGGAAGAAGAAAGACATAGAGAGTGAGTAGTGGAGAGAGAGAGAGTGGCAAGGTAGATAAAGAGAGAGAGTGTATGTTTGGGGGTGAGATAAGAGACAAACAAAGAGAGATGGAGAGAGGGGGGAGAGAAGGAGAGAGATAGGCATATAGTAACAAAGTTTGAAGTTGAAGATAGAGAGAGAGAGAGAGGTGGGAGAAAAAGGACGAGAGAGAGTGAAGAGAGGTAAGGAAAGAGAGATGGATATTGAGGGGGAGAGAGAGGGAGGTAAGAATAAAAACAAAGAATGAAATATGAAGAGAGAAATAGAGAGGGAGTGATAAGGAATATTGATAGAGAGGGAGGTAGGAATAAAGAAATAGAGTGAAAGGTGGATAGAGAGAGAGAGAGGGAGACTGATAAGGAATATGGAGATAGAGGGAGAGAGGATAGTAGGAGTGAATGGAGATAGAAGCGGGGGAGCGAGGGAAGGGGAAGAGATAGAGAGGGGGAGAGGAGGAGGGAGTGATAGATAGATTGGAGAAATAGAGTGTATGTTTTGGGCTTGATATAGAGAGAGAGAGGGAGATAGAGATATATATGGAAGGTGAATTGAAAGAAGAGATAGATGTAGACAAGGAGGGAGGGAGGGAGAAAGAGATTAATATATATGGAGTGAGAGATCGTGTGTGTTTGGCAGGGTGAGATAAAGAGACAAAGAAGGATATATGGAGGGAGATGTAGATATATATGGAGGGCGGAGAGAGGAGAGAATACTTCTTGCACTAGATGCATTGATTTCAACATAAATGGTGATTTCTAATCCTATTTGATTGCTTGCACTAGATGCATTTATTTTAGTGTAGATGTTGATTTATAATGATATTTGGTTACTTGGACTAGATGCATTGATTTCAATGTAGATTATTTCTAATCCTGTTTTATTTCTCGCACTAAAAGAATTGATTTTAGTGTAGATGGTGATTTCTAATCCTATTTGATTTCTTGCACTAGATTCATTAATTTCAATGTTGATGTTGATTTCTAATTATATTTTATTTCTTACACTAGATGCATTGATTTTAATGTAGATGATTTCTATTCCTATTTGATTGCTTGCACTAAATTCATTGATTTCAATGTAGATGGTGATTGTAATCCTATTTGATTTCTTGCACTATATGGATTGATTTCAGTGTAGATGTTGGTATCTAATCCTATTTGCTTACTTGCACTAGATGCAATGATTTGAGTGTAGATGCTGATTTCTAATCCTATTTGATTACTTGCATTAGATGCATTGATTTCAGTGTAGATGTTTTTTTCTAATCTTATTTGATTTCTTGCATTAGATGCATTGATTTCAATGTATATGTTGATTTTTGATTTGATGTAATTGGATGCATGATGGTGCATTAATTTTAAAGTCACTGGATTAATAGTGTGCATCGATTTCAGTGTAAGCACAAAAAATTATTGACAATGTACGTTGATTTTTTTTTTAATTTATTAATTAAACATATTAATATTGGAGAGAAAGGGAGACAAGGTGTGATGTTTACTACAACAACTCAAGCTAAATATTTAAATGGTTTATGATTCCAGCTGCCATTTTCATATAATCAATATGAAAAGATGATAAAACTAACAAGGGCGATAATAAGAACAATAGAAAAAAATAGTTTGAGATTGATCACATTGAAGACTATTTGTAATTGAGTACATTCTTATTATGCACATTTTCTATCATTCAATATTATTACATTGTCACTTTTCATTAAAAAAAAAAGTCATAATTTTTCATCAGTAAAGTTATTTTACAATATTTATCGTCTCAACAAACTGAGGTAATTAAGAAAATTTAAAATTAAAATGACTCACACATATTTATCATATTTAAAATGGCTATATTAATATTAGATGTATTTACATATTATTGATAAAATTAATCATATGTTTCTCATATTATCGATATATTTTCCTTGGCCGCACACTACTGAAACCAACCTAGATCCATCTTAACTCCAGATCTATCAAGCGCCGAGAGGGATAAAATATCTATTTCCAGCTTGTCTTATGCTCTACTATGCTTGTGTAGGTGGAGGAGGAACCACCATGGAGGAATTATTTGTTGTTGTGAATTCCTCTTCCTCTTCGTGAGACACACATGTCTTCACGTTCACTGTTTTCTATAAGCTTCCATCCCAAGATTCTTCTTCAATAAACTGCACATCTCTGCTAATTATAAATTTCATGGTGGATGGATTTTAGAATTTGTATGTCTTGGACTCATTACTGTATCCAACAAAGATACACGTCTCCCCCTTGTTGTCCAACTTCTTCCTTAGTTGATCTGGGACATGTGCATAAGCCACACATCCAAATACTTTCATGTGAGTGAAAAACTTCTTTATTCCACTCCATGCTTCTTCCGGAACTCTGTTCATAAAAACTTTGGTTATGCATCTATTCAAAATATATGCTACACAATTGAAATCTTCAACCCAATACTCATTTTCCAAATGTTTTGCCTTCAACATGCTTCTGACCATGTTCATGATCGTCCTATTCTTCCTTTCTGCAACACCATTTTTCCGTGGTGTGTACCTTGTGGTAAACTGCTTGTGTATGCGATTCTCCCTACATAAACGTAGGGAATCTTTGGAGATATATTCTCCACCTCTGTTAGTTCTCAACACTTTGATGTAGTTCCCACTCTGCTTCTCAACAAGATATTTGAAGTGGTAGAACTATTCAAACACTTCAATCTTTTGTTTCAAGAAATACACCGATGTCTTTCTGGTGTAATCATCTATGAATGTAAAAACATAATGGCTACTAGCTAAATATGGTGTTTGCATTGGTCCACACAAATCTAAGGTGACAATCTCTAAGGGTGCCTTTTCCCTTATACTCTTCCCTGCTAGGAATGCTTCTCTATTTTGTTTGCCCAAGATGCAGCCTTCACATGGGCTGTCAGGTTTCTCAATGAGTGGTAATCCTTTTACCATCCTTTTTATATGCAAGAGGTTCAAACCTCAAAATTGAGATGTCCAAATGTCAAATTCCATAACCAGTTTTTGTCTTTCACTTCTTCTTGAAGGACCTCTTGTGTGACTGCTGCTACCACACCTCCTTCCTTCCAGTCTAATCTAAGCTTGAGAGGAAACATCCTATTATTTGTCATGTGTACTTCTGCAATGACCCTTTTACTTGGAGGTATGTCCATGATAGTACACACATCATTCTTAAAAAACACATTGTAGCCCTTGTTCACGATTTCAAGCCACGTACATAATATACATCTGCCACAAATTTTTCTTCTCCCTTCCTTCTGAGTATTGATACTCTTCCTTTTCCGTTGACAGAGACTCTACTATCAGTCCTTGTTATCACTTCAGAATTAACATTCTCATCGAGATTGGAAAACATTGCTATGTTTCCAGTCTTGTGGTTTCTACAACCTGAGTCTAAGAACCAAACATCTTCAAGTTCTTCTTATGCTACATTTCATGTTAAAAGAACATTACTCTTGTTCCTATTATTCATGTCATTTTGTTTCTTTCTACATTCATTGGCATAATTCCCATACTTTTTACAATAACGACATTGGACTTGGGATTTGTCATACCTTCTTCCTTGTGCTTGGTGTTGGCTTGAGACTTCACTTTCATTTTGATTGTTGCCCCTTCCACTTCTACTTGTAGGCCTGTTTCTTCCACCTCTCTGGGAGCGTCTTCCTCTTCCTCGGTAGTTTGACATTCCTCGACCTCCACCTCAAAAAAATTACATTTGTGTTTTGAAAGCATGCTCCAATGAGGAGTTCATTGTTCTGTTAATTCTATGTTCATGAGATATTAGGGCTGCATGAACTTCATCCATTGAAAATATTGAGAGATCCTTTTTATTTTCTATTTCCACTATTATGAGGGTATACTTCTCAATATATTCTCCACTATTCTTATTTCCTCAAGTGTCTCACCATGAGACCTTATCTAGGTGACCAGCAAAATTACATGTGTGAAGAATGAGTCTATGTTATCAGACTCTTTCATATAGAGAGTTTCAAAGTCTCTCCTTAGCATTTGTAGCTTTGTTGTCTTCACTTTCTCCATGCCTTGGTAGGTTGTCTTGAGAATATATCATGTGTCCTTAGACCTTTTTTCTATTGCAATCCTTTGGAATATACTCTCATGTACTTCTTGATAGAGATAGAAGAGGGATTTGGAGTTCTTCTTCTTATTATCTATCAACAAGTCTCTTTCTGTTGTTGTCAAAGCAGCTACACTATTGTGTCTGCTAGTTCTTGGAAACCTTGTTCCGCCAGCTCCCATATATCTTGTGAAACAAACATGGCTCTCATTGTAATGGCCCAATAATCATAATTATTCCCATTAAAATATGGTAGTTTGGGATTTTTCAGGCTTGTGTCTGTTGCTACGATTCTGACTGTGTTAAAAAACAATCTTCTTTCACTATGTAGAAACATAAGCTTTCTCACTGTTGGAGAAATCTTCTTCTCAAACCAGTCTTACAGCTTCTACAACAAAGAAAGAAAGATCATGCTTGTTTGACTAAGAGCCTAGACCTGCTCCGATACCATGTTGTAAATGTTGAATGAGATCAATAATAGAGGGATGCTCCCCCACAACATAGGGACTTCAAACAAAATGCAAAAATTTACTGTCAATACACAGAAAACGATACATAGGAGAGGACTGAAACTTTTTTTTCATTCCATCACAATATTTAATGATAAATTACATAACTTATATCTAAATGGTTGAAGCCTATAAAAACCTTATCTATTCAATGCTGCTTCAATGCTGTGAACATACATTCAACAACATTCGTCCTTCGTCGTCAGAAAGACCCATTTCTGAATTTAATCAGCACTTACAGTGGTTGGGTTGCTGTACATTTACTCTAGGGCAGGGCCATCTTGGCCCTTATGGGTAGAATTTATTGAGGTAAAGGCCATTGACAGGGTTGCTGAGGCATGTCCCATCCAATTTCATCAAGATGTATGCCCCTTTGTGGAGGAAATTTTTGATGACGTAGGGTCCTTTCCACAAGGTATCGAACTTTCCTAGCCCTAGGGCTTATTTTTTGACATCATAGTAGAGGACTAGTTCTCCCTCGGTGAATAAGCGAGGGTTTATGTGGTAGTCAAATGATGCTTTTAACATTTTTTTATGGGCCTCGTTGTGTTGCAGTGATTGTTTTCGGCTTTCGTCGATGAACTCTAGTTATACTAGGTGTTGTTCTAGAGGCTGGGTATCATCAAAGAGTTCGATGGTGGCATGAAAATTTGAGATCTCGTGTTCTATGGGAATCATGACGTCGACCCCGTATACTAAGTGGAATGGAGTGAAACCAGTGGACATCTTTACAGCTGTGCAGTATTCCCACAGGGCAGAAAAGAGCATGTGGTGCCAGTTGGTTTTATGGTTATTCATAATGCATTGTAACATATTTTAGAGTACGTTTTTTACAAATTCTACTTTTCCATTAGACTGGGGGTAGTATGGTGAAGTGAATTCGTGGGAGAACCCTAGGTGGTGAGATAGCTCCTCGAAAACTTCATTCTCAAAGTATTTCCCATGGTTAGAGGCTAATTCTTTAGGAACACTGAACCAGGAAATCACGTGGTTGAACAAAAATCTAGTGGTGGTTTCTGCGATGTTGTCGTATGTGGGCATGGCCTCTTCCTACTTGGTTAAATAGTTGACAGCCACTATGATATATTTATGGTTGCTTGGTGATGCGGGGTTGCATGTCATGAATTCAATGCCCCATTTACAAAAGGGGTCGGCGACAATGACAGGATGCAGAGGAGCAGGAGGTGCTCTTGCTTTGTGGGTGAAGCGTTGGCATCGCTCACATCTCTTGACTACTGTAATGCAGTCGTGAAACCGGGAGGGACAAAAATATCCTACCCGTAGGAATTTTTGGGTGGTGGCCATTCTAGATAGGTGGCTACTGCAAGCACCTCTGTGGCAGTCATTAAGGGCTTCTTCCGCTTAGTCGTGAGTGAGGCATCGACGTAAAACGGTTTCAATGCCTTGTCGGTACAAGACATCTCTCATGAGGATATATCAGGGGGCTTGCTGGCGTATACGTCGACGGTTGTCTCGAGTGAGATGGGGTCTCAAATTTTGGGTTCGCAAGAATAGGAGAATGTATTTGTACCAACGGTCGTTAGTTGGTGCAAAGAAGAGATGTTTATCTGGTAGCGAATCGTTTTCTGGTGATACCTTGGTGTTTCTTGGGAGATCTGTCATGAACTCTACTAAGGTAAGAGCCTTTTTCCTTTTAGGGGAGAAAAATTGTAAGTCGTATTCTTTGAGAATGAATATCCATCAAGCGTACTTATGGTTCATTAGGCAGCATGTAAGAAGTTATTTGATGGTATTAATATCTACAATGACCGTGGTGGTTTTTAAGATGATGTAGTGGCAAAGCTTCCGGATTGCATGGATTAATGCTAGGGAAGTATTTTCTTCAGGCTCATACCTTAATGTTGGGCTCGATAAGGTTTTGCTGACGTAATATATTACATGCTCCCTCCCATCTAGGCCTTCCTGGATCAGAACTTTGGCCAATATGGACTCTCAAGCTAATAGATAAAGGATATAATCTTTGTCATAGTGTGGGTGACTGGTGAGTGGCGTTGAAGATAATATTTATTTTAGCGCATAGAATGCTTGCTCACCCTAATCATCCCATTTGAATGGGATGTCCTGGTGAAGGAGATGCAAGAAACCTTAAGTGTAGGTGGCATCATTTGGGATGAAGCGTCTCATAAAATTGGCCTTCCCCTACAGGATTTGCAGTTGCCTGAGGGTTCGAGGTGGTGGTACCTCTTTGATGGCTTCGACCTTGAGGGGGTCCACACAAATCCCTTGATGGGACATAATAAAACCTAAGAGTCTTCTTGCGTTGACACAAAAGACACACTTGAAGTGTTTTAAGCATAAGTTGTATTCAAGGCAACATTGGAATACCAATCACAGATCTTCTAGATGGTCTGAGTGCTTCTTGGAGCGGATGGTTAGGTCATCCAAGTAGGTGAGGATAAGGTGTGCCAAGTAATGAAATATATAGTTCATGGCCCTTTGAAAGGTGGATCCAACATTTTTTAGGCCAAATGGCATTACCTTGTACGTGAATGTGCCCCAGGGGGTGGTGAACGTGGTTTTGTACCGATCTGTGTGGAAGATATTGATTTGATTGTACCCAGAGAATCCATCCATGAAGGATAGAGCCTCGTGTCCTACGCAGGCATCGATGACCTAGTTGATGAATGGGGTGGGATAATTGTTTTTTGGACAAGCTTTGTTCAAATCCCAAAAATCCGTGCAAACACATATAGTGCCCTAATTTTGCATGATGGGAACATGGTTGGAAACCCAATATGTATAGGTGATGGGGTAGATAAACCCGACTTTATGAAGATTATCGATTGCTTGTTTTATTGTTTATGTCTTAGATGGGTGTAGTTGATGTTGTTTCTGGCGCACTAGAGGTACGTCAGGCCAAGTGTCAATATCATGCTCTACGATAGTGGGACTAAGTCTAGACATTTCTGAATAGTCCCACGTGAACATATCTCAATACCCTTATAGAAATTGGGTATACGAGGCTATTTCTTCTAGAGAGCATGCTACCCCCAGTGATATTTCTTCGACCTTTGTAGGATTTTAGGATATGTTCACCTTGATGGTAGGTGAGATGTTTGACATATTTCCTTCCTCAACTTTCCCTAATGGGAGGAAATATTTTGATTCGATTGCATAGATCTCTTTTTATTTTTTCTTGTTGGGACTAAACATGTGCTTGGGGAGGAAAAGAAAACGGTGATGCATTGCATCCCATGGATAGTCTGGCTCAGTCATAGCCTCTAGGATGTCTTCATCCAAATGAAATAGGGACCATAAGGGGGATTTATCCTGTGCAATTTTATGTTGAATAGTGTCAATCTGTACGGAGCTAGTTGAGAGACACGAGAAATATTCCATCGTCGATGTGGTGGAACCAGCTACGGTTGACAGAGTGTAGATAGATTCAGCTTGCACTGTCATAGGTACAGCTACTCTCGTATTTGCAGCTGAGTCAACACCTATGGTAGATGAGTAGACAACTCGAGTCATAGTTTCGATACATGAATATATGAATCGGATATGGTGTATCGTGTCGTCGGCCTTGAGTGGGGGAAGAATCTCCCTGATTGGTTGCTTATCAGTTGAGAAGAATTGGATGGATCTTTTCATCACATCCTATTGGATTGTCGAACTATTCAAGGATTCTGAGTCTATGCCATCTTCTTGGGAGAGGTGGACTATGGTTTATCGCATACATGGTAGTGCTGTGTGGAATCTCGGTATGTAGTGAAAATGATGTACTGGGTGGTTGTCACTGCATATTTCACATGAATACTGGACTTCCATGTTGGCATGATATACTATATGCACTGGATACCACCGTTGGAACATTTCCAATGTTGGGCAATCAATGACGAAATGATCATGCTCATCACAAAGTATGCACCTTTCGATTGGGGGAGGGGGTCTGGCGGGGAGCCTTTCAGGTGATCTTCATTCCTCCCATAGGTACAGGATGATACGGGGTTCATCTCTAGAAGACTGGATGAAGGGATCCTCTTGATAGGATCGATCGATGGCGTGTAAGGTGTCCCTATATTGCGATATCTCTGGGAAATGATGGTTATAATGATTGTAATTTCCACAGATGACACATGCATGATTTCTACGCAATGCTTTAACTTTACTTTGGTGGCAGGTTCCTGTTTACGAGAACGTGGCAATCCAGTGTCTGCCTCAGAGCCAAGGAGTGGTTTTAATTTGTCTAACTCTGGGAAGATATGGGTAGGGTGACCTATTATGTCGCATATGGCACATACTGGTGATTCCCGTTGTATGGTGGGAGTCTCCATATTCTTTCCTCTCTTCTCAATTTTATTAGCCATAGCCACTGGTTTTGCAATGGGAGTTTCCTTTACAGGGGTGTTTTCGACCGTTTCTTGAACAAGTGGGGCCTCCTCGGAACTAGGGAGCTTTAACCCTGTGGTAGTCATGTATGTGGCTCCTGTCCCTATAGGGGGGATAAGATAAAAAAAATAGTATGGCCAATGATATGTTTCATAACACCAGTGTTGCGAAAACCTATTGGGAGACAAAGCCAGCTGGGCGTAGAGTAAAGGGTTTTGGGAAGCAGCGTAATCGAGAGAGGCTGTCGTGGCTAAGGAATCAGTGTTATTACTACTTGTGTTTGTGTATTGACTAACTTCAACACTTGATGTTGACATCATGCACACTGGAGCCTCTGTGACATTGGGTGATTAATCAAGTATAATGGGAGGATCTCCTAGGAATGATCCTAGAAGGAACGATGGTTTGAACTGGATACGGCCATATTCTTGGTATCGTGAATGTGTATCCGAGGATGTATCTACATAGGGTATAATTACGTCAATGTTTTTCAAGGTTCGTGTCTTGATATTCATCAATTGATCAATGGTAATGATTCGATCCTCGTGGGGGAACATCATAATGTAGAAAACAAAGGAGGCTATGGCTGACATGGTATACATGTAACTCCAATGAAGGAGTATATTATAGTCCAAGTGAGTGTCCAAGACTTCGATGTCTATATAGATCGACTTCCCAAGTAAGTAGACCAGGACGTTTTGGTAGAGACTGACAGAGGTTCAAGGATGACCATCATATGCTCTAAGCGTGATGATTGATGGTTTTAGTTCGAGATACCCTAACTTCTGCCAAACGTTTTTTGACATGATACACGTGGATGCACCCTTGTCAATGACACATCAATGAATGGTGATATTCTGGACTGAAACTGGTATCTAAAAGACTACCATCGAAGGAATCCTAGGGGTGCCTTTGTCTAAATCAAAATCCATTAGGCACGTATTGCCAGGGTCAATAGCCCCTAATGCAGAAAGCAAGGCTTTCCTCTTTTTTGGGCATGACTACAATACTTCCAAAGCTAACATAGCAGTGGGAGATTGGGCTAGATCATCGATGATGCTATAATTGTGGGCCTCTTTGGAGCAGTTTCCTTCTCGCCTATTTGGTCCCTTAGCCATTTTGGGCAATGGTTCAATAGGTGTATTTGAAATGGTCAAAGGTGCATTCGGTGCACTGATACTAGCCTCTGACATGTTTGTGTCTAGTGGGGTTTCTTAATTTCGATTCCGTGTTTGAAAAAAAATCTTTTCTCCAATCTTGTAGATATCGTGGTTGTTTTTTCTAGAGTCGTTTGGGTTTTTTTGGTGAGTGCTAACCGTCCCTTAATGGGAAAAGGGTTCCTGCATCACAGCAGTTTGCTGGGAAGATTCTTCTTGTCCTTGGTTACTCTACAACTTCTTCAGCTCAGGGAGATTAGGACAGTGGTGAGTATAATGGCCATACTAACCACATATGGAACATGAATAGTTTGTTCGAAAAGGTGGCCTTTTGCTATGTTGTTGGGCATTTCTTGGCTACTGGCTTTGGTTCCGGTTGGAGTTGCCTCTAGCTTGAGATCATGGCGATAATTGCTGGTTGTTTCCCCCTGTCTAGGGTTCCCTTTGGGCTTGTTTTTTCATTTTTTTCTTCACCACATTAGGAGGGTACTTATCCTGGTTATATGATCGGTGTGGTTGGTTTTGGGAAGGCTACACAAATTTCACATGTGCATTATTCTGCATAGGAGGGTCTTGTGCTAGGGACTGAGCATAACGCAGTCCCTGGTTTGCACCTAGATGTTGGGGCGGAGCTCTTATGTCAGTATGTCTCTTTGTGTACTGGGTCCCCTAAGCCAGAGGATAGGGTCCTCCATGGTGATACAACTACGCCCAATTAGTCAAATTTTGCTGAGGCATATGATGACTTTGAAAACAGGGTTGTGGTACGTTCTGGGTAAAACCATACGTATAACCAAGGTTTTGAATATTGTTGCCTAGGTAATTGTGTGTCAATGATCCAATTAGATTGTCTGCAGAGTTCCACGTGCCTAGAAATTCCTGATAAGTTTGCAGGTATGGGGTGTTCAACAATATATTGTAAATATATCTTGACTGTGTATAAATCGGCTCAACCTATTAGGCTTTGATGATGGCATCCTCTTCGAATATGGGCCTTTGTTTTGCCACATCCTTTGAAATATCTACAGTGAGAGTTTTCAGGAACAAATCTAAAAGTACCCGATCGTCGAGTTTAGCTTTACATAAACTAAAACATCGCCTCCATTCATGGAGATGGTCCGAGATATGGACGGTGGGTGTTTGTCTACAGTGTGTCAGTAATTCCATTCCGGAATCATGGTTAATGGGCAACTGAAAATATGTTATGAATGCAGTGGAGAGGGCGCAAAAGGTTCCATGTGAAGGGTTGCTCCACATACCATTTCATTGCTACTCCTTTCAGAGTGCATTGAAATAGTCTCAATAAAATAGTGTCATCAATGATACTGTTCGATGAGCACCTCAGGTGGAAGGTCATGACATGATTACCTGGGTCTTTCACTTTCTCTCCTTCGAACTTTTGAATATCCAAAGGGAGATTCATGGGCATGGGAGACCATGTAGGTTTTTTTGCAATGGGTTCATTCATTAGTTTCGTTAAATCAGGTAGATTCAATGAAGTTAAGAAAGGTGACTTTGAGGTTGAAGCCATTGAGACTTTTGAAGACACAAAGTTCTGGTTAGGAAGAGGGTTTGTCTACGACATACCTTGTTGTGTATTCAACTGGCTTCCTGAATAGGTAGCACTCGTCTACCCCCTAGGGGTTGTGGGAGGAGTGGTGTGTGATGTGGCATTGGGGTACCAACCAGGGTTCCCAACGAAGGATGCCCCAATAAAGGACAAACCAATAATGGTGGCAGCGTTTCGTCTTTGACGCCTGTTGGCCCTCTTTTTTTATCTCTTTTTATTTAGAAAATACACCTTATTTTACCATATTATCCATATATTTACCATAATATCCACCTCATATTGACCCAAATATTCATATATAGGTATTTAAGTTATGTTTTTCAATTATTAGATGTCTTTGTAAAAATTGAAATTTAAGTGCATTTTTGGACAGTAGCAAGAATTCCCGTAATAGCATTATCGTTTGCATATGTACAGGATACTTTGGCTTGAGATGGATAAATTTATAGAAAGCTAGGGAAATAATAATAAGAGTACACCTGTTGGCATAGTCAGACCGAGATTTAATAGGCCTTGTCAAAGGTAGTCGAACAGGAAGGGTCTTTATGGAGGATCCCTAGAAACTGGGTCAAAACTCTTATTTTGTGGTATTTTCTAGATTATGATGGATCTAATAAATGAATTTGACTTGATATGATAGGATAAGGATAGTTATGACAACTTGAGCTATATTATATGATTTTGTTAGATATTTTATCTATTTAAGTCTTGAACTTTGAAGGCTTTGAGATGGAACTTGTCTGACATATTATTATTATTTTTGAGACTTTGAGACATAATTGAAGATTTTATCTATCATATTTGATGTTTTTACATGTTTTTTGATTGATTGATGTCTTAAGTAGCTGAATTTACCTTCGGTGTGCGAAGCAAGGTGGAGGCCACCCACATTGAGCTAAGTGCACTTCTTAGTTTATTTCGTAGCTGCAATTTCTGAATTAGCTTGCTCATGTTTAATTTTTTTATGCTGATTATTTTCAAGTATTAATGAGTCTAATGATCATTGTTAACTTTCATATGAAAGTAAAAACAAAATTTTAAAGTTAAACATTCTTTCTATCTAATTAAGATCTTCAGTTAGAATTCATCTTTACATGCCTTTACATGCTTTGATTACTAATGGATCTTAATCTTGTTTCTATTCTGCATATGAAGAGATGAACTAGTATTTAAAGTAAAATACTTCTTCTATCTGATTAAGATATTAAAAACTAAGATTCATCGTTTCTTCTTTTTCTGAATTCTTGTTTTAACAAGTAGCATTGCTCATAAATGAATATATGATGAAGGAGAATCAGGACCTCTTCAGTGAAGAGCCTATTTAATTATTACTTCATGTATCTTAATCTATTGTATAGTTAAGCTTTTGATTTCTAATTCACATGGTAACCTTGTTAAGATAAGGAAAAACAAATATCTTAAGTTAGGAGATTCCTCTGCTTCTTATTACACATCAGAATTCAGAAATTGTTTAAGTTAGATTTATATTTTTAATATGCATTTCCCTAATTCTCAATAAACCATCTTCTGAATTTATTGAAACTGAAACCCATATACTTTGGGGATGCTTCCAAGTTCCACTAACCCGAATTGATAATAAATACTTGTGTTAGTTACAATAGTAAATTGACCCAACATTTTGGCACCGTTTTTGGGGAAGAATATTTCAAAATGGTCAAAATAGGAAGACAAAAAGATTAAAAGACAAAAACAATATAAAATCACCAAAAACCACAAAACATAGTTTTTCTTTCAAGTAATGTTTTCTTATGCGTAGAGATAGAGATCAAAAAGGTAGATTTGTGAAACAAAACCCCCCAACAGCTCATGCATCCATAGGAGTAAGAACACCGGTTGCTGGAAAACCTACTATAGAAGAGTTAGATGAAAAATAGAGACCAAGACAGAGATTAAATTTAATAGTTGAATGAGAAATATTTTTTTCCTTAGAGGTAAAGAAAAAGAAATCACCTAAACAACCTCCTTCCATTTGGAAACAAAAATACACAAGCAAAACAACTGTTGAACAAATAGAGCAACCTGTCCTTGAGGAAATCAAAGTAGTTGAAGAAATGCAAATCCAACCTCCTATTGAAACACTAAAAATCATTGAGTAATAAATGGTTGAAGAAGGAGAAGGATCAACTATATTAAATATGAATCCTGAACAAAGACTAGAATATAAAAACAACAAAGGGAATGGCGAAGACAAAGAGAAGTATAAATAATAAGTGAAGTAGAAATAAAGGGAGAATAAGATATAACAACAGAAGCACTTCAAAGAATAGAGGAAGAAGCAAGAAGAGAAAGCCAAAATCAAAGAACACAAGAAAATGAGCAAGAAGTTAACAATGATCAGGAAACTACTTTTGGCTTTATTATTTTAGATGCAAGAGCAATACTAGGAGAAGAAATAAAAATGAGAATATTCCACCTTCTATATTGCCTAATTTCTATGGAATGTCAACGGAAGATCCTGATGCATTCATGTTTGAGTTTGACATCTTCTGTAGAACATATGGATATACTGATGATACACATAAGCTTCGACTTTTTCCTACTACTCTAAAAGCATCAGCCTTGAAATGATTCATGGGATTAGGAGAACACACGATAGTTTCTTGGGAAGATATGAAGAAAATATTTCTTCAAAAGTATCAATCTTACTACATGGCTAGCGACTCAAAAGAAGACATTTTTAGAATGTTGCAACAAGAAGATGAAAGTTTGTAAGAATATTTGGAAGGATTTCTTTATAATTTACAGAAATCCAAACATCATTCTCTTAGTTCTGATACCATCTGCACTATTTTTTTAAAGGGTATTAGAGATGAGTATTTATACATTCTTAATGTAATGGGAAAATAAGATATTTCTAATTTACCAATTGAGGAAATTTCTGAATTATGTCAAAAATACTCTAGGGGAAGAGCCAAGAGTGGGAAAAGAGATATTTCATCAAAATCTTGCAAATCTACAGCAAGTGCAGTAACAATAGCAGATATAGGAGGCCTGCTAGAAAATTTTAGGACATATCTCTTAAGCACTTTGGGTTCACAAGTAGATGTTTTGAAAGCTAAGAAAAATAAAGAAGAGCGAGATGAAATCTTAGTACTTGTATGTCCAAAATGTAGACAAAAACATCCACTCAGGGAATGTCATGTACAAGGTATACAAGTATGTGGACTATGCACAGAAAATCATGCAACAGAAAAATGTCCTATATTACAAGAATTGCAAGGAAAAGAAGTGAAAGGAGTAGATTCTCTCTAATATATGGCACCAAGGAGACCTTGGCAGCCAAGAATTCCTCAACAGTTCCCTCAACAAAATCCCCAAAATTTTCAACATCCTCAAAAAACATGGAATACACTAATGCCATGACATGCTTGGCCACCACAACAATATAAAAACCAACCTGCAGAAGGTTGGAGGGAATATGGTTATGGACACCAAACACCACAACAAATGTATCCCTAACAGTATCAATATCAATAACCATACCCTCCACAACCATTTCCTAAATATCAACAATTCCAGTAACAGCAAACAATGCCATATCCATCTCAAAACCCACCAATGCTAACTCAGCCAAAACAACTTCAGCTTGCTACTAATCAACCACCTCCTGGACCAACACAATTACCAGCTCAGTCAGTAGCTAATCCAAGTAACAAGGTGGATAGACCAGCATATCATGTGGAAGAGGCAACATATTATCCTACTTATTCAATTATTCCTCTACAATATGTCCACCTAAGGTCTGGGAAGGTGTTACAAAATATTCTCCTCTGATAATTGAAGAAAAAATAGAACAAGGAGAACAAAGTGAACAATCTCAACAAGAAAAAAAAATTCAGAAAGGAAAATCTATTATGACACGGAGTCCACCATATCCAGAGAGATTGATACAACAAAATATTCCAATATCTCTCCTTAAATTTATTATTCTGGATGAATTGAAAAACACATATGTTAAAATTCCTTTGTTGCAGGAAATTAAAGACATTATGATATATGAAAAAACAATAAAGGAATTATGCATTAAGAAATCTGGTAGAAGAAACAAGGATCCACCAACAATCCAGGTAATTGGAAGAGTTTCAAGTCTCATATCTACAAACATAGCTATTGAAAAATATGTTGATTCAGGAATTCCCATGGTTACTATTTTGATTAAGAAATCTCTAGTGCCAAATACTTTAATAGACTTGGGATCAGCTATCAATGTTATCACAATAGAGACTATGAAACAATTGAATCTGAACAACATTAGACCTACTACTACAGTCTTAGAACTTGCAAATAGATCTAAAGTTGTTCCAGAAGGTATACTAGAAGATATCACTCTCTCACTGGATTCATGGGAGTATCCTGTAGACTTCTTTATTTTGCAACCAAAAACAAACTTGGGAGGGCATCCCCTAATTTTAGGTTGACCATGATTAGCCACTACAAATGCTTACATTGGATGTAGGTCAGGAAGCATGGTTATTTCATATGGAGGTAAAAGAAAGCATGTTACATTATATCCTCCGACTCAATATCCATCTTTATTATCATGTCTTGATGAAAAAGAACCACAAGAACCATAAGAACTTCAATCTGTTCTTTGTCTTAATCAAATTTACAATTTTAGAGAGGAGGAAGAAAAGGAGGACTTATTAGATTTATTCATCTCAGAACCAAATATTTCAGAGTAGCTTAGGATAACTCAATATGAAGCTGCTAGTTATCTTTTGAATGAATTTTTTCAGGAAAATTTCACAATACAGACATTGAAAAATACATTTGAAAGCATTTTTCCTGTAAATTCGATTACCAATTAACATATAAAAATCATGAAATTATTTCTAAGAGACATTTGAATATTGGTAACAACTTACAATCATCACAAGAGGAAAATCTAATAACAATATTGCAAAAATATTCAAAATATTTTTCCTAGGATTACAAATACATGTTGGGAATTCATCCAAAAACATGCATCCATCACATTTACATATATAATGAAACAAAACCTATAAGGCAACCACAAAGACGGATGAACCACATGATGAAGGAAATAGTGAAATAAAAATTACATAAACTATTACAAGTCGGATTTATCTATCCCATTTCAGATAGTCAATGGGTTTCACCCTTAATTGTAGTACCTAAGAAAAATGGGAAATGGAGAATTTGTGTGGATTACAAAGAACTCAAAAAATCTACATTAAAAGACCACTTTCATTTATCATTTATTGATCAAGTGTTAGATTCATTAGCTGGAAAGAACTTCTTTTCATTTTTGGATGGATTTAGTGGATATAATCAAATAAAGATAGCACTAGAAGATCAAGACAACACAACACTCACATTTCCACAGGGAACATATGCATACAATGTATTACCCGTTGGTTTGTGTAATGCACCTGCTACCTTTCAGAGAGCAGTTCTTGCAATATTTGTTGATTTGATTCATGAGTGTGTGGAAGTTTACATGGATGATTTCACTGTGTATGGTACAACATATGATGATTGTTTACAAAATCTTGATAAAGTTTCAAAAATATGCATTGACACAAGCCTATCACTCAGTAATGAAATTTTTTTTATGATGTTAACTGAAGGGGTAGTGTTGGGACACCAGATCTCTTCTTTAGGGATTAAAGTGGATCCAACAAAAATTTAGGTCATTGTGAATTTAACACCACCCACAACACAAAAAGAAGTTAGAATTTTCTTGGGTTATGCAGGTTACTATATAAGTTTTATTGAAAATTTAAGATAAATAGCTTTGCCATTATTCATGTTACTTGTGAAAGATGTGGAATTCCAATGGATGGATAACTGTCAAAATGAATTTGAAAAATTAAAAGAAAAATGATCAATTCCACCCATTCTTCGAGGACCTAATTGGTCTTTCCCATTTCACATTTCAACAGATGCATCTGATACAGCTATTGGAGCATCACTTGGACAAAAAGAGAATCAATTCAATTATGTTATATATTTCATCACTAAAACTTAACACCAGCAGAATTGGATTACAATGTTACGGAAAAAGAAATGTTAGCTGTTGTACATGTAGTGAATAAATTTCGACATTATATAACAAGTTATCAAGTTTATATTCACACAGATCATTCTGATATAAAATATTTAATGAACAAATCAATCACAAATGGTAGAATAAATAGGTGGTTGTTATTAATGTAAGAGTTTAATATTAATGTACAAGATCGACCAGGAAAATATAACCAAGTTGCAGACTTTATGTCAAGATTAAATTCACCTAGTCATCCAAATCCAGTATCAGACATTTTCCAGATGAACATCTATTTGCTATAAATGTCAAAATTCCTTGGTTTTCATATATACCTAACTATTTATCATCTGGCATCCTACCATCTCACTACACAAACAAATAGAAACAACGAATAATTAGAGAAAGTGATAGGTATAGTTGGGTCAATGGAGATCTATTTTATACTGGTGCTAATTTAATGATTAGAAAATGTGTAAGAGAAAATGAAATAATTGAAATTTTGAAAGCTTTTCATGATGAACCATGTGGTGGTCATTTTGTGGATAAAAGGACAAAATACAAAGTGTTGAAACTTGGCTACTACTGGCCATCTATCTTCAAATACTCCAAATCTTATGTCAAAAGATGTGACAGTTCCCAAAGAATTGGTAGACCAGTGGCATCAGATGAAATTCCATTAAATCCACAAGTATATATCAAACCATTTAAACAGTGGTCTTTAGATTTTGTGGGACCAATCAACCCTCCATCCAATGGAAAGAAATAAATCCTTGTATGTACAGATTATGTAACTAAATGGGTGGAGGCTAAGGCAATAGCATGGGAAACAGAGGATATCGTTGTGTCTTTTCTATTTGAAGAGATATTTGTAAGATACGGAGTTCTGAGACATATAGTAACTGACCAAGGTACACAATTCACATCAAAACTTGTTCGAGATTTTAGGGAGAAATAAAAGATCAAAGAAAAAAAATCAACTCCATATCATCCTCAAGCCAATGGACAGGTGGAATCAAAAAACAATGTCCTAGATAACATTATGACAAAGTCTGTAAAAATCAACAGAAAGGATTGGTTATAAAAGTTGAGAGATGCATTATGGGAATATAGAATAACTTGGAAAAACACTACTGGGTTTAGTCCTGATTAGTTAGTGTATGGAACAGAAGTCCTATTACCCATTGAATTTCAAATACATACATACAAGCTAGCAGTAAAATTGGGGATGGAATTTTCTCAAGCACAACAAGAGAAGATCATGCAATTAAACAAACTGGATGTGATATGACAACAAGCAGTCGAACATACATCTCTTTTCCAAGAACAAAGGATCAAATGGCATGATCGATTCATAAAGAATAAAGTGTTTCAGAAAGGAGATTGGGCACTCTTGTTCGACTACAATTTCAAATATTTCAAAGAAAAATTTACGACTCATTGGCTTGGGCCATATGAGATTGAAGAAATATTCAACAATAGAGCTGTCAAGATAAAAAAAATTGATGAAGCATCTGTTTCGTTTCTCGTCAATGGACATAGGCTTAAAATATACAATAAGCCTATGAATAAAGATGATTTTCTGAGAAAAATTTCGATGGATTCAGATATGGAACTAATGGGGTAGCATAGCAATATGCCTTCCATAATTCCAACAGAAGAAGAATAAAAAAACATAAAAAATAAAAAATAAATATAAAACTGAAACAGAGTTTGGTTGTGAAAATACAAGAAACTAGCACAATACAAACTCGAATTCATATAAAAAAACCAACTTGTTTGTCCAATATGAATTATCTTTCTGTTTTTATATTAATTTACTTCATATTTTTGCAGATATACCCTCCAAGACATTGCAGACTTGAAGAAAAGTCAAAACATTAGCTTGGGGGAAGGTGTGAAATAAAAAAACTATGAAAATAGTTTTGAGCAGCTGAATTGAAGACAAAATATGAACTACAATAACAAATGGACCTGGTATATAACTCGACATTTACATAAAGGACCTAAATTATTTTTGAGAAAAATTATTCACAAAGGGACCTGAATCATTACGATAGAAGAAATTATCAAATATGAAACGTCATTGTACATTACGCCAGAAGGGACCTAAAAATTATTGTAAAATTACGCCAGAATGGACACATCATTGTACATTACACTAGAAGGGACCTAAACATTATTGTAAAGTTATGCTAGAAGGGACCTAAAAATTTAACATATCAGATGGGACCTGAAAATGTAAAAGTTTAACCTATAGAAGGGACCTAGACAATAATTATTTTAAATCAAATCAGATGCAAGGGTAAATAAGGTCTCTACAAATTCTACAAGATTCTTCATAACAATAAACACAATGTCGATCATCATCAATGTCAAAAAGGCAATATAAGTATAGTGAGTAAAAAAAATCACTCTTAAAATTTCAATTTTTTTCGAAATATTCTAGAATTGTAAAAACTAATTTGGTAGTAGTTATGCATTTTTACCTACATTTCATTTACATCACCAACATTTCCTACAATTCACTTACATTTTATTTCTTACACTTTCATCTACATTCTATCATTTATGATTTTTAACCCTATTTTATCCACATTTATATCCATACTACTATTCAAAACATTACATAACCTATTCATATCATACCCTACCCTATTTCCTAAAAAAATAGAATCATGAACAAAAGGTCAATATCTAACCTATGGAAGACCCTTGGAAGACCTACAAAACAATAAACAAAGGTTAGTATTATCATAAACATTTAATTTTAAAAAATTTACTATTTCATTAGTCAATTTTTAAAATTTAAATAAAAAAAGAAAAAAACCAAAGTTCAAAAGACATATGATATAGCGCAACTACAAAAGACATATCAAACTGTGCCACCACTTAATACATATAGCGTAATTATTTTGAATATCAAAATAAAGAGAGGAAATCATATAAGAGGATGAACTAAGGTAATGGAGAAAATGTAATGCAAACAAATGAATGCAATTACTAACCTAAGGAACGATGCAGAGATAAACTAAGTGCATGACTATGATGGTCTACGGTATGCTATGATGAGATTTTAATGCATGTAGTGGAGAAATCAAACGAGGTAGCATACAATGATGAAGAATGATGGCGCACATATGCATGGAGATAATGCGAGTTATGGAGACAGACAACATGTTGATGCATGGAGGTAATGCAGACAATGGAAATGAACATGGTCATTAACACAAAATGTGAAGAAGTTGCATAATGAAGGATGAATTTACACCATCACAAAATTCAAAGAAAATATATGCATGAGCCGGTCAAATGAGTTGACGAACGATTAGAATTTTCTCAAATGCATTTGCATAGCACTGTGTAAAACATATGAAACCATTTCTGCCACTGTGAATACCATTTCCACTATTACGGAGATCTAAAATGATCATTTCCATCCAAGAGGCTCAGTGAGAGAAGACAACATGCAAGGAAAGAACGTCCTCATGTTTACAACCCTGTGAAAAAAAAATGCAGAGAGAATACTGTGAGGAAGCCGAGAGGAAAATAAGAGATAAAACCCAGAAGAAAGAGGTAGAGAATATAGCGAACAGAAGAAATGGAGTGATAAGGAGCTAACTAGAGCCTTCAAAGCCACAAATCTGGAGAACTTGTTGATTAGCCAAAGCTATCAGGAAGCAGAATCCCGTGGAAGTGTAGGTAAGAAGTTAATTAGGATTTGATTGTTTAAACAATGGTGAATATATTTCAGGATTGTGTAAACAAACTCTGAGTTATAAAAGGGAGTGATCTAATTCGATTTGCAAGCATGTCATTACATTGTGTTTTGTATTGACACCATTCAAAAACGTATTTACACCTTTCAAAACTACTCTTCAATCAGTGAAAACAACGAAATATTTTGTTGAGTGAGTTAATAAATGAATATTTTAATGAGATTACCGTGGGTTGAAACTTCAGTTAAACTGAAAGAAGATAAAGAAGATCAGAGAATAAGGTCACAAGCGCTATTTCATAAGATAGGTAAGCTCAACACCTCCTCACATACAATGTTTCATTTCGAATTAAATGGAAAACAGAGAGTGAAGAATTTCAATTCTAATTTCACAGTGAAGTTGTTTTTAACTAAGTTGTGTAATAGATTTGTTTTTAGCACACTCTGTTTAAACATTCTAAACAAAGTTTATGAAGTAAAATGGAAGAAAGTTAGACATGGTTTTATATTTTTATATGGCAGAGGATAGAGTACGAAGAATAATTAAAGAGAAACAATGAATCTATCATGAATTTTTGATGAGATAGTTAAATTTATTATTTTGTATACACTGTGAGTCTGAATGTAATTTTTTGGAAAGAATTTTTATATGAAATTTATGAGTGAAAAACACTGTTGTATAAAAAATTCGAATTTTTTCTACATAGTCAAATTTCTTTTACAAAATAGAGATAGAGATTGTTTTTAAGGAGAACACAAAATTAAATAGAGGGTATAATATTAGAAACATAAACTTGTGTTTTCCTAAAACCTTTCTATCAATTATTTTGTTTATTTACAGTAAGCTCGCATTATTCAAAAGAGAAAAACATTGGATTGATTGATTGACAAGGGCAATAAAGCAAAAACGTAAGCCTATTACCATGATTACATCTAGTGCTTAAATTTTTGTTTACAAAGAAGAAATTAATGAGGGTAGATGGTTATATAAAATGGATTTCAAACCAAATAGCTTCAGGAACAGAACCTAAAGACTTCCAAATTGAACAGTGAAGTAGGGAAACAATGGAAAAACTCTATCAATCAAGGTTAATAGGTTTTCTCAAAAAGTTCAAAGGTCATAATGAGGATGTCGCAAGAGAATTTGTAAACAATTACAGACATAATGAAACCATGGTGGGTATCCTACATATCCCTTTAACTCTAGAGTATATTTCTAAAGCCTTAGACTTGCCATCTTCAGGTGAATTATACCACAAGGGATTACATTTAAAAGAAAAGGGCTGGACATTTTTCTTGGATAAAAACACAAAGGTTTCTTTTCACAAATAAAAAGAGATCCCAAGTGAGTGGTTCAATTAACCTTGGGAAGAACTATTATTAATAATTAATAAGTTCTTCACCTGTGAAAATAGATTTAGTGTAGTACACCTTTACCATGTCATGTTACTACAACACATCGAAGGAGATATCAGGATCAATCTGTCTTATTTCTTTT
The DNA here is from genome assembly GCA_034641835.2 of Pinus albicaulis. Lineage (NCBI taxonomy): Eukaryota > Viridiplantae > Streptophyta > Pinopsida > Pinales > Pinaceae > Pinus > Pinus albicaulis. Next base: position 1,951,627,596 of record CM076575.1, read on the forward strand.
ACAAAACTTGATGAAAATGACTGAAAGCATAAAATCAGAGACTGAGCCCAAAGAGGATTAATTTATTCATCATGGGCTCATCAAAATCATTTTGGATTACCAATTGAAAGTAAAGGGGATGGTTTGGGAAGATTTCTCGGTTGAAAATAAGTTTGTAGAACAAATCACTAAAAACAAACTTAAATCTATACAGGAAACAAGAAATATTGTGCATTAATCTCTTTATCCTAAAACAAGGTCAAAGAAACAGTAGGAGAAAATTATGTTAGAGAAAGAAACATCATTTTTTACTACTTCCAAGAAACAGAAAAAAAGAATTCAACAGAACCAGAAATACAAGTGATAGAAACATCTCCTCTAACAAAACAGTAAAATGAAATCTTTGAGAGACTGCAACAAGAAGTGTATGAAAATCCTATAGAAAGAGATTAATATTTTGAAAACAATGAGGTGGAAGCTACTTCAGTTTCGAAAGATTCAAAAGGGGAAGACCAAAACCTTTCCAGAGTTAGAGAGTTAACTGATAGCTTAGAGATAAGAAAAATCATGGAGAGACACCTGAAGGAGGAAAATGAAACTTATAAAATAACTAATTATAAATTGGTTAAGGAGAATGAGAATATAAGTGAGGAAGTGGAAAAGTTAAAAACCAAAAAAAATCTTCTTCATACACAGGCATTGAGGTGGCTTCACAAGAAAAATTCTTGGAAGGCTAAGTATGAGAAACAGAAGGTTAAGACCTCCATCTACAAGGAAGAACAGAGAAAAGACATGGATTATATTTTGTACACAACACATCATGAATTTTTAGAATCAGGAATGGGATCAGCATTAGGGCTTAGAAGGTCAAAGAGGAAAAAGCAAGCATGAGGACATGCTTGATCATCAGTTTGGGGGAGATGTTGGCCCTCATTTTTTATCTCTTTTGTTTAGAAAATACACCTTATTTTTCCATATTATCCATATATTTACCATTATATACACCTTATATTGACCCAAAGATGCATAGACAAGTATTTAAGTTATGTTTTTCAATTATTAGATGTTTTTGTAAAAATTGAAATTTAAGTGCATTTTTGGACAACAACAGAAATTCCTGTAATAGCATTATGGTTTGCATATTTGCAGGAAACTTGGCTTGAGATAGATAAATTTCTATAAGGATCAGGAACTAATAATAAGAGTACACCTATTGTCACAGTTAGAACGAGCTTTAATAGGCCTGGTCAAAGGCGGTCAAATAAGACCACTCTTTATGGAGGATCCCTAGAAACTAGCTCAAAACTCTTATTTTGTGGGATTTTATAGATTCTGATGGATCTAGTAGATGAATTTGACTTGATATGATAGGATAAGAATAGTTATGACTACTTGAGCTATTTTATATGAATTTGTTAGATATTTTATCTATTTAAGCCTCAAACTTTGAAGGCTTTGAGATGGAACTTGTATGACTATTATTATTATTTCTAAGACTTGGAGACATAATTGAAGGTTTGTCCTATAATATCTGATGTTGTTACATGTTAGTTGATTGATTGAAGTCTTAAGTAACTGAATTTACCTTCAGTGTGTGAGGCAAGGGTGGCGGGCCCCCACACCAAACTAACTGCACTTCTTAGTTTATTTCATAGCTGTAATTTATGAATTAGCTTGCTCATGTTTAATTTTTTTATGTTGATTATTTTCAAGTATTGATGAATATAATGATCATTCTTAACCTGCATATGAAAGGACAAAGAAATATTTAAAGTTAAACATTCTTTCTATCTAATCAAGATCTTCAGTTAGAATTCATATTTACACGCCTTTACATGCTTTGATTGCTAATGGATCTTAATATTGTTTATATTCTACATATGAAGAGACAAACCAATATTTAAAGTTAAATACTTATTCTATTTGATTAAGAGATTAAAAACTAAGATTCATCTTTCCTTCTTTTTCTGAAGTCCTGTTTTAACAATAGCTTTGCTGATAAATGAATATATGTTGAAGGACAATAAGGACCTCTTCAGTGAAGAACCTCTTTAATTATTACTTCATTTATCGGAATCTATTGTTTAGTTAAGTTTTTTAGTTCAATTTCACGTGGTGTTGGTGAGGTAAATCCCCTCTATGGATAGAGGCGATCCCACTAGCCCTAGAGTGGGTCTACCCACAAACGAGACGCACTATGACATCAATTCCTAGTTAAGAATGGACAAAGACTTGGTAGATCACTCAACGTAGGTCCTACGTTGTTGTGTCATTTGGAAGAATGGCTATCTCTTGCTCCTGATTTGACAAATCACGATCCGCTCATTCTCACGCTCAGATACCTGCACATACACAAGAAATTAAGATGATACACAACATACTATTTCGCATTCCTAACTATCATTCAGTCGAAGAAGACTAAATAAAATGTGTCAAATAAACATAACACACAGATGGAATCAATATCATAGTCAAGTATATTAATTTAAATAAGGAAGAGTACAACCAGGCTTCGACGTTGCGATCTCCTCTAGCAGGTTTCCAGCGGAGCACGTCTCACAAAGCTTGTTGGGAATTCAGACAGGGCTCTCTCTACAGGATCCTCCTTGGTTCAACCTTCTCTATAGAGATTACCCAGCTATAATATCTCTTCTACAATTTCGACTTCTTGGCTATATGTTCAGCTCTAGCTTTTGTAAAGGGAGAAGGCCGGTTTATATAAAGGAAGAAGGAGAGGTTGGGATTCCTATAATCATGGGGGGAGTCCTATCCTTCAAGAATGTTCTATCAACCATTTCCTAAAGGAAGATATCCGTGGCTTATCGAGTTAACCATTTGCAATGAGTCATTCCTGAGGTGGTTAAAGGAAACTTCTGCCTCCAATTTGTTAAAAAAAATTCCAAAAAAGGTTGGCGTGAGCACAACAAAGAGACAGAGCACCAGTTGGCACGGGATCTAGTGCAAATATTCCCCATTGGCATGAGCGGTGAACTGGCTACCCACGCCGATGCCAAAACATAGGTTTTTGAGTGCTTTCTGAGGAAATGTTCAACAGGAGAAATCATGTCCTTATGTAGAAGGATGCAATGAAGGTATTTGCAAAGTTTGACACTACTCATAGGTTGCGGTAAAATACCCTCCAATATGCGGGGCGACGGCTTGCAGGGACGGTGAAAAAATGTTGTTTAACAGATGCCCCCTAAAGCATGAGGTCCGAGAGAGAGGGAGGGGTGAAATTATTTATGAGAACATGTTCGAGCAAAACACTGTTGTCGGAAAACGTGAAAGTATGAATACAATTGATACATCTGATATACGACATGTGGCATGGGTGTAGCCATCCATAATAGAGTATATAAATAGTGAGATCCGAGGTATGGACACAACCATCCAGCAGTAAGGATCCAAAAATAGACTTCGGTATGGTTGCAGCCATCCAATAAAAGAGTCATATAATAAGTCATAATAATTCACAAAGAACCTGCAGCTTGGATTTCATCAGAAAAAACCTAGGGTCTTGTGCTCCATATCGACCCGAACATAGTACAAATTCGAGCATGCAAATATGTGAGATGAAGTCAAACATGCAAGAACATCGTCTGATTACCTGCCAATGATGAAATTTGTTAACAAACATGAGAGAAACCATCAATAATGACAATGGTTCTCAAGGTACAAAAGGTACAATCCACACAATGTGGACCTTACGTCGAATGTGAAAAACCTACCATTGAGGCATGCAGGTTCCAAGGTACCTGAAGGGAGTCTCTAGATCAACTTCTTGGATAATGAGCTAGAGTCAACAGGAAGTGACCTTGATCGAATGTGGGCCATAATATTTCCCACATCATCGACACGAGAAAGAGGAATATGATATTCGTGAATCAAGACCAACAGAGAATCAGAGGGAGGTTGAAAATTACAGAGGAAAACTTCTCTTGAACATATTGGCAGCATGACACTAGATTTGGCAGTATTTGACATCAAGGGATTTGAGGTCATGGTGACGTGGTAAAGAGCAGATGAGCGGTCAAAAGAGATTACCCAAACCCATGGAGGCAAACAAATAATGAGATGAGATGTCCCCAACCCGACATGAATGCAGACAAGTGCCATGTTCAAAAGCGACATACTGCCGACACGACTACAATCTTGATTCCATTTTCTCCCACCATTTCTGGCGAGTACCCCAATTATTTTTGAAAACAACCTTGAAGGGGATAGCATGTGCTTGCCATGTAAGTTTTTCCTTCAGAAAAATCCAACCTAATACATTTTATGAGCCCTAGGAAGGAGGAACTCAAGTAACGTCATGAAAACAGAGTCCGATGTCATCAAGTTTTAATGAGTCTGACAAAGGAAGAGCTCAGCATCTTTTCATATTTAGAGAGTTAGAAAAGAAGGCGCAAAACTGCAACAAGGCCCTTTTCCTAAATACTCCCTCAGATCCGAAAAGGTAGAAAACTGTGTCCAAGAGAACCTCTTAGTCGTAATCAGCTAAGGTATTGATTTTTCGTAAATAATCTATCCCGGCCCAAAAAAGTGGTAAACGTATCATGGGTAGATATCGTTTTGCAGACAATTTAACGAGTTCAAAATGACAAGTGACTTAGCGATATTTTCAATTTTAGAGAGTCAGAAAAGAGCTGAAAGGTGACTCCAGTAGTGACTTTTTCATGTTTTTACCGAGTTCTAAAAAGTATAAAATACAACTTGTCTCTTTGTCATAACTGCGTGAAAAACCTGTCGCTACACAAAAGACGTGTGTAAAACGTATTCCTTGAAAATAATATGAAAATATATCGACAAATATGTTTTAAAACATATTTTAGGACTTTGAAAAGTTATAAAAGACCATAAATGGTAAGAAAATATTTACTTTTCACTTTTACCTCTTTGTAGAGCAACAGTGACATATTTCCCTTGCAATCTTCAGGCGATGATTGTGGACAATCCAGTGGACCAATCTAGATTCTGTCTATTTCAGGTAAGAGATGACTTCATTTGCCATCTTTTGAGCTATATTTTAATACATTTAGTTGTCATTTGCGATCCCTTAGGGGAGGAATTGAAAATTCTAGGGTATCGCAGTTGATGCGGTTTTTGGGCACGAACTCGCGCCAACTGACCCATTTTTACATAGGCGTCACACCAACCGTGCAACCCAAAATCCGCTTTATATTTAAGAAAAAGCAACCAATAGATTGCAAATTTTAATACCTAAGTGGGTTTCTAATGTTCCTATGATCAATTCATGTAGGTACAAAGCGCAAAAAATATGGTTATCGAGTGGAAGGAGAGAGAGCACAGTGAAGAGGATGAACAAGCAATGGGAAATGAAAAATGCATGGATGCCCTCAGGAATTGTGGGCTTAAGAAGTTATTTACGAAACCATGTCTTAGGGCTCAGCCCGAATTGCTTCAGTATCTAATCAACATTTGGGACGAAGATGAGGAAAATTTTGTACTTCGGGATCAAGAGCTTGAACTTGAAGTTTCCGATGTGTATTTCATTATTGGGTTGTCAGGCAGGGGCACAGTCCCTATCTTAACCGTACCCAACATTCTGGAGAAAGCATGGAAATGGTCATGGACACGGTGTACCATGGGGCATGAAAGGGATCAGGGAGCGGCAAAGTGGATATCTAGACCGTTCCTGATTTGGCACTAAGGGTAGTGTTGCACACTATCACGTGGGCTGCAAAATCGCAGGCACCACACGAGGCCACGGAGACACAAATTCTTATTGCTTCTGAGTGTATGAACCCCACCGTCTTCAACTGGGCTGAGGCCTTGACTATCAACATCAAACGGTAGCTCACTAAGTGCAAGAAGACCAAACTCAAGTAGTTTGGGTATGGGTTGATCCTGGTATCATTCTTCTTGGAAAAACTACCCATATTTGAACGTCAGGAGGTTATAGTCCCGGAGCCACCACCCACTAAGCCATGGTTGGCCCGATGGGTGGCACTGATGCCTAGAGTAGGGGGTGGCCAACAGATGTCCTAGAGGCCAGATTTTTTTGATTGGCTCTAACGGAAACTGATTTTCATGGAGGATTGACCCTATGCCAGCACAGACTTCACTAAATATCTGGACATCCTAGTCCTAGAGGGAGAGGATTGGAATGAAGAACTTGGTAAGACTCATTTTTCATTTTCATGAGTTTATAATTTTTTTTGATATATATGCATGTTCTGATAGTTATTCTTATATGTATGCAGATGTTGGCCTAGAGCGTCCTATAGGCATGTCGCTGGTAGCGAGGCAGATTCCTCACAATTTCGATCCTCATGGTGAGGGTGGCAAGGAGGAGATAGTGCAGAATCTGGAGGGGATCACCCGTGGGATCCCAGACTATGCTCTCTTAGACGTTGTGCCTCTGGCCTATCAGAGGCATACTGTAGGGGTGTCGAGTCGTATCCACCTCTTGCTAAGGTGGTTAGTACGGGCGGTGACGTGCTATCATGAGCACCACGTCGATTAGGAATTTAGGCTTTATTTCTGCACATTTTGAGAGACCTGTTGTCTGATGATGTAAGTGAAACAAACATATATTATTTTGTGGGTTTTATGATGCACACGTTGCAAGAAAATGATATATATATATATATATATAGATATATATATATATAGATATATATATATATATAGATATATATATATATTCTACATGGGTCTATGTACATATGATGATGTTTTTTTATAAATTGTGCAAATGTCTATCTAGCACAATTTTAGCTATTGAATTTGTTAATGTATTCATTCGTCTTGGTATATGTTGATATGTAATGAAATCAAAATTTCTTTCAAGTAAACAAATACACAAATACAATCTCAAAATGCATGGGTTTCGAACCGAATAATGACCGTTCAGTTGAAGAACAACAAGTTGTGAATCAAACTTCACAAGAAATGCGCGTATGCTAAGGTTGACTTCCTCGGTCAATAGTTCCAAAACTGCACTATATTCAGCGACATTGTTTGTAGCTGGTCCCAGACAAATACCTTGTAATTTAATCAACTCACCAGCAGGATCATAAATTACCCAGGCTGTCAAAGACAAGTTTCTGGTACTGCGAGAAGCACCATCCGCGAAATCGATATAAGGGGAAATAGACATCTACATAGCAAACAAGACACAATAAGCAGAAAAAAAAATCACAAATCACATCAATCCAAAGCATGCACACAAAATGAAAAAAATCACCTATGTATACATATCACGCATGAATGATTCAAGCATAATATTTTTTCAAATACAACCCATTTATAGGTTGCAATAAAGGACAACCTTCATAGTCAATAAGCTCATAAGCCCCATTCTGTAACACGCATTTGAGGATGTAGGGCCCATGCCACATGGGTTGGAATTTTCCTACCCCCAGCTTATCATGAGCTTGGTCATATAGAAGAATGAGATCGCCTTCGATGAAAGAACAAGGAGAAACCGTTTGGTCAAAATGGGCTTTGACTCTCTTCTTTTGTGCTTCGATGACCAAGGAAACTAAGCGATGAGTTTCCTCCAATATCTCTAAATAGAGGAGATGTTCTTCTTCAGGCGAAGTATCAGGCAGAAACTCCACAGCTAATTTCAGTGAAGGGATTTCACATTCAATTGGAAGAGTGGCTTCCAGACCATACACCAACTGAAACGGGGTAAACCTGGTCGCACTCTTAACTGACGTTCGGTAAGCCCAAAGAGTTGAGAACAACATGAGATGCCAATTTGATTTATGGATCCCAATTGTTCGTAAAAGCATTGTAATAAGAACTTTGTTGACATCTTCCACCTGGCCATTAACTTGAGGGTAATAAGGCATTGAGCTATCGTGACGCAGGCCCAACTTAGATGTCAGCTCCACCATCATATAATCCTGAAAATGAGAACCATGATCAGTGACGATGGCCTGAGGAACACCGAACCGAGTAATAACATAATTGAATATGAATTGTGCCACTGTCTTACTGTCTGCACCCACTGTAGGCATTGCTTCGGCCCATTTCATAAAATAATCGACGCTGACGATAATATAGGAATTCCCCCCGGTCGAATGAGGGTTACAGGTCATAAAATATATGCCCCATTTGGCAAAAGGGCCAACGGTAATGACAGGGTGCAATGGAACAGGCGTCGCACGCATCTTGCATTGATAAATCTGGCATTCATGGCATTTACGTACCGCAACAATGCAATCTTTAAAAATGGAGGGCCATAAATAGCCAGCACGAAGGATCTTCTATGCATTGGCATAACCAAACATGTGACCACCACAGGCACCACTTTGGCATTCATTTAAAACCTTCTCCAGTTCCTCGAGGGTTAGACATCGATGGAGTACAAAATAAACTCTAACGCGATAAAGGGTATCTCCAACAATATGATAAGGTTGTGATTGATGCCGAATGTGGCGTCGGGCATCTTTTGTTAGCTCAGACCCGAAAGTAGATGTTTGGAGGTACATGATGATATCACTGTACCACGGATCAAGGGTGCTAATCAGGAAGAGAGTTTCATCCAGAATATGATCTTCAGAGGGAGAAGGAGTAGAGTCGGCAGGGAGAGAACAAATCAAATCAGTGAAAACAAGTCATTTCTTCGATTTGGCGGTAGTGAACTCCAAATCAAAATCTTGGAGGATAATGATCCACTTCGAGTATTTTCCCCCGAGTAAATGCTATGACAGAATATAAGTCATGGGGTTACAATCAGAAATCACGGTCACCGTGCGTAAAATAATGTAGTGATGAAAACGTTGGATTGCCTAGACCGTAGCCAACGCTAACTTCTCGACATGTGAGTAGCGTGTTTTAGGGTCAAGAAGGTTCCGAGACAAGTAGTAAACAACATGCTCGTTACTGTCATCATCATCTTGGACTAATACCATGGCGATTGTACTGAAGGGGGAAGCTAGGTAGAGGGTGAAATCATGATGGTAATTCAGAGGATGTAATAGAGGAGCATTGATAAGAAATGTCTTAAGCCTATCAAAATACTACTGAGCAATCTCATCCCAACAGAAAGGGATGTCCTATTTTAAAATTCGTGTAAATCCTTTGGCTACTTTGGCGTAGTTCGGGATGAAATGACGAAGGAAATTGGCTTTCCCTTGAAGACTCTGGATCTGATGTAACGAGGACGGGGAGGGGAGATTAACAATAGCCTCAAACTTAAGAGCGTCAAGGTGAATTCCATCTTTAGATATGATAAACCCTAAGAGTCTACCAGAGTCGACGTAGAAGACGCATTTATGCAGATTGAGCCTAATGTTGTAGCGTCTACAACGAAGGAAGATTTGATGGATATGTTCTGGGTGGTCTTTCCACACAGCTGAATGAACCGGATGGTCATCTAGGTATGGTTGGACAATATGCCAAATATCATGAAAGGCATAAGACATCGCATGCTAGAATGTAGCCCCAGCATTCTCCAAGCCTAAAGGGATTTTCTTATAAGTGAACGTTCCCCATGGACAAATAAAATAGGTCTTGTGTTGATCTGACGGGAGAATGTTAATCTGGTTATAGCCAAAAAAACTGTCCATAAGGGATAAGATTTCACTCCCCGCACAATCGTCAATGATCTGATCGATAAACGGGGTGACATAGTTATGACAGGCCTAATTGATATTGCGATAATCAACACAAACACGAATGGCGCCCTGCTTCTTATCCATAGGAACTATATTAGAAACCCATTCAGTCAGGGGAATCGGATAAATGAAACCTGCTTTAAGAAGTTTTTCAACTTAAGCTTTGATAGCGATAGCTTTCCAAGGATGCACGGGACAAAGGCGCTGGCGAACAGGCTTTGCACCTAGGTAGGTGGGAATCTTGTGCACCACAATACTAGGGTCGATTCCAGGCATCTCTTTGTAAGACCAGGTGAAAACATCACGAAATTCGCGAAAGAGACTAGTGTACACTTGGACTTCCTCGGAAGAGCAAGTGACTTTGACATGGATGTTCTCGACAATCCTCAATTTAATGGAAATTTTGATAGGCATCGTTTGAGTAATGTTCCCCAAGTTACATTCCACAAAGACTTCATGAGTCAAAATAGGGGTTTGAAGTGGCGGAGAAGGAACTTGGGACGCAAAATGATCTAGACAATTAGACATTGCCCTGAGGCAAGGCATAAATGAGGAATGATGATTCCCATCGCTCCACTGTAGATCCTCGAGAGACATGGTTTCCATGATAGCCTCGTTGGATGGAAACACTTCTTTCAAAGGATCAGGCGAATCCACATCGCCGATCCAGGGGGATTGAGAATACACATTGAGAGACATGCTCAAAAGAGCACTTTCAAGAGGGGGAGAATCAGATGCAGTTGTAAGCTCAGAATAATTGATTTCGATTGGGCTAAGCAGCATTAAATCTCCAAGCGAATCGACCTGTTTAGGTGAAGGGATGATCCAAGGGTCATCTGACTGATAGATCATATTCACTTGAACGGTATTTGGTGGCAGAAAGGGAAAAATACCCATGAGAGCGGGATATTTGAAAGACTTGGCCCTATGCTGTCAGGGGGATTAGGAATCTGATCCACGTATGGGACGTTGTTCATGGAAGACAAGGTAAAGTATGACAACTAATCAACAACAATAATTTTTCCTTCGTGAGGAAACTTTAAAAGTCGAAAGAGGGTGGACGGAACAAATAGCATGGCGTGAGTCCAACTGTGACCAATCAGAATATTGTAATTGAGTTTGGCATCAATGGCTTCTACTTGAACGTTGACCATCTTTCCTTGCAATGTGAGCGGTAAGCTAGCGAGAACACCCAAGGGTTTTTATTCCCTTCCATCGAATGCCTCAAGGGCATTGGGTGATGAATTCATGGCTGGAGAGCCAATAGCCTTCCAGTAAGTAGATGACATGATGCAGGTAGATGCACCTTCATCCACTACAACTCTATGGATGTTGAGACCATTGATACTGACCTGTATAACAAGCGCAATCTGGTGCGGAAATCTAGGGACGAAATTCTATAAGTCGAAAGAGAGAAGGCTAGAATCAGCAGGGTCAATCCCGCCGATCATAGATAATAATGCTTTTTGTTGAGATAGACAAATCTAGAGCACTTCTAACATGGACATTGTAGAAGGTGCCTGTGCTAAATCCTCAACAATACTGTAATGATGAGAAGCACGGGAGTTAGGATTATAAGAATATTTCTGGAGAACACCTTTAGAAGGTGGTCGTATAACGGGTTCAGCACTGAGCCTTTCAATTTCAAGGGGACCAAAGGCAGGTGGGGGAGTGTTAGGTAAAATTGACTCGGGATAGAGTCAAAGTTGACTAGGGTAAATGGTAGTGGTTTTGGGGCACATGGTATTGTACACCCATGGTTTTTCGACCCATGGTATTGCATGTAATGGAGCCTATAAAAAGGCTGGGAAGACTATATTGTAATGAAGGCTTGGAGGTGAGCGGTGAAGGCTCACTTGGCCAGATTGGCTAGGGTTTTGGCCAATGGTTAATGAAATTTCATTGGTTGCATTTTTCCTGGATTTGGGGTTTTTCCGGTTAAACATATGTGTTTATGTTCATGATTTGTTGTTGAGTTCTTTATATTTATTTCTCTCAATAAATTATTGTTTTATTTCTGCGGTAAATTCCTAACAATTGGTATCAGAGCCATATTTGGCTTCAGAGGGATGCCTTTGTTGTCAAGGGTTTATTTGACTGCATAATCTATTCGCAGTTCTAGGCACAAGGATCTAATGTTTTAAGATCTATATCTGCATGTGAAGAAAGAAAATCTGGTGTGGATCTACCATTGATAAAGAAGAGTATTTTGAACCGATGAAAACCGTGGTGTCCGATATCGAGTCCGGTGAAATTCATTCAGAAGAGGAGAGCTTCATTTAAATGTATCTGTTCAGACTTCTGTAATATATATTGAACCCAAAGGTGGTGAATCTCTAGGTGGAGGCGAACAAGGTCTTCATTTTCTGCAGTGGCAAGTGCTGGTGGACGGTTTTTTCCATGGGAGTGGACGTGCTGGCAGTGTCACGAGACCTGTTAAAAAAAATAAAAAAAAATGGGGTGAACTCCTACTTGTAAAATGCCCACGAGAGAGCTGAAAAAAATAAGCAGTAGTCAGGTATGCACTCTGAAGCATGAGATTACATGGATGCTAGTGAACTATGCCTAGTTCCAAGTTAATAGACTGTGCAGAAGGTGAAGTAGCCTGCGATATCCATTGGTTGAAAATGGATGGAGTCTCATCGCTTGCATTAAAGCAAGAGATATGATCCTACAGGCAGTGTTGTCCTCATAGTGTTCGAGCTAATCGATGGATGAGTCTAAGAAATATTTCCTTTCAAAATGTTGCTGAATTGATGGATCCGTTGAGAATGCCACTAATGGTGCTTCACAGTGAAGGAGCAACGCTTCCATCAGCAAGGTGCAGGCTCTGGAGAATTTTTTTGAGTTTGCGTGGACTCCTCGATGGCGTATGGTTAGATGGCTATGAGCAATGCATTGATTGTGAGCAGACTCATGGTCATTCTAAAGAAACAACGTTAGTTAGATACAAAGGTTGTCTATCGACCAGTGTTGGACTCTTGGAGCGAGCAATAAAAGTTAGGTGATGCAGCCAAGGGTTACGCACAGGAGAAACACTACTTGCAATGATACTTGCAGGTGGTACATGTGCTGGTAATTAAGGTCGAAGAAGTGAGGTTTTTTTTTTCACCTGCATTGGTGGAAGGAGGAGAGAAAGAAAACCATCAAATTTTACTGTGCCTAGGAGGATGAGGAGACCACGGAGTAGCTGATGAGGTCCATCGTGGAAATGCACTCAATACTTGATCACATGAGTTTTGGGCACTGCGTGCTATATGGGTGTTTTCCTATATGCCACAAATTCAATTTCCTAATGCCTTCGATGAATTTTTTGACTCATTGGAAAATGTATTAGAGGATGGCGTACTATGAAAAAGTTTGAAGAGTGGAAAGATATAGCAAGCCAACTATGGGCATTGGTTGGAAATTTTTTCATTGGTGAGATGCAACCATGGAAATCCATTGTGCTAGGAAAGTGTTTGACAGAATGTGTCAATAAAATGCTTTGAAGAATGTCAAATGAGAGAGGATATTTGTAGGTGAATTAATTAAAATTGATGAACCATGTATCTAAAGAGAATTTCTAGAGGACTGGCGGTTACAGAAGCTGGTGACCCATGTAATCTAGTAGATGGATTCTTTTTATATGGACATTGATTTGATATGTACAAGGACAACAACAATGAAACAAAAAAATATATATTATTATAATGAAGTTAATTTTATTACATGTAAATGGGCATACTGCTGTAAGACCTGGTATGGCATGCATACCCCTGGGTAATCACTGGTAAAGTGTACGTTAGACCTAGGTGATAGGGGGGATGTCAAGTTAACAATTACCCTGGGTAAAATTTGAGGAGGGAAGAGCTAGAGTGAGCAAGGTTGTCTCATCTAGCAGGTTTGGTTGGATTTAGTCAATAATCCCCAAGTCAAGTTTAAGGAGGGAATTGTTAGGTAAACTTGACTATGGATAGAGTCAAAGTTGACTAGGGTAAATGGTAGTGGTTTTGGGGCACATGGTATTGTACGCACATGGTTTTGCGACCCATGGTATTGCATGTAATGAAGCCTATAAAAAGGTTGGGAAGACTTCATTGTAATGAAGGCCTGGAGGTGAGCAGTGAAGGCTCACTAGGCCGGATTGGCCAAGGTTTTGGCCAATGGTTAATGAAATTTCATTGGTTTGGTTTTTCCTGGATTTGGGGTTTTGCCGGTTAAACATATGTGTTTATGTTCATGATTTTTTGCTGAGTTCTTTATATTTATTTCTCTCAGTAAATTCTTGTTTTATTTCTGCGGTAAATTCCTAACAGGGAGGAGGACCATCAACAACCTCTTTCCTAGCTGCCTAGCGTGATCCAGCATAATCCTTCGACTAAGTAGCGATGGAAACGGTTACAGAACCATTCATCATGAAAACTTGAGAGCCAAATGACGCAGGTGGTGCCGATCGATCGACCGTTTGGGTCTGCTGAGATGGGAAACATTCTTTAAGGACTTTCGGAGTTCCCTTAGCACCTTTAAGTAGTTGACTAACCTCGGATCGTTGAGGAAAATCCCTAGTGTAGTGATCCTCTTCAAAAATGAGACAGGGATACTTCGGCTTTCGCTGTGAACCACCATTAGCACGAGGTTTAGATGATTCCAGTTTCAGGGCATCGGCTTTGGCCTTTCCTTTTCCCTTCTTTTTCCCCTTGGAAGTCTTGTCTGCAGGATTGGCCTAAACGGCGTTGACCTCCAAGGTTTTACCAAAATCTGAGGTAGCCTGAGGAGTAGAATTATTAGAATAATTTGATTTCTGCTTCTCATTGGAAGACTTGCGCGAAGTCTGAGACATGGAACTAATAACACCATCGACTGATGGGGTAGCCGGTGCTTTACAGGTCGCAGGTCATGAAGCTTCAGTTAAGATGTCATACAAAATGCCCGATTGAGAGTACACTAAATGAAGGTACTGGGCACGATTGATGGCTTGTTCCTTGGTTACACATGCCCCCATGGTGATGTCCTTCGCAATCTGGTTGAAAAGAGAGGTAGTGAACCAATGAGTAAGAAGCTAATCAGGAATTTCTAACTTGATCAGGCGATGATGCCATCTCCATTCATGAATGTGGTCTGAGATATGGGTATCCTGGTCCTATTTCAAGGATGTTAGGAGATGCGTCCTGGCTTCATAATGAACCGGTAACTGGAAATGAGTCAGGAATGCGATATTAAGAGTGTTGAAATCTTGAAAGATACCATGAGGCAGTTCGATATACCACTTAGCAACAACACGGGTAAGAGTGCACTGGAAAAGACGAAGCTGAACAGAGCCGTCCACCCAAGAGTTAGAAGAACACCATAAATGGTATGTCATGACGTGTGCTTGGGGTTCTTCTCTAGAATTTCCCTCAAACTTGGGACAATCACCTGGAACCTTCGTTGAAACTGGAGGCCAAAAACGATTATGAAGAATGGGATCATTTTTCAGTTTGGACACATCTAGTAGCTCCAATGTAGCGAGAAAAGGTAATTGAGGGTTAAAAAGCATAGCAAGTCCTTGATAAGGACCCGTACCCATACTCCATCCTAGTTTAGCATAACTATGCCCCCATTGGTTTTTCCTTGGAGGATTCTAACCATAAGGGGTGTAAGATGGATAATTCAGTTGATATGGCGGCTGAGAACTAGGATACGGGGGTTGATAACTAGGATATTGATTCTGAGTATATAAGGGTCTTGATTGAGCAGCGTAGGGATTCTTCTGCAGAGTATAAGTATAGCCTCGCGGTTGTGGGTAATAAGTAGAACCTTGAGGAAAATAACCACCTTGGGGTCGAACAGGCTGTTGATAAGTGGGGCCCTGCTGAGTCGAAAAGGTCAGGCGGACAAGTTGATTCGGTTGTGGCACAAAGTAGAGCAGTTGCTGAGTAGGGTTAATAGCTTGTGAAGGCTGTGCTAGTTAAACAAATTGACCTGACTGATGAGGGCCACCAGGTTGTCCCTGCTGAGTAGGTTGGCCTGATGGTTGGGGTGGGCCAAGTTGTGCCTAATAACTAGGTTGACCTGTGGCAGGACCATAAGATGGCCCTGGCTATGCAACATTTTGACTAATCAGAAAATATGGCTACTGAGGTTGCACCAAATGTTGAGATGGATGGATTTTCCCCCCAAGATTGTATGAAGGTCTGGGTTGATATACTAGTTTCCTAGCTGTTCCTTGAGGTTGCCCTGGCTGGACCAGAGGCTGAGCTGGTAACGGTTGACCTTGAGGATTGTAAGGATGCCCTTGCAAGCCATAAAACAATCCCTGCTGGACCAAAGGTTGTCCCTGTAAGGGTTTCCCTTGTGGGTCATATGCACACCCTTGCTGGGCCGAAGGTTGTCCTTGCAGACCGAAAGCATATCCTTGTTGAACCAAAGGTTGTCCCTGTAAGGGTTGTCCTTGTTGCTTAGAAGGTTGCAAAGGAAATTTAGGTATAAAACTGGAAAGGAACTAATAAGCCTCAGGAGTAGGCAAGTAGATAGGGTTGCCCTGATCATCATGCCGAAATGGAAGTGAATAAATCAGGTACCGTCTGCTCCATAATGAGAAAAATAAGACCGATAAGGATCTTGAGGGGACTGATAAGTCTGGGAGTTCTGCTGCTGAATAGCCAATCGATACTCCTTGAAAGAAAGGTCATCAAGGATTGCCATGGAAATCAAAGTTGAAACTCCTGACGACTGTGTAGTGATAACCAGTGCCAAAGCAGCCACACAGACAGTAGGTCGAGTGGGAACAGATGTAACAAAAGGTGTCAACGACGAAACAGGTGTCGCCGGCGACATACCTAAGGATGGGAGCACCATACCCCTTAAGGATGGTAATACTGGCTATAATCTGACCCAAAGACCTATATCCGGCTGGAAGCAACACCGATGGTGAAGATTGACCAGGCTCTTCTTGGATGTCTTCTGGGAAAAGTTGGTATTGTTCATCAGAAACTGGAATACCCTCGCTACCATTAGGACCAGACGAATCCATATCTGAATCCACCGTAAGATCTTGAAAAAGAGTACGAGGGCTAGGAGGTATGATAGCAACCAAAAATGGTGATCTCAATGTAAGAGGGGGAAAATTTTCCCGAACCCGAAATCCAAACCAAGCATTAGAAAGAGGCCAATGGAACTCGACTAGTTCTCCAAAGGGATACTCTGATGGGATGACAAGTTTTTAAAGCTCGGCAAAGCTAGATATCTGAGAAGTTTCAGATGAATCGTCCGAAAAAGGACTGCCAGTAGACAAAATTGATGGTTCCGCCACTGTGACTATAACACAGTAGAAAAGGGAAAAATATCGGAAATGAAGACTCGTGGATTAAAACCAAGGAAAACCAAAATAGGTTAAGTAATCAATATTTAATGGGTGTGTAATCATAGGTAGTTTATTTTACGACATCAAAACCAAAAAAATTTTGTTACATGTTTTAAGAGTCAAGAAACAGTCAAAGATGACTCTAGTCTCTTTCAATTTTAAGCGAGAGTGAAAGGACAAGTGCTCGATGTTTTTTTAAAATTTATGGAGTGAGTAAAGATCGAAAATGACTACCCAGATAGTCTAGGTAAAAGGGTGTACCAGGTTCCCATGAACTTCCATATACACCTTGGTTACAAAATGAAAGAAGAATCAACTAAGAACTTGAAGTACGTGAAGGTAGACTCCCCGAATGCTGTGTTCGGTGTGTCACGGTTACAAGGCGGCAGACTCAGCTTCCTACGGATAAAAGGATTGCAACCTATAGGGGTCTCCCTTTATATACTCAACGGTACGGGGAGCACAAGTCTGTACTAGCACTGTTTGAAGATAGATGGCGAGCAACATCTGCTAGGCTTTAAGATACTGGAACACGTCTCTAACGTAGACCACAAAATGTTTCGTTAAGTTTCAATTTTGCCTTAGGTTAATTGAATAAATTTTAAGTTGATCTTGTATTTATGTTTCAATTCCAAGGTCTTAGTGAATGTTGGATCTCACAAATTTCTGAATGCAAGCTACATGTCATAAAATACCATTTCTTTCAATGAAGAGCTATCTACGAGAAGGTTAGGAATTTTCAAGCGATAGCAAATAATGAGAACACACAAAAGCTTCTACTACAGAACCAAATGCAAACTAATGAGAACGAGAAACCTTTCGTAGAATGTCGAATGTTAGTTATGTGAAATATTTTCCAATTCTACAATGCAAACAAAGATACAAGCACAAAATGTATTTTTGATTTTTTCAATGTAATAGAGAAAACAATGCACTAAATAACATGAAAAACGAATCTTCAAACTAGTTCGAGAATGCCAATGCAAGAGTTGAAACGAAACAATTCAATCAACTCACAAGCAAACAAAACAAAGACTCAAACCAATGTCACAATCTCTCAAATCAAAGAAAGATGTCGAAATGGACCCATACAAGCAATGTGAGCTATGCTTGGAGGGACAGGAAGCAAAAATGAATGAAAGAGACAAGGCTCACTCAAGACTCATTTCACCAAAAGAAACCACTCAAAATGGATCCAAGGAGCTGAATGCAATCAAGAAAATAATGAAGGTGACCATGAAACAAAAGACCCAAACTCCTACAGGAGGCTCAGCATGTTAAAGCACTAGAAGGCCCTAAAGCCATGATGCTGAAAGAAATGGACAAAAAACCAAAGGAAGAAGGCTGATAATAGTCACAAACAAACCCAAATCATTCAAATCAAGCCAAGATAACACCCAGAGACACCAAGATGGACTAAAATCTCCAAAATAGGGGAAACCCTAGCACCTACAGGAATTGGTGCGACTATCTCGCTGTAATCCATGCAAGACAGGGGATGGCATGGGTAATGAACTGGAAACACGTGCCAGTGGGTGCGACTGTTAGGCTGGAAACCGAGCCAATCAAGCCAACCTTGGAAAGATGAAAATTTGGAAAAAAAGAGGTCAAATATGATCCTCTAGGGTTGAACAGGGGCCTAAGACTCAGAAAAACAACCAGAAAAGGTAGGCTAAGAAAGAAAAGACCAAGAAGGAGATCTAATAGATGAAATACAAACTCGCATTGGTCTCGAGCAGAGTCACCAATTTGTTGATGAGGTAAATCCCCTCTATGGACAGAGGCGATCCCACTAGCCCTACAGTGGGTCTAGCCACAAACGAGACACATTATCACATCAATTCCTACTTAAGAATGGACAAATACTTGGTAGATCACTCACTGTAGGTCCTACGCTATTGTGTCATCTGGAAGAATGGCTTCCTCTCGCTCCTGATTCGACATATCACGATCCGCTCGTTCTCACGCCCATATACCTGCACATACACAAGAAACGAAGACGATACACAACATACTATTTCACATTCCTAACTATCATTCATTCAAAGAAGAATAAATCAAATGCGTCAAATAAACATAACACATAGATGGAATCAATATCATAGTCGAGTATATAATTTAAAGAAGGAAGAGTACAACCAGGCTTCGACGTTGCGATCTCCTCCAGTAGGGTTCCAGCGGAGCATGTCTCACAAATCTCGTCGGAAATTCAATCGGGGATCTCTCTACAGGATCCTCCTTGGTTCAACCTTCTTTATAGCGATTACTTAGCTATAATATCTCTTCTCCAAGTTCAGCTTCTTGGCTATATGTTCAGCTCTAGCTTTTGTAAAGGGAGAAGGTCGTTTTATATAGAGGAAGAAGGAGAGGTTAGGATTCCTATAATCATAGGGGGAGTCCTATCCTCCAAGAATGTTCCATCAACCATTTCCTAAAGGAAGATATCCATGGCTTATTGAGTTAGCCATTTGCAATGAGTCATTCCTAAAGTGGTTAAAGGAAACTTCTGCCTCCAATTTGTTAAAAAAAATTCCAAAAAAGGCTGGCGCGGGCACAACAAAGAGATAGAGTGCCAGCTGGCGCGGGCACTAGTGCAAATCTTCCCCATTGGCACAAGGGGTGAACTGGCTACCTGTGCCAATGCCAAAACATAGGTTTTTGAGTGCTTTCTAAGGAAATGTTCAATTGGAGAAATCATGTCCTTATGCAGAAGGATGCAATGAAGGTATTTGTAGAGTTTGACACTGTTCACAGGTCACGGAAAAAGACCCTCCAATATGCGGGGTGAGGGATTGCAGGGATGGTGAAAAAATGCTGTGTAACATATGGTAATATTGTTAAGAGAAGGAAAAACAAATATCTTATGTTAGGAGATTCTTCTGCTTCTAATTACACATCTAAATTTAGAAATTGTTTAAGTTAGACTTATATTTATAATATGCATTTCCCTAATCATCATGAAACCATCCTCTAAATTGATCACAACTAAAACCCATATACTTTGGGGATGCTTCCAAGTTCTGCTAACCCATTGATAATAAATAATTGTGTTAGTTTACAACAGTAAATTGACCCAATAACGCCTAAATGGCGAAAGACCTAGAACCCCTCCCGGTAATGGGGGGAGGTCCAAAAGATGCCTAGATTGACAAGGTCCTATTGGGTCCATTCTGGTGTTGACTAGGTTTGGTTTTGGAAAAATTTGAGAGGATATAGTTTATGATCAAATCAAAATTCTAATCGCATACATAAAACAAAATGAAAATAAAATAAATTTTCCCTTTAAATTTTCTATGTGATCAGTCAATCAAAAAAAATGTTTTTGTTTATTTGCCTTTGATACTCAAATCCTAGAATACCTATTCGTCCTCACTTGCTCAAGTGTATTTGGGCCTTGAGAAGATATCTTGTGAGTGCTAGCACAACGTCCCGTAAGAGCTAGAGACGCCCCTAGTCAGTTGAAGAAAATCCACCAAGGTAAGGGTGAGGATCTAGTGCTTTCCTGCACTGTTACCTATAGGGAAAGGATGCCCTAGATTTTGTGACTAAGTACCACTATCCCATGTGAGTGTTCATGTCTTAGGCTTCTTGGTAAGTCAGCTAACAGTACCGAGTATCAACCGGGTCAGGTAGTCCCAACTGATACCGCATGCACTGCACCTAAGCCTAACCCTCTCTAAAACGGGTCTTCACCACGTTTGGGTTTTCTTTTCCATGGGCTCATAAGTGGATTTAAAGCTCCCTAAATATTCAAATTCTATGTTTCAAGATGAGGAATGATCAAGGTGGCTTATTGGATGCCTAACCCCTTGATCGTAACTTAAACTATAAATTCTTTTGTGCCCCCTATGGGGAGATTTTAGTGAGTTTTGTTAAGTTAGTTTTATGTGTCATTGCTTTGCTTAGTGTGTGGATGTGTGTGAGAAAAAAATGGATAAAAACATAATTTGAACGTGTAGATATGCGATGATCCTTTTCAAAACCCCTTATTCAACTATGTTATATTGTTCCTTTCTCAAATGAAAAACATGTGTGGATATGGGCTGCTTTCTATTTTTCCTAATTAATATATGTGATCAACTAAAGGGATATGGTGAGTTTTGAATAGAGAGTGTTCATATGCTTTCCTGAGATCACCGAAGTGTGGAAAGGAAGTAGATATTACTTTCTCTTCTATTGACAATTCAATCCTGGTCCCGAAATCCTAGTGCAAAAAATGAACTAAACTAATAACTTTTACACTATAAACAATAAACTAGCTAAGCATGATTGGACTTGGGCCACTTACTTTGGCTAATTATCTAGGTGTGTTGGTACCTAAATTTTAAAAACAAAAAAAAAAATTGGAATGCAAGTTAATGGCTCCCCTACTTAAACTATGTGTGAACGTTGCAAAAATCAACTTGAAATAAAACTGACACTAAGCCTGCAAAAATCAACTAAGAGTGAGCTTTAGCAAGCTATGGGGTACTTCAACCAGTGTTGGGAGATGTATTATGCGTTTCCAAGAACTTTACAAGAAGGAAAAGATAGAAATATGGGAGAAATTTCTCATTCTGTCTTTTACGCGTAAAAGGCTGCAACATGCGCGATGTCTACGTGCAGGTCAGCTCTGAACGCTCGCCCTGGGCGTGTCTGTGGAAGGGAAAAGCGCGTAAATTCCTACAAAAGTAATTTTTGGAGTTGTTTTGCTTTAGTCTGTCACTTGGGACTAACTAGGGACTGGAAGAGAAAAAGGGGGAAATTTAGCCACACTCCACAGCACAGACAGGGGTCTATGCAAAAAGGCACAACCACATAAACTTGGAAATAAACGTTAGTGGAGTCACCAATCCCGTGTTAGTGTGTTTTGTGCATGCATGTATGAAATAACACCAACTTAAGGGGTGTGGTTGACCCTCTTAATTTATTGGTTAGAGGCAGAAAAAGAAGTAGAGTTAATAAATTTAGTGGAACATGCTAGAACATAAACATACTAGATAGATAAATAGCATGCATATTCAAACTAAAACTAAACTAAAACTAAAAAAAATAAAATAAAAGCTCTGAATAGAGTCAAACAACTGCAATAATCCAAATGGTGGAACTTTCGGCCCCTCTTATTGAGTGCTGGTAGGAAATGAGGATGAAACTTTAACCCTCTTGCCAAAGGGCCCTTAGAACTTGTGTTCTAAGTCACGATGCAAGGATGTCTTTACTTCCAATCTTGCCTCAGTGCAAATTCTCCCTCTCTCTACTATGGTGGGATGAACTTGTTGGATGGCCAACGATTGAGTCCCCTCTATCTCAACTCCGGATCACACACTACTGGTATTGCTTGCGGCAATTCTAGCCACCATAACAATGTTCTCTCAAGTTTTTCATCTCTTGGTGGCCTTATATAAGAGAATTCAAATCCTCCTTCCCTCTCTTGGTACATTGTGGATGGTGACCCAAGAGAGGGGGATGATTCCATTGTGTGCCACAAATATTCCATTGTGTGCTCCCTTGATGTCTAAGGAGGCTTTGGTGGTTGTCCTTAGGCGGCTTCAAGTGTGAAATCACTGTCCCAAAGTCTGATTTTTGTGGTCCCAGAAAGTGACTTTTGCCACTCCCAAGATTGTGTGCGTTTTGGGTTAAAAGGTGCGCAAAGGCGCTCTTCTCAAAGGATTTTGTGCACAAAATCCTTTATGGCTTGCTCAAATTTGATTTTTCCTTGGACCTTAGAGATTTTTGAATACTTTCCAAATTCGTTAATGTCTCTCACCCTGTAAATCCTTCTGCCTGACATTAAATAATGTCATATTTTCTTGCAATATTTTCGAGTGTTAACACTCACCATGGCTTATTATGGTTTAAGAGAGTTAACCATGGATGACTATGGCTAAGCAAGGTTGTGGACCATTGAGCATTGATGAGAATGAGTGACACTCATTGAGGAGTGCGTTGGAAATGTTTATATATATTTAATTAAAATGCTTAGAATGTAAATATTATTAATTATTAAAATTAATCCTAATAGTCTTTATATTAACAACATTAGTGATAATATCATTAATACTTTTAATCATATTGTAAAAGTCAATAAAATTTTAATTTTTTTTTAATTAATAATTATGTTGTTATTTATTAAGAAGCAAATATTATTATTCTTATTTATGAATATTAATGTTAATAAATTATTTTTAACAATATTAATATTCTTAGTAGTATTAATATTATAATGTAGATTTTATTATCTTAATAATATTAAATATTAAAAAATTTACAAGTTTATTAAGATTGTTAATATTACACATATTATTTTTTAAACATTATTAATATTTTATTTGATAGTATTATTAGTAATATTGCCTCTAATATTATTAACAATATTGCCTTTAATATTATTTTTAAATCTAATATTATTTATTAATATTAATGTTAATATTTTATTTTTTAAAAATCTTAATATAATTAATCATATTAATATTATAATGTAAATGTTATTATCTTAATAATATTAAATATGAAAATTTTTAAAAAACATTAATATTAAAAATATTATTTTTTAAACATTATTAATATTGCATTTAATGATATTATTAATAATATTCCTTTGAATATAAATTTCAATTTTTATTTTCATTATTTATCATAATAATAATAACAACAACAATAATAATAATAATAATAATAATATACATTTAAATATTATTTTTAAATCTAAAATAAACGTTATTATAAACCCAATATTGTAATACTATAAATATTAAATTATTGTAACAATATAAACATTAAATCTAATTTAAATTTAACCAAATATTATAACCTTATAAAAATTAAAATATTCTAACAATATACACATTAAACCTAATTTAAATTTAATGTTTATTGGAAATTAAATGACAATAGACTTTTGGAAAACTTCCTTAACCTGTTATCTTGATTGGGATTTCAAGAAACATTCAACAGTGTCTTGTGCGCCATCTACTGTTTTGAATATTTTTCTATCTACTGTTTTGAATATTTTGATGAGATTAACTAGATATATTATCCAAAACCTTGTATTTTGTTTTTCCTCTAAATTTTCAATTGAAATAGAAAAGCAAGCAATTTAAACAAATGTGTAGATTTTCACTCTGAAGTTTGACAAAATATAGAAACGATGAATCAATTTGCTCGAAACAATACAAGTAAACAATCAAGGCAGTAGAGTTGGCATAGAATCAAACTCCAATCAATACAAGGCATGCCCCCAAAAATCCAAGGAATAACATAAAACTCTCTTGTCAAAGCTGAAACGATTTTGAAACCATCCTGTCATATTGCATCACATAATTAAAGTAATTATTACTCTTCTCCTAAAAAAAAATGAGTTCAAACAATTTATTTTATTTATTCTATTAAGTAGTTTTTAATTACATTGTCATAGGGTTTTATAAACAATCTAAAGGGACCCGGTATTTGGGACAAGAAAATCATGAAAAATTAAACAAAGAAGGGAAACTGATAATCAATTGTTCATCAAAATTTAAAAACAATACAAACATCTATGCCATGCTTGTTGTTGTGACCTGATTGGATTTGTACTTCTGGTGTCTCCTCAAAATCCTTTTCCGAATTTTCTCCATCTACTATTATTTATATGAAATAATTGCGACAATTTTTACAATAATGTATCCAACCAGCAAGCACTAAGAAGCACAAGAAGCAGAAATATAGAGTAGGCTTAGTTAATATGAAACTCTAACCTTAAAAAATGATAATATTCTATGCACAGAGTTAAATAATTCTATTACTCACAAGGTTTTTAATGATAATTCCACCATTTATAAGCCTGTGATAAAATGGTTTATTTGCAAAGAAAATAAATGAACTATAAAATATATGGAACTCTCCAGCAAAAAGGCAACAGAGTATACCATTATTTTTATGTATGATCTCATCACCATCACCATTATAATTTACAATTGAGAAATGAAATCTACAAATGTAAATATTTTTGGGGATCCGTAACAAGATCCCCAAATTTGTGAGGAAATGAAATATGAGGAATTAAAACTTGCTTCTTGTCTCCTGAAAAAGAGCATGCGGCACCACCAAAATATGAACATGGAGCAGTTACACATAACCACACTATATTAATTACAAAGGAGAATATTAAAACTGAGAAACATAACCTAGTAACAATTATGAGAAAGATAGTGCACGGAAACATGTCCTTATTCCTGGAAGTTTCAACATTCATACGTTTCAGAATGACAACAGACATTAGTTTCAAAGTTTCTCTCTAATTTTTTTATTTAATTTTCTCTAATCCCTCATACCCTCATACGTTGATATAAATAAGAGGCACAGTAAATTTTTAATGATAATTTGGTAAAAAAATAATTTAAGTAGGGTTTAAACACTTGATTTAGACTTGTAAGGAGGTTATGGCTTTTAATTTCATTCATTGATTGAGTGGCGACGACGAGAATATACTGGCATATTTCAATTTAGACCATCGGATGAAAAAAATTAATTAGAAAAAGGATTAAAGTAGCCAATTCCAACAGGAGGGATGCCTATCAGCATAATCATAATCCTAGGCTCCTAGTCAAAGTACTTCAAAGGAGTGACGATGAACAAAATCTGAGCCATTCTCTTTGTGTACTATTTGAACTTGTTAATTATACAATAAAATATTAGTATCCCATTATTTTTTATTGCAATGATGAAATTTAAAGATAAATTTCACCAATATATCATTTTTAGGTAATGCTTTCTAGACCATACATATGATATAGTTATGTCAATTTTTACATGAAAAAGGAAAAACATAACTTGAATAAAATTGGTAAGGCCATTGTCATAAAAGCACACATACAGGGAGGAACATCATCTCTTAGAGTAGATAAAAAATGGAAAACACGTACTGTGATGGAGGAAAACAAAAAGAAAGTATCTTGCATATATAGGGGAGTAGTGAACTTGGGGAGGCACATGAAATCCATGTTCCTCCATATCCTCCATGGAATAGATTTTGGGGATCACAAGCACCCCAATGGGGAGATTAGATATCGAATATATTTTAAAGAAATATTGAATATATTAAAGGATGAAATCAATGCGAATTTGGAAAGACAAAGAATTAAATCTTGAACCTCTAATGTTGGTGTAAAGGTAAAATAATGTAGTTGATATTATGAAAGTCCCCATGCTTATTTAGTATCATAATTCCCACTTTATGTAAGATTATGATAAATTACTTATATTGTATGACATCTAATGTAGGTACAATTTCTATAGAAAAAATGTATCTAAGACCTCATTAATATTTATGCACTTTAGGGGAAATATGAATAATAATTCCTTGTCATCTTTTCCCAATTCCTCCTTCAATATATGCCATGTTTTTTAGAAATTGGGGTCAAATACCAATGGTGCTACCTTGAAATATAGGTGTAACAAAAACATGGGGTGAAACATAAATACCAAATTTAGGGTTATAATTGATATAATAAAAGGTGGAAGGAATAATAGTTGATCATAGTAGCTTAACAACAATAGTGTCCTTCTTACCATTATCTTGGTGACTAAATTTTATTTCAATGTTCTTTTTACAGTTCTACAAAATACAAATAATCTCATTCTTATGAGCCAACTACAACAAAAATGCATGGTAGTGTTCTTTCAAGGCCTAATATTGGTCAAATAATCTATTGTGATCCACTTAAAGAGGGGTATCTTCTTCCTGAAGAATTTCCATTAAGAATTTACCTTAAGAGGCATTGGAATATTCACATATAGTTGCTTCTTCCAATAAATAATGAGATTCGGGTAAAAGTG
Source organism: Pinus albicaulis (assembly GCA_034641835.2). Classification (NCBI taxonomy): domain Eukaryota; kingdom Viridiplantae; phylum Streptophyta; class Pinopsida; order Pinales; family Pinaceae; genus Pinus; species Pinus albicaulis. The sequence goes on from CM076575.1 coordinate 1,951,654,284, forward strand.
CAGAAATATGAATGTAATCTATGCATGTTATACATTTAAATTAGCAACAACGTTTTTTCATACTTGATAGTTAATTCGTTTCCTCAGAGGGTTATTAGGTTTTGTATCTTTACTTTTGGGATTATTTTTGTCTCTAACATTGGGGAGTTGATTAGGTGGATTGCTACAAACCCCATCACTCAATAATTTCACTTTTTTTATTATTTTTCTTCTTGTTATTGGTGGTTTATGTGTTTTCATGGTTAGGAGCATTTTATTAGACATATGTTTAGTCTTGGGGAGGAGGATTTTATTGAACTTGGTTTAGTTTAGGGGTGATGCATTTGAATTTTTGTTACTAAGTGTATAGAAGAGGGAGTATGGAGAAAGGAAGGGATAATAAGGAATATTGAATGGTGAATCCACATAGGAAGTGGAAACATTACAACAAGGAGGGCCATGAAGATAATACTTCCTAGTAGTTTTGAATATGATGTACTATCTCTAACACACGGTGACGGGCGTGACTAAGAATAGGGTCTAAGGCATATGAAGGTGATCAAAATGTAGGATATTCACCAATATAATGATTTCCATAAATATTATTACCAAAATAGAAACCCATTTTAACATATGTTGCAAAAGTAGATGTGGCTAAATGTATTACCCAATATGCAACTTGGGATGCCCTTAGTTTATATTAATAAGTGGAATCAAAACAAGTGGTGTGAGTGTAAAAAATCTAAATTAAAATGTATAGCCACACATTATAATAGTATTGATCTCTATTATAGAGTTAATTCGTTGTATTATGATCTAATTTTTTTATATTAGAGAGGAACAGGTTTTGATATTATATCAACCATCATCTAAGGACTTATATTAATTCCTATCGTCTAGACTAGACACTCACACAACATGGATTTAATAAATAAGCAAGCCTTATATTCTAAAATCAATGTCATGATTTAGTTCTCCATTTCTGAGAAAGGTGGAGTAGAAATACAATTAGGAGCGGTTTTCCTTCTCAACAACTTGCACATATCCTTTCCTTGGTCATAAGGTGAGTTAAGAAAATAATTTTAAATTAAATAATGTAAATCAAATCGACATGGAGACCCATAATTTATGAGGAAAATACAGTGTATTCTTCTTGTTATCACACCACATATTGATCTAATTCTCTTTCCATGAATGGATGATCTGAATGGAAAGTGGCATCAACCCATGGTATTCGTTCACCCATGGTATTTATCCACCCATGGAATCTATCCATGGTATTCATTCACCAATGGCATTTACCCACATATGGAATTTACCAGTGGTATTGTAACTAAAAAATACTATAAGTAACAAGTCACATTTTGTAAAAGGAGAACTTGTGCACCACATCGTAGCTTTTATAGTTATTCTCGGTTTTAATAAAAAATTTCTTTGTGGTTTTATTTAGTGTGTGTTCTCCTCTCTTTTCTTGTGTAATTCCAATTTTTTGAATCTTGGGGGCCTCCTTCCCCAAGAGCCATTTCAATTTTTTAGTTGTATCAGATTCAAGATATGACTCCATTGGAATGAGGGTTTGATGCATATCTTAGTTTCAAAACTTTCCAACAATATTCACCACCTTTCATGTATGTGTTATGACCTCCACAGTGCAATTTCTTGGGAAAAGCGAGAAGAATTGTTTTTTTCATTTTTTTGCAGGAATTTTTAGATCAAATATGAAAATTTTTCTACCAAATTTCCAAAACCAGATAACATATATGGATTCCTTGCAAAAAAAAAACCCCAAATTAAAAAATAAAATCGGTCGAATCAGACTCTGAATGAGGGAGATATCACTAATTTAAAAGTTGTTTTGTTGTAGAATTGTTTTTGACTTCAATTCATCGATGACGACCTTCCTACATTTATTTGTAGGTTTTATGTAGAATTTCAAAAACCTAATTGTCAATCTCAGATCCTCTTGAAAAATCGTTGAATTTTAAAAAACAATTGTTCAAATCGGAGTTTGGATGAGGGAGATATTGCTTATTTAAAATCAACTATATTTTCAGAATTTTTGTGACAGCAGGACAGTTACATCGCGAATATGATTTTCTAGATTGTCCATATAGGGATTTCAATCATAAGGGAAGATGAAAAATGAACATTCTATTTCCAAGAACATGTTATAATAAATATTGTGAGTTATATTGACCAATTTATACCCATTTTAAATAAGTTTTTATATCTGGAGTGACATTTGGGGTGAGTTCCCTTTGGAGATGTGCCCTCCCATTAGTAGACACCTGCTTCACATTCAATAGTTTCAGCATAGCAGCATCCGACTTGGGTTATTTGGAGACGTGCCCTCCCACAAAATGCTATGTAGGCACCCTCTACTTCATAACCATTCAACATCACAGTTATGGGTCTACCACACAAAATCCTTGTCATTGAAGTCCATTTTCTAGGCCGCACACTGTTCGTATCACATATGGTCACAATAATTACAGGGTATCTCTATTGTCGGATTTTTTTTGTCAAGGTTATGGGTTATCCACAAATACACACTTCATTGAATTCCATTTTTTAGGTCGCACACTATCAGTATCACAGTTAGTCACAAGCATTACAGTGTATCTTTATCATCGGCTCTTTGTTCATCACGGTTATGGGTTAACCACAAAAAACCCTTCTCTTCAGTGGCTCTTCATATTCAACATAGGATTCTCAGAAGGGAACTCCGCACAACGGGGGCCATGTCCTCTTAGGGAGGGCGAAATAATCTGAATGGAATCTGGCATCTACCCATGGTATTCCTTCACCCATGGTATTTATCCATCCATGGAATCTACCCATGGTATTGTAAGTGGCATAGACCCATGGTATTGTAAGTGACATCTACTGATTTTATTCATTCACCCATGGTATTTACCCACTTGTGGAATTTACTTGTGGTATTGTAACTAAAAAATACTATAAGTAACAAGTCACATTTTGTAAAAGGACAAATTTTCTACCACAATGTAACTTTTACAATTATTCTCGGTTTTAATAAAAAAAATCTTTGTCATTTTGTTTAGTGTGAGTTATCCTCTCTTTTCTTGTGGCATTTCAATATTTCAAATATTGGGTGCCTCCTTTCTGAAGATCCATTCCAATTTTTTAGATCTTGGGGGCCTCCCCACAAAATCTGGATCAATGGATGTGCAACAATCCATGAAAAGTTGACTCCTCTCATGCTGACACATTATCTGGTTCGTTAATTCTCATTTCAACAAAGGATTGAGCAATCATCTCTTTGGTTATATGAAATTATTTCACTTCTTCCTTGCTAATCCTAGCTAGGTAATACTCTCTCCTCCTAGCCCTATATTTACATCAATAAGTGTGCCTATTTGGAAACAGGGCTTTGAACATTTTAATTTAACTATCAATAATTATTAGGTGGGTGGTAAGGATTTAACTCCCATAGAATAGAATGTTGTTAGTAGTCATATACCAAAGGTTGAGATTTATCTTTAAAGTAGTTATGCCATTTATTCCCTTTTAATTAGATCGTTTAATTAAAAAATGTAATATGACCAAGTGTACCTGAGAAAATGAGTTATAATTTTTTTGGCACATGGTATTCATAAGACATGGTATTGGGCCATGTTATAGGATAAGAATCTCCATGGTTAATTCACAGACAATATCCATGATTAGGAATATTGCTACAAGTTTTTTAAAATGTCTATATGTTTTTCTCATATATTGATATTTTTTATAATTAATAATGATAATGATTTAAATAAAGTTATAACTTACTTATTTTTTATGATTTTTTAATTTTAGCAATGTGAGATGTATTAGAAAGGTAACTATTTTATGGTTATGATGGACTGATTCTTATAGGTGTTTTCGAGTGATTTAATTTATATGGTCATGCTAGTTACATATATTAGACAATTGGTTGGGGTTGTGGCTGCTAGAATAAAAAATGCTATTAGCAATAGTGGCCACAAAAAGATGAGATAATTTTTGAATTTCCTTAAGCTCTCCAATTGGATTTATGAGTTCATATAAGCATTGATTAATTTCAATGAATGAGTATTTTTGGAAGATGGGTTTTGGTCCATACTAGTAGAATAAAGGAAACATTTCTTTTAAATTATGTAAATTTCTATAACTTGTCAAATATAAAATTGAAACTTGGAATAAAATCTAGCTTTAAATTGGAGATCCTCCATCAAAGACATCAATTTCGATGAAGCCAACTAGCCCCTCTTTCTTGTCGTAGCTAGAAAAATAAACGGAAAAATGATTGCAAGTTGTGATAGAAGTTAAGAGATGAGGAGAGACTGAGCTTGCACACAAAAATTCACACTATAATTATTTTATTGATTATAATAGTTAAACATATATAGGACATAACACATTGATTTTAACCCATCTATATCATGACTCCAACTCATTACATAGGAATCAAGAGCTTCTAGAGTGATGCCTAGGGACTCACAATGACAACTAGCATGACATGGAATCATTACTTCCAACATCCTCCTTTAATGCTTACATGGAAAACACATATTAAAACAACAATATGATATCTAACTGATTGCTCTTAATCAACACTCACATCCACTCTGGAATCTCACAAACACTGCTCTTTCTTCAACACCATATCTTCAAGTTGTCACTTGACCTCAATTTAAAACACAACTGCTTGTTACCATCATTTATGTACTTTGTACAATTGATGCTTCTTGACTACCTTGAAGAATAGCCTAGATACTGAATATCTCTATGGACATGCTTCCATCCTAGTAGTATGCATCAAAATATATACATCTAGTTCTATAGGAAATTTTCCTATGTACTAAGCCTATCCAACAGTCTATCATACAACTGACATTTTTGAAATATACAGTTACATATGTTGGCCTATCACCGCACACAAAGTGGAGAAGGAAAAAGGAAAGGAAATCCTGACTGTCAAAGAGATTCAGAAGAATCAGTTTTCCTTTTAGTTCAATACGAAGGGGAAAGTGTTGGTGATAAGGTGTAATGGTGAGAACACTTCATTTCTTCCCTCATTCATCTCATTTATTTTCATTACCTTCATTTAACCTCTTTTACCCTTCATTTTTTCATTTCTAAATTCTCGTGCTACATTTATTTATTCACGGCTCCGCCCCCTACTTTAGGCCGCTTGATATATATATTTATATATCACATATACGGCATAGACCGCACCTCACCCCTTCCTTACCTTCCCGCATTCCAAGACCGCAAACTCATTCGTAACATCATTTGCCACATATAACTTCGTCGATGCAATATAAAGGGACCCACCTTCTCGCACAAGCCTTTATCTTAAACACTCCACTCCTTTCCATTCAAAACCTTTATCAGCACTAAATTACCTTTTTGCACCACCAACCTATCCCCTCATCACATTTCGCACTCCGCAGAATATAAACTTACCCTTTGCTGCTTCCATGAAAATATTGCAGATTCGGTCTACAGGCGGGCCCACTTCCTTGCCACGTCATACTCCCCTCATCGCGCATCACCCATCACAATTCATAACTCTTTCCCGATTACGATTTTGTGGGTAGTCACACCTCCAGCACCTCACCTCCTCCCCGCACTTCGCCCATTGCAAGTTTTAATGCTTAACATCCACCTGCTCGCACATAAACTTTGTGATGTGCGATTTTCGATCCGGTCTCACCTTACTCAACATCACTTCCTTTCTCCTCGCACTTCGAACCATTTAGGGCTTATCTCTACTGCTCCATGGTAAATACTTGCGATTGCGATGCGGTTCAGCCCCACCATAATACTCCACTCATCATGATTACAACATTCCTTCACTATTCTTACCATTTCAATACTCCCTCCATTCCCATCTGTTGGCACACATCCCATTATTGCTAATCCTCCCTCATCTCTCTGTCACTTTCACTCCACCCCAATACATCTGACAATCCTTAATACATTTTGAACACCGCCCCCCGGCCTTCGAACATTAACTATGGGAGGGGGAGGGGGTCTAAAATAGGCAGTTTCCAATATCACCCACTCCTCCACGTGCCTTCCTCTCATCGTTTCACACCCCCCCTCTCAGATACCGCTTACCACTTGAGACCCCCTCAAAAATCGGGTTCCCATTCATGCAATTCAAGACACCACATGGGATTTTGCGGCAGAACATACAATTGTGACTTATGTGGTGTGCTCAGGAGATATATGCTGAAAAAAATAGGTGTGCTCAGTACAAACAACCTCTCCATAGTAATTTAAATAGAAATCATTAGACTAAGGGAGTGGAGGTCTACAAGAAATAGATGGAATCATAAAATTATAGTCAACTTGTATACCTACAACCACTCCTCGCCATGTTGTCTTGAAGGCTCCTGTTATCAACCTCAAAGGGTGACCGTGTATTTTTGTTTCTGGTTTAATTTTGATGATTTTGCTGGTGAAATCTCAATTTCACCTCATTCCTATTTTAATTCTCTTAGTACAGAAGTAATTCCTCAATGTACGTTCTGCAAGTTAGGTAGCATGTTTTGATTTCATAGATATGGGTCTATCATAAATGATCAAGTATCGTAGATCCTCCAGGGAAACTCTATATATAATAAGCTCTCATATGAAAGAAGGGTTCCATAATTTTGGAAGAATTTTGCTATAGTTTTGTATGAATATGCTCCTGGTGCTCTGAGATACATATTTGGGGGAGCTGTTTGAACTCAATATAATACAACGTTGCTATTTGAATTCCATATGGAGCAATGACTAGTATGTGTTTGTTTTCCTTTTGTTATCAGTAATATCTCTTTATGTATAATCATCTGTCATACCATGCTGCTTTGAAGGTCTGTGAAATGTAGCTGCTGGTAGTATGCAATTTTATTCATGAATTCATGTTTGCATAATGTTCAGGTGTTAACGCTCACGTATTAAGCTACCCGTACTCCCTTAATTTGTGCACTACGGACCTCTTTTGTTGCCCATATCTCATTCATATATGCTTCCTCTGAGGTCACTAGGGGACAAATTCTTAAATCTCTTAAGCCTGTCTCTTGTGGGTTCATTCTCTATTCTTCCTCACTGCCTCTACATATTTTTAATGTTTTTGCTCATTGTTTTATACTTGGCCCAATTAAAAGCCATCAAGCCTCGCAATCTCTTGAGCCCTCTCACAGTATGGGGAATTCACGTGAATCGACTCCAAATTCTTCTCTATCCATGAACCACCAAAACCCTTGTTCTCTTATTCCACATTCCATCAGAGGTATTTATACAATTGTCCACATTTAACCTCTAATTTTAAGATGTCCTAGGCACTGGTCTTTTGCAACTGTGTCTCTAGGAGCTACAACAACATACATATGAAGCAAACATGTAAGTAATGTTCTTGAAGCACCAAAGAATGACAAGATGAATTAGAATATAACAAACTCAACATAACCAAGTCAATCAGTATTATCAACTTGAAATATTGTTTAACATTAACTCTGTCCTAATTTCTTATACTATATTTTTGAAAATAAAGATATAAATATAAGCACCACTCAACAACACAATTAAATATATATATATATATATATATATATATATATATATATATATATATATATATATATATATATATATATATATATATATATATATATATATATAGATATTTGGAAATTAATTGCAAATGTTGTAGAGTAGAAGAAGGATGAAATTAAAATTATGATGTGAAGTTCTCAAGGATGGCACCATAAAATATTCAGCCCGATTTTCACTCCACACATTCTTATCTCCAGTACCTACCAACCATAAATACTCCACCAACCATATTTGATTTGAATTAAACTCGCAACAAACTCCATTATGATATCCAAAATGAGATATGAGCATCAAATTTGACCCACCAGAGGAGGTGATGTCATCACTCCTCTGGACCAATAAAAGGAATTCCATGGGGAAAAGAAACAGGATTTTGCAAAATGTTTGAACTTCATGGAATGCATAAAGTTTTTAAAGTTTTTATTTGCCATGACATATGTTTTATTTTTGGTTTTAAAATTAGGTTATAATTTTTTTTTAAATATATTATATTTACAATATATATATAAATATAGTAATGAAATGTGAAATCATATATACGTCATGTGGATTGTGAATGTGTATTAAACAATGGATAGAGAGTGAAAAACAATGTAATGTATCTGTGTGTTAATACAGAGTATTGACTGTGTGAATATGCCCATAGGCAGAAAGACACGGTGTGTTAAGAAAATAGAGAGTAGAAGAAAGAGAGTGTGGAACTACGTTTTGTAGCAGTCAAAGAATTTTTTTTGTAATCCAGAACTTCGTTCTGAAGAAAGAATCTCTTCTCGAAAATAGTTTTTTTTGTGTTTTAATGAAAGAGAAGTGTTTTAAATCCATCTTTGTCCACATTATTTTTATTGAAATCTCTGTGTTAGGAAGAAGAATTTGTATTCCCCTGTGTGTTAGGAATTATTCAGAAATTCCAACATGGTATCAGAGTTAGTCTAGGCTCTTTACATTTGCGAAAGAAGCTAAAGGAATGATTTGTTGAAGCTTTTGACCAGCAATGTGAAGGTTCAACAAAGCAAGGTATTTTACCAAAACAGAGTTTTTTGTTTGCTTAAATAATACAGTCCAAAGAACTGTAGAAGGAAGTCTCTTGGAGATAGATTCTATCTCTCAGTAGTGATAAAGTATATTTAAAAACACATTCAAGATTTTTAAGCATAATTCTGAAAGCTCTCAGTGGCAGGAGCCAGCACAAGCATGAGTATGAGAAATACTCAACTCCCATAGTTCAATTGGAAGAACTATGACTATTGAGCAATCACAATGAGAGCCCTATTTTTCTCTCAAGATTTATGGGAGCTAGTTGAAGATGATTTATAAGAACCAGTAGATGAACAAGCATATAATATCTTAACGCAGGCAAAGAAGGATTTGCTGAAGAGTAATAGGAAGAAGGACTCAAAAGCCCTTTTTTATCTCTATTAGATAGTGCACAAAAGCATGTTTCCAAGAATTGCAGCAGCAAAGAGGTCCAAGGATGCATGGGATACCCTCCGGACAGCCTACTAAGGTATGGAAAAGGTAAAGATAAAAAATCTTCAATTAATGAGAAGGGATTTTGAAGTCATTTGCATGAAAGAGTCTGATACAATAGACTCATTCTTCACGTGTTGATTGGGTTGGTCACCCAAATGAGATCTCATGGAGAGACAATAGAAGAGAGAAGAACAGTGGAGAAATTATTGAGGAGCTTACCCTTAATACTTGATGTGATAGTAACAACCATTGAAGAGGCAAAGGATCTCTCAAAGTTTACAGTTGATGAGCTTTATGCATAATTGTTGACACATGAACAAATATTTGGTATAACAACAAACTCATCTTTGGAGCATGCCTTCAAGACCCAAATGTCTTTTGGAAGAGGAAGAGGCAGAAGCCAAAGCAGAGGAAGAAACAACCCCGCAAATACTAGTGGAAGGGGAAACAACCAAAGTCAGAATCAAATCCAAGGCAGCAACCAACAAGGTGGACAAAATCAAGCACATGGACAAAGGTCTGATAAATCTCAAGTCCAATGTCATTACTGTAAGAAGTATGTCTATTATGCCAATGAATGTAGGAAGAAACACAATGACATGGGTAATATATCTAGTGCTAATTTTACAAAAGAAAATCTCAGCCAAGAGAATTTGTTTTTAGCATGTAATATGGATGAAGAGAAAAGTGAGGATATATGGTTTCTAGCTTTAGGATGTAGCAACCATATGATGAGAAACATTTCTATGTTTTCCATGATTGATGAAAATGTAAAGTCTCAAGTCACATTGGGGATAGATAGTAAAGTCTCTGTCATGGGAAAAGGCAGAGTAAGTGTTTTGAAAAAGAAAGGAGAAAGGAGATCCATATCAGATGTCTACAATGTTCCTAATATGAAGTGTACCATTTTGAGCATCAGACAGCTCATTCAGAAAGGCTACAATGTTTTTTTTGAATATGATGTATGTACCATCATGGACATACCACCAAGCTAGCAGAAGATTGCACAAGTAAAAATGACAAGAAAAAAAAATTTCATCTCAAGATGAGAACATATTTGAAGAAAGGAGTTGCAATAGCAGTAATGACACAAGAGACATTCCAAAGAGAAGGAACAGATGAAAACTGGTTATGGCACTTGATATTGGGACATCTCAACTTTAGAGGTCTGAATTTGCTACACAGATTCAAGGGAATGGTAAAGGGATTACCATTGATTGAGAAGTCAGATAGCCTATGTGAAGGTTGCGTCTTGGGCAAACAACACAGAGAACATGTTCCATCAAGAAAGAGCATAAGGGAAAAAACACCATTACAAATAGTTCATTCTGATTTGTGTGGACAAATGCAAACACCATAATTAGCAGGCAACCACTATATGCTGACCTTTATTGATGATTACACAAGAAAAACATGGATTTATTTCTTGAAGTTGAAGAGTGAAGTGTTTGAAAAGTTCTGCCACTTTAATGCTCTTGTAGAGAATCAAAGTGGGCATCATATTAAAGTCTTAAGGATAGACAGAGGAGGAGAATATATCTCCAAAGAATTTCTGTGTTTTTGCAAAGAAAATCGAATTCATAAACAATTTACATCAAGTATACACCATAGCAAAATGGAGTTGCTGAAAGGAAAAATAGAACCATCATGGATATGGTAAGAAGTATGTTGAAGGAAAAACATTTGCCAAATGAATATTGGGTTGAAGTTGTACATTGTGCAGCATATGTGATGAATAGATGCCCAACAAAGAGTGTAATGAATAGAGTTCCGGAAGAAGCATGCAGTGGCATAAAACAGTGTATCACCCACATGAGATTTTTTGGTTGTGTGGCTTATGCACACATTCCAGTTCAACTAAGGATGAATTTGGACAATAAGGGGGAGAAGTGCATATTTTTTGGATACAGTGATGAATCCAAAGCATATATGTATAACCCATCTAGCACGAAGTTTATGATAAGTAGAGATGTACAATTTATTGAAGAAGAAGCTTGGGATGGAAGCATTGAGAAAACAGTGAATGTAAGAAGTTGTTTGTCTCATGATGATGATGAGGAATAAATGACTGAAAGACATCTCTCATTAGAAGCACCACCTCCACCAACACAAGGAAAACAAGGGACACCACAAGCAGGTATGAGAAAACCCTTGAGAAGTGATGACAATGCTTCTCCAAGCACATCACAAGGAGTAGATTTGAGAGCTTCTACAAGCACAAGTTCAGCAAGTGAAAGAGGAACCAGATTCAGAAGTCTGAATGAAATCTATGAGCAAGAGGTAGAAAATGAAGGTATGAATTCTTTATTTGCATTATATTGTCATGTAGAAGATCCTATTCATTTTAAAGAAGCAGTAAAAACTATAAATGGATAGATGTTATGGATGAAGAAATAAATGCCATAGAGAAAAATAAGACATGGGAATTGGTTGATCTCCCAAAAGGCAAAGAGGTAATTGGAGTAAAATGGATTTATAAAACCAAAAGCAATGTTGAAGGTAATATTGAAAGGCACAAGTCTAGACTTGTTGTCAAAGGCTACAAGCAACAAAAAGGAAGAGACTATGAGGAAACTTTTGCATCGGTTGCAAGAATGGAAATAATAAGAGTAGTGTTGTCCATAGCAGCACAACACAAGTGGAAATTTTACCAAATGGATGTGAAATCAACATTCCTAAATGGAGTATTGATGGAAGAGGTATATGTTGAACAACCTCTAGGATATGAGAAAGCAGGCCAAGAGCACAAGGTATGCAGATTGAAGAAAGCTTAGTATGGGCTAAAACAAGCACCAAGAGCATGGTACAGTAGGATAGATGCCTATCTACTGGAAAATGGGTTTGAAAAATGTGAAAGAGAACCCACATTATACATCAAAGAGAAAGATAGTAAGATGATGATTGTTGTTTTGTATGTTGATGATGTGATATTCACAGGTAATGATGCTTATCTCATTGAAAATTTTAAGACAGTTATGAAATATGAATTTGAGATGACCGATATGGGATTCCTGAGATACTTATTAGGAATAGAAGTAGAGAAAAATGAAAATAATTTTTTTATTTCTCAATCTAAATATGTGAAAGAAGTTTTGGAAAGATTTAATATGCAGTATTGCAAGGCAACAATTACTCCTATAGTGATGGGATTGAAACTAAGCAAAGAAGACAACAACAAGGATTTTGATCCAAGTTTGTAGAAAAACATAGTTAGTAGCTTTATGTATTTGACTGCAACTAGGCCAGATATTATGCATGTTGTAAGTTTAATTTCCATATTTATGGAAAGTCTAAAGGACACACATTGGTAAGCAACAAAAAGAATTCTGAGGTATGTGAAATGAACAAAGAGGTATGGAATTTTGTACACCACTTTAGAAAATTTTGAATTAATTGGATATACTGACAGTGATTGGGCTAAAAGTATAGATGACAGGAAAATCGCCTCTGGATATGTTTTTCATATGGGTTCAGGAGCCATTTCATGGGCTTGTAAGAAACATCCAATTGTGGCTTTATCAACAACAGAGGCAACATTATGTATGAAATGGCAACAACAACATGTCAAAAAAGATACGAGAATAATGTTCCACTTAGAAAACAAGCCATGAATCCATTTTGAAGCAAAACAGTTCAAGAGAAGAAGGCCAAGAGCATAAAGTCTCGTAACTTATGTGTGACTTTATGCTCTTGGCCTTCTTCAAGCTTCACAGTTGATGAACTTCATGCCTCGTTGATAACTCATGAATAGAGATTGAGCAGAGATGAACACTCATCTATAGAGCACGCCTTCAAGACCCAAATGGCTTCAGGAAGAGGAAGAGGTCAAGGCAAAGGAAGAGGAAGAGGCAGAAGAAAAAATAGAGGTGGAAGGAACAACCCTTCACATTCACATGGAAGGAGCAAATAAATGTGAATCAGAAAGCCATGGCTAAATAAATAGCCAACAAGGTGGACACCAACACCAACATGCTCATGGACAAAGGTATGAAAAATCCAATGTCCAATGTCATTATTGCAAAAAATATGGGCACTATGCCAATGAATGTAGAAAGAAGAAAAATGACATGAAAAATAGGCAGAATGCTAATGTAGCAAAAGAAGAAAAGAACCCAAGTAATGTGCTATTAGCATGTAATGTAGCACAAGATAGAGAAGATGATGTTTGGTTCTTAGATTCAGGATGTAGTAATCACATGACTGGAAATAGAGCAATGTTTGCCAATCTAGATGAAGAGGTTAAATCAGAAGTAACCACAGGGACTGATACTAAGATCTCTGTAAAAGGAAAAGGCAGAGTGAGTATTCGAGCAAGAAATGGTGAGCAAAAATTTGTTCCAGATGTGTATTATGTTCCTGGTTTGAAGTGTAATATTTTGAGCGTTGGGAAGCTCATAAACAAATGTTACAATGTAATTTTCAAGGATGATGTGTGCACAATAAAAGATATACCTCCAAGAAAGAAAATCATTGCTGAAATACAAATGACCAGCAATAGAATGTTTTCGCTCAAGCTCAACACTGACTTGAAGGGAAAAGGAAAGAGCATAGCAGCTGTAACACAAGAAGCCTTTCAGAAGGAAGCAAAAGATGAAAATTGGTTATGGCACCTGAGATTTGGACATCTCAATTTCGGAGGATTAAATTTGCTGCACAGAAAAGGAATGGTAAAAGGTTTACCATTGATTGAGAAGCCTGACAGCCTATGTGAAGGCTGCATCTTGGGAAAGCAACACAGAGAAAATTTTCCTTCAGGGAAAAGCATAAGGGCGAAAGCACCTTTGGAGATAATCCACTCAGATTTATGTGGGCCGATGCAGACAGCATCAGTTTCAGGCAGCAACTACATGCTGACCTTCATAGATGATTTCACAAGAAAAGTGTGGGTTTATTTCCTAAAATATAAGAGTGAAGTCTTTCAGAAATTTTGCCACTTTAAAGCTCTTGTAGAGAAACAGAGTGGGCAGTACATTAAAGTTCTCAGAACCGATAGAGGAGGAGAATATATATCAAAGGAATTTCTGTGTTTTTGCAGAGAGAACGGCATACACAAGCAGTTTACCACAAGGTACACACCGCAACAGAATGGAGTTGCTGAAAGGAAGAATCGAACCATAATGGAAATGGTGAGAAGTATGCTAAAGGCAAAACACTTGCCGAATGAGTATTGGGCAGAAGCAGCAAACTGTGCTGTGTATATTTTAAATAGATGCCCCACAAAAGCCGTGATGAACAAAGTTCCAGAAGAAGCGTGGAGTGGCAGAAAACAGGGAGTCACCCACATGAGAGTTTTTGGATGTGTGGCATATGCACACATTCCAGACAAATTGAGAAAGAAGTTGGATAGTAAGGGGGAGAAGTGAATTTTCCTTGGATATTGTGAAGATTCCAAAGGATACAGATTGTATAACCCATCCACAAAGAAGTTTGTAATAAGCAGAGATGTGCAATTTATTGAAGAGGAAGCATGGGATGGAAGCATTGAGAAAACAGTCAATGTTAAAAGTTGTTTGTCTCATGATGAAGATGAGGAATATGTAGTTGAAATTAACAACTCATCGGCAGCACAACCTCCACCAACACAAGGACAGCAAGGGACACCTCAAGCAGCAGCGAGAACACCCTTGAGAAGAAGCGGGAGTGCATCACCAAGCACACCACATGGAGCAGAATTGAGTGCTTCATCAAGCACGTCTACACCAAGTGAAAGAGGAACAAAGTTCAGAAGTATTAGAGAAATCTATGAGCAGGGAGCAGCAAATGAAGGTATGAATTCCCTATTTTCTTTGTATTGTCAAGTTGATGATCCTATTCATTTTGAAGATGCTATTAAAGATAGAAAATGGATAGAAGCTATGGATGATGAAATTAATGCCATAGAGAAGAACAAAACATGGGAGTTGGTTGATCTCCCAGAAGGTAAAGAAGTCATTGGAGTTAAATGGGTCTATAAGACCAAAAGCAATGTTGAAGGAAAAATAGAAAGACACAAGGCCAGACTTGTTGTCAAGGGATATAAGCAGAAGCATGGGATTGATTATGAAGAAACTTTTGCACCAGTTGCAAGAATGGAGACAGTAAGAGCAGTGTTGTCCATAGCAGCACAAAAAAAATGGAAAGTATACCAGATGGATGTAAAATCTGCATTTTTAAATGGAGTTTTAATGGAAGAGGTATATGTGGAACAACCTCTCGGATATGAGAAGAAAGGCCAAGAGCATAAGGTCTGCAAATTGAAGAAAGATCTTTATGGGCTGAAGCAAGCACCAAGAGCATGGTACAGTAGAATAGACTCCTATCTACTGGAAAATGGATTTGAAAAGTGTGAGGGAGAACCCACCCTCTACATCAAAGAAAAGGATGGTAAAATGCTCATTGTTGTTTTATATGTTGATGATCTAATATTTACAGGTAATGATGATTGCCTTGTTGAAAATTTTAAAACAGTCATGAAAGATGAATTTGAAATGACTGACATGGGTTTGTTGAGATACTTCTTAGGAATAGAAGTAGAAAAAAATGAAAAAGGGATTTTTATTTCTCAAGCAAAGTATGTGAATCAAGTTTTAGAAAGATTTAATATGCAGGAGTGCAAAGCTGTAATTACTCCCACAGTAATGGGATTGAAGTTGAGTAAAGATGACAGCAGCAAGGATGTTGATCCAAGCTTTTATAAAAGCATAGTTGGCAGCCTCGTGTATTTGACTGCAACTAGGCCGGATATTATGCATGTTGTTAGTCTAATTTCCAGATTTATGGGGAAGCCAAAAGAAGCACATTGGCAAGCAGCAAAGAGAATTCTGAGGTATGTTAAAGGAACTAAAAGGTATGGCATTTTATATACTGCTTCAGAAAATTCAGATTTAGCTGGATACACTGACAGTGATTGGACTGGAAGTGTAGATGATCGGAAGAGAACTTCCGGTTATGTTTTTCATATGGGTTCAGGAGCCATTTCATGGGTTTCCAAGAAACAGCCGATTGTAGCATTATCTACAGCAGAGGCAGAATATGTGGCAGTTACAGTAGCAGCATGTCAAGCAATTTGGTTGAGAAGGATGTTGAGAAGTTTATGCCAGGAACAGGTAAAAGGAACAGTGATTTATTGTGACAATAGCTCAGCTATTGCATTGTCAAAGAATTTAGTGTTTCATAAGAGAACAAAACACATAGATACAAAGTTTCACTATATCAGAGAATTGGTGAACAATGGAGAAATTGTTTTACAGCATTGTAAAATAGAGGAGAAATATGCAGATATTTTAACAAAGCCATTGGGGCAGAAGACATTTGAATTTTTAAGAAAATGCTTGGGTATGACAGATAACCCAGCAGCTGACTTTAAGGGGGAGTGTTGAAAATATTAAATTCACTTGCTAGCCTTTGAGCAAGAAGAAAAAGAGTACAAAGGCAGCGCAGCAGAGTATGCGTGCACAGCACCACGCATTCAAGAAGAGTGGGAAATTTGTAAGGATGAATTAATTTCTATGGGCCGCAGCCACAAATTGCAGAGGAGAATTGATTATGTTGATGGGCGTAGCCGTTTTCTGCAAGAGGAATGAAGACCCTCGTAGTTCTGAACTACGGAGGAGTAGAACTTATTAAAACTATCATTTCGGGCATTCAAAGCCCTCAACAACCAAAATGGAGAAAAATAGATTAAAACAGCAGAAGTCCTTTAATTTTTGAAAAGGTGGGACAAGTGGTCCCCACCACTAGAGCGGCAATCGCAATCGCAAATGCGTTATGCAGTGTCTTGTTGATATGAAGTTTTACGATGCGATGCGATCACAGTCGCAATCGCAAATCGCAATACATATGTTTCATAATACAAATGTCTGCTATATGTGGTAGAGTTACACAAGCGGAACGGTTGTATATAATACAAGCAAACTTTATATTATAAATCTCCCTCCACCACAGCCGAGGCCCGTGGGTCCACAGACCATGCGGCATTATATAATATAATCGTAGGTTTCAATCACAAAGGTTCAATCAGCAGATTTTTGTTGTGTGCCCCGATCAAATTACCAAAGGGCGGACCCGATGGTGTTATGTGATGGAGTTTGTTTGTTCCATCGCGTCCGCTTTTGAATCGCAATCGGAACTTCTTAAACACGAGGCCCGATCGCACATATTAGAAGTCCGGACCCGATGCCATTTGTTAGGGCGGACTTAATTATTGGATCACATCCGCTTTCCAATCGCGATCGGAGTTTTTTAGTTGGTCGCGTGTTTTTGTTATGACACGAACCCGATGGGATTTATACACTAACTTAAAACTTTGGTCCATCGCATCCGTTTTCCAATCAGCGATTAGAACTTTTGTTTGGTGCACTTGTTTTGTTTAAAGTGCGGACCCGATGGAGGTTATACAATGTATTTAAATGGTTGATCACGCGTTCAAACGCGTAAGTGTATTGTGGGTCTCGTTAATGTTTGTTTTAAATAAACTTTGTTTAAAGTTTTATATAGTTTTTATGTAACGTTTTAAATGCGCGACATATAAAAGAAAAGGCCCGCGAGCCTGTAGAGTGTATTGTTTTTGGTTCTGCACTGCAGCGCGGAAATGAAATACATAGCAGTGTTGGTTTACAGAGACAAAGTATTGTTTTGAGAGAACAGAGAATGTTTTTGGGCACTGCGCCTGAAGCAGTCACTATTTCTGATATCCCTCTGTGTTGAGGAAGATCTTGTAACAGTTTTTGAAAGTAATAGAAGTTTGTTTTTCAGTGTGAAACTCTGTCTCCTGTCAAAGAATTTTAATTTCTCTGTGTTGTTGAGGAGAGGAGTTTACTCTCTCCAATTTTCATTGTTATGAAATTTTCAATATTCCAACAAAGACCGACCTCGCTCGAGTGATCCCTGAAATAAAACCAACATTCTCATTAGAAACCCGAGATAAAGAAGGAGACAGAAGGATAAAGAGATAGGTAGGGAAGAATACAAAGAAAAATAAAGAGAGAGGGAGAGACAGTTAATGAGTGAGTGAGAGAGAGAAAGTATAGAAGGAGGTATATAGGAGAAAAAAATGGTGAAGAAATAGAGGCAAATAGAGGAGGGAGAAGGAATGATGCAAGTGTATATAGTTGGTCACCCACTCCCTTCTACTTAATCAATGGTTCTCTATCTCTCTATAGTTTCTCTATATTTTTTTGGGTCCCAAAATTCTTGATAATTTTAAGGCTCTAGATGATTTCTTCTAATGATTCAGGGGCTATATCTATTGGCATGCTTTTCTCCCAACCAAAATTTTTTAACTTTATAGTTTTTTCCAAAAAGATGTTATACAATTCTAAACAAACATTGTATGAAAACGTTGTTCCCCAGGAATATGATTCAACAACTAAATTCACATCAAGGCTCTACAAACTTTTTTGTGCTTAATCTTCATGTTTAGGGATTTTACCCTTGGGTTCTTATTTACATTAAAATTTCACTCTATAGTCCCTCGTAATAGCTCTTACATATGTGTGTAGCTACCCATCTCTTTCCTTTATAGATAAATACAATCACATAGCGCAATTTTTCACCGTCCCCGGGAATTCCCCATCCCGCACAATTGGAGTGGCTCATTCCATGACCTGTGAGCAGTGACATAACTTGAAAACACTTTCACACCCTGAACATACCTCCTGCCCTAAAGACAACTCTGTGGAAACCCTAAAAAAACCCTTTTTTGGCACTGGCGCTGGTAGCCGCCTCATTACCCGCGCTAATGGGGGAAATCCTTTCAAAGAGGGCGGGTTGAATTGGCGTCCGTCCCGGCAGTCGCACCACGCTTAGCCATTTTAAGGAGTGTTTTTTAAAAATAAATTGGCGGAAGTTTCATCCTAACTGATCCAGAAACTGGTGTCTAATTTGAGTTGGGAGGTTTGGCTCTAGATCTCCATGTAGAGGAAGTGGTTTGCCACCTCTCATGGAAGCTTCCTTGAGGATAGGGCCAATCCCATGATTATAGGGATCCCAACTCCCCTTCCTCCATCTATAAAAGCTTGCTCATCTCATTTGCAAGCTAGTCTCCAAGTTCCCAAGAGCCTAATGCTACAAGAGCTTTGATCCATTCCCTTAAGGCCAAATCCAAGCAAGGAGATCATTGTCGACACATCCGGAGAGAGAGGCTTGTCCCATCCCTGACAGGCTTTATCGAGACACGTTCTGCTGACGACCCTCCAAAGGAGAATTCAGCGTCAGAGCTATGGTTGTATTCTTCTTTTGATTAATTAATGATAAGCGACTATTGGTTATGGTTCCACTCTTTTTCTTGATGATGATCATGAGTTATGTCTTCTCTGACTGACATATAGTTGTATGCATTGGATTTTACGCTTGCGTTTGTTTTGTTTCTGGCGTGTAGAGGTGTCCGATCATGGAGATCATGAGGATTGTGATCTGCCAGAGCTAAGGAACGAGAGTGCTACTTTCTCTACGAGCGACAGCGTTGGATTCCAGGTAAGCCTTCATCGCTAGTTGGTTTATATACAATTAGGAACCTGCACTATAGCATGAACGATTGTTGCTAGACCCAGTCTGGGCTAGTAGGGATCGCCTCTCTCCGCAGAGGGGATTTACCTCCACAACAAATTGGTGACTCCGCTGGGGATCGTTGGCTTGTTGTTGTTCTGCTTTGTAAGCTACAAACGGAGCCTGAAGTTAGTCAGATAGCATTCGAAACGCTTTTTCTCTGCATTAGCGAAGTAGATCACCACCGCTTCAGTCAATCTCCGGTTTATTTTATGAACTGAACACTTGGAGTGTTGTCTTGTCTTTTCGGTTGATTCTTGACCTTGCTTGCTTGGTCAGCTCTTTGGGTTTGTTTTTCTGTTTGTTTGGCCTTGTCATCACTGGTCTGTGTCTGGACTGCTCTTTTTATTTTTACCATAGTTAACTCAACTGGCGTGCTTTTTAGCTCGACAGTCGCGCCCATTGGCGCAGGTTGCTTGTGTATCACCCGCGCCAATTCCATTCTGGCGCTAATTTTAGCCTCACAGTCGTGCCAATCCTGTAAGGTATTAGGGTTTTCTGTGTTTTGAGCCTTCTGAGACTGATCTGTGACTTTGGCCTTGTTTTTTCGCTTGTTTGAGTGTTCTGGAGCCTTGTTTGACTGGCTGTGACCTTCGTCCTTTGGGTGTTTTCCCATTTCCATCGATTTCACTTTCTAGCCCTAGGGCATCTAGGTCCTCTTGTGTGTCGAGCCTCCCTTGGGAGCTTTGGGTTTCTATCGGTTTAGTCGACCTTGTGATTGCTTCTTTACATTCGTTTAGCGATTGATTATCACTTTATTCCGTTATTTGAGTGTTTGTTCTCTTCTTCATTCGAATTTCGCTTTGCCTCGTTTGGGCCTAGATTACATGGTCCATTTGAGTCTTTGGGATTCTTTTGGTTTTGAGGGACTATTTTGTCAATTTGAGTTCTGATTGCGTGTTTGTCATTGAGTGATTTGCTCATTTTTTCTCTCTTACTATCGCATCTCAAATTGCTCTTCATTAGTTTTCATTTTGTTTAGTGCTTATTGCTATTAAACATTGAAAATATTAAAAAAATCTCTTTGCTTTTGATTAGTTAGTGCAAATTAAAATCTTTTCGGTGTTATTAGTGATTAGTGACTTTGAGAGAAACGTTTTTGGTTTACATTAGCTGCATTAGAGGCTTTGTTGGTTGTTTTCTGATCATTTTGTTTGTGTGAAAAGCTCTCAAATCTCTCATAATTAGCTTTCATCGAATGAAATGATACACTGTGGCATATAGTGTGCATTTAGGGGATTTTGTGACATCACACTCACTAGGGCCTGAAAACTGAAACGTAATTGAAGATAAACATTAAAATTTACTCAATTTACACTAAGGCAACATTGAAACATTAACGCAACATTTAGTGGTCTAGGCCAGAGATGTGTTCCGGCGTCTTTAAACCTAGTAGCTGTCGTTCGCCTCTTGGCTTTAGACAGCACTAGCACGGACTTGTGCTCCCCGTACCGTCGAGTATATAAAGGGAGACCCCACTAGGTCTCTATCATTTATCCATAGGAAGCCGAGTCTGCCACCCTATATCCGTGATACACCGGACACAGCATTCGGGGAGATTGCCTGCACGCACATTAAGTCCTTGGATGATTTCTCTTTCATTTTTTGAAACCAAGGTGTATATTGAAGTTCACGGTTATTTGGTACACCCTTTGCCTAGTATTCCTGAGTAGTCATTTGATCTTTTCTGACTCTTTAAATTTGAAAGGATCACCAAGCGCTTGTCCTTTCACGCTTGCTTCAAAACTGAAAGAGATAGAGTCACCTTTTATCCATTTCTTGACTCTTAAAACATGAAACGGTGAAGTTTCTAAGTTTCAATGTGGTAAAATTAATCACCTGCAATCACACGCCCTGTTAGATTTTGCTTGTTGGCCGTTTGATTGTGTGTCTTGACTCTTTTTCAACCCGTGTCTGTTGTGCTTGATCTTTTGTCATTGTTGTCACAGTGGCAGAACCTCCTGTTTCGTCTACTAGTAGTCCATATACAGACGATTTATCAGAGGCTTCTCAGTCCTCTGTTGAACCTCAGCAGCCCATTATTTCTGAGTTTCCTGATGGAGGCGCAGTTCTGTCTGAGCAGCCCTTTGGAGGACCAGTTGAGTTCAATTGGCCCTTTTCCAAGCCTTGGTTTGGATTGGGAGTAGGAGAAGATTTCCCTCCTCTTACATCAGGTTCACCTTTTATAACTGTTGTTATTCCTCCTAGTCCTCGTTGTCTATTACGAGATCTAGTGGCAGGCTCAAGCATGAGTGAATCTAGCGAGGAAATCCCCACGTCCGGTGAATATTACCAGTTCTTTCCTCGAAGGTTATTTCCAGGAGACAACCCTGAACCATCTATTATGTCATCACCTTGTCCCTCATTACCCACCGGGTATAGATCCTTGGGTCAAATAATTGCCGTCGCTGCCTCTATGGGGGTATCAGCTCCTTCTACGAGGCCAGTTGTTCCTTCGTTGGGGATGTCTCCACGGACGCCCATTACATCATCCGCTCAGGTTACTTCTGTACCCTTCATGCCCACTATTTGTGTGGCCGCATCTGCACCCATCATTTCTACGCAGTCCGTAAGGACCACATCCCTTCCTGAAGATATCTACATAGCATCTGCTATGCCAGAGAACATCTCTTAGGAGGAGTATCGATTGTCTCTGCAATAGTTGAACCCCGAGGTCGGATAGTCCTCCCTGGATCCCAACCTCTCGTACTTTTCGCATTATGCATAGGATGGTACACCCATGTACGTTTTTCCATATCAACACGATGAGCATGGGAACCCTTTACGTTTACCTGCTCCTGAGGCTCAACTTCATGCTTAGGGTTTACCTTATAACCAGGCTAGAAAACCTTTTAACCCGCAAGGACAACCTTTTCAAGGCCAACCTTCGGGCTAGCCTGGCTATCCTTATGACCCGCAGGGACAGCCCATACAGGGCTACCCTCTGGGCCAGCAAGGGCCATTATACGGTCTGCAAGGACAATATTACAACCCTTCCAGTCAACTCATGCAGCCTCTCCCTGGAGTCCCAACTGGGCAACCTTAAGGACTCACAGGTCAGCCGGCGTACCAACCCGGGCCGGTATATGGTCCTGGGGGACAATTCCAACCTTCTCAACCTTTGCAACCGCAGTATCCTCTTGGTCCCAACGTTGCACATCAGCCAGGACCATCTTATGGTCCTGCTATGGGTCAAACCGGTTATCAACAACCACCTGGCTCCATTCCGCTACTAGGCCAACCGGCCCATCCGGCACAACCTGGTATCCCGCCACTAGGCCAACCGGCACAACCTGGTGTCCCTCCACCAGGCCAACCGGCTCATCCGGCACAACCTGGTGCTACTAAACAGCCAGGACAACCTGTTTATCTAGGTCAACCTGTTTATCTAGGGCAGCCCGCTCAGCCAGGTCAGCGTGTTCAGCCAGGCCAGCCTGCACATCCTGTCAACCCTGCCCAACATCCGACTTATTCAATGCCACAACCAAATCAACCGCCATGCCCTAATTACCAGGCTCAGCAGGGTCCCACCTATCAGCAGCCCACTCGACCTCATGGTGGTTACTATTATCATGGTCAATATCGACCGAATTATAGCCAGCCCCAAGGTTCTAACTATTACTCTCAGCAACCTGGCTACACCTATACTCAGCAGCCAAATCCAAATGCTGCTTACACAAGGCCGACTTACAATCAGGGTCCATACTCTAGTTATCAAGCCACGTACGTTGGTTACCAGAAAATTAATCAGGCTGGATATACGACCTATACCCCCTACAGTCATAATCCTACGGGACAAAACCCCTGGGGGAAAGTTTATTCTCAACCAACGTGGAGTACAGGTACTGGTCCTTATCCAGGGCTAGGTATGCCGTCCAATCCACCATTGCCATTCCTGGCTACCTTGGAATTACCAAATGTTTCAAAATTAACGAATGATCCAATTCTATGCAATCCTTATTGGCCTCCAGTTCCTACCAAGGTGCCCAGTGATTGCCCCAAGTTTGAGGGTAAAGCTGGGGAGGACCCCCAAGCTCATGTGATGACTTACCATCTTTGGTGTTCGTCCAACTCTTGGGTGGATGATTCAATCCGTCTGCGCCTCTTCCAGCGCACTTTGACTGGCGCTGCTGCTAAGTGGTATATCGAATTATCCCGTGGCATTTTTCAAGATTTCAATACGTTAGCCATGGCTTTTCTGACTCATTTTCAGTTACCGGTTCGCTACGAAGCCGAGACGCTCCTCCTGACTTCTTTGAAGCAGGACAAAGCCACCCACATTTCTGATCACATTCATGAGTGGCGACGTCGTCGTAGACTAATCAAGTTTCATATACCTGATCAGATACTAACTCATTGGTTCACCACCTCCTTCGTTAACAAAATCGCCCAAGATATTGCTATGGGAGCGTGTGTGACTGAAGAACAAGCCATAGCACGTGCCCAATATCTAGATTTGGTATATTCACAGTCCGGCACGCTTTATGATATTTTTCCTGATGCTCCACGGTCTGGAACCTCTAAAGCTCCACCTACCCCAGCGGTGGATGGTGTTATTGGTTCCGTGTCTCAGAATTCGAAGAAATATTCGAATGGGAAGCAGAAGTCCAACTCATCCAATAATTCAGCTCCTCCCGCTCCTCCTGATTCTAGAAAAACTGCGGAGGTTAATGCCGTTCAGGCCAATCCTACAGAGAAAGCCTCCAAAGGGAAAAAGAAGGGCAAAGGTAAATCCAAATCCGATGCCCCAAAGCCAGATTCCAAACCTCGTACCGAGGACGGTTCCCAATGCAAACTGAAGTACCCCTGCCTCATTTGTGAAGGAGATCATTATACAAAAGATCGTCCACGACGATCTGAAGTTAGTCAACTTCTAAAAGGCTCCAAAGGGACTCCGACAGTTCTTAAAGAACCGTTCCCGTCTCAACAAACCCAGATGGTTGAACAACCTTCACCATCTGCACCATTTGGGTCTCAGGTCTTTATGATGAATGGTGTTGCACCTATCTCTATTGCTACACGTTCGAAGGACTACAACGAATCGCGTCAGGCACTTGGGAAGGCAGTTGTGGATGGTCCACCTCCCCCACCTGTCTCCGGTTCGTTGGAGATTGAGAAGCCCACTGCCGAACCTATTGTGAGGCCACCTTATAAAGGTGTTCTAAGAAGATCTTCCTACAATCCGAATGCCCGTGCCGCCCAGCACTACAGTATCTTTGAGGATCTGGCACGGGCGCCTTCTGCCATCTTTGCATTGGAAGTTCTTCAAAGTTGCCCATCACAACGGAAAGCTTTGTTGTCTGCAATTGGTGGGATCGATCCCACTGATTCTAATCTTCTCACCTTCGACTTAGAGAACTTTACCCCCCGACTTCCACATCAGATCGCTCTTGTTATTCAAGTCAGGATCAACGGTCTTAACATCCATAGGGCTGTTGTGGATGAATGTGCTTCTACCTATGTCATGTCGTCCGCTTGCTGGAAGGCCATTGGCTCTCTGGCCCTTTCATCATCTCCTAATGCCCTAGAGGCATTTGATGGTCGGGAATCGAAACCCCGGGGTGTTCTCGAGAGTTTAGCGATTACCTTACAGGGGAAGACAGTCAATGTAGAAGTAGAAGTAGTTGACGCCAAGCTTAACTACAATATACTTCTCAGCCGCAGTTGGACTCACGCCATGTTATGCGTGCCGTCCACCCTCTTTCGACTTCTTAAGTTCCCTCACGAGGGAAAAATCGTTACTGTGGATCAGTTGTCTTTCTTCACCTCCACCTCCGAGAACAACGTTCCGTACGTGGATCAGATCCCAAATCCCCCTGACAGTGTAGGACCCGGTCTCTTCAAGGACCCCCTCCTCATGGGTATTTTTCCCGCACCACCACCGCACATCGCTCAAGTTAATATGATCTCTGTCGAGGCACAAAAGGTATCTTTTGAACACTAATTATCTGACATTAATTATCGATACGGGTAGGAATTTTGATTTCAGAATTAATACTCGGTCGAGGCAACAATTTTTCCGGGGAAATAATGCGCGAAAATGGCTCTGAGGAAAAATGCAAAGGTAACAAATGCTTGTAAAGAAACCTAATCACAATGACAGGAATGTAAAAGCTAAACTATAGTAATCTTGTTGGACATCGATTGGGGATGCAGTAGCAATAACTCTTTCCCCTAGAAATCGATGTAAGATGACCAAATCTGGGGACTCTGGAGAGAATATCTCTATCCACTACGATTCGGCGATCTTACGCCATTAGAAACAAGCGAAAAGAAACGAAATCTGAAAAGGAACATCAGCGTATAATTGTAACTCATCTATTTGCAAATCGAAATCTGTAAATAAACAATGAACAGAAAGTGGAACAGTAACATGAAATGAACAGCAATCAAATAACTCTGTAATCGTAATAAATCTACATGCAGTTATCACACAACAGAAATAAAAGAATAGAAATACAAACAGCGGATTGCTCCACCAGGGCCGGGCCCTCAACCACCGGTGAAAGCGCCGCTGGGCTCTGCAGAGCTTGAGAAATGGAACAAGAACACCTCTTTGTATTAATCAAACATGAATAGCTTTTACATCAGTTTCTCTTTGATCACAAGAGTCAAGGAATTACAGTGATACAAAATGAATACAATAATCATCCATTCTCCTCCATCCTCTCATTGTTCTCTAATACACAATACATGTTCTCCTTTTATAATCAGAAGGAGGAGAAATTAAATAGCAAATATAATCTCCCATAACAATATGATCAACTAGAAAATATATTTCCAACAATATTTCAACAAGAGCAAGGCGAATTTGGCTTTGCAACAGAGATTTGGAGGACGGTCGCAACAACAGAATTGAGAAAATCGTGCTCAAAGAACTCTGTGTATTTCTCAATACAAGCCGAATTTGGGCAAACCATTCTTTAAAAGAGTTAATTGGGTCCGTTCTGGACAAAACCCATGTTCCGGATTTTCCAGATTCTTCTTCATTTGCCCAAAATCTTAACCGAAACACTGTCACTTCTTATTCCAGCGGATTTCTGAGTTGGAATATTTCATAATGATTTGGAAATCAAATCTGCAATCTGGAAATTATCTTGGAGGCTAAAATGGTGAATGATATTAATAAACCATCATTGATCAAATTATGCATAATAATAATCAATTTATTAAAAATAAAGGAGAAGAATTAATATTCATCCATAAGAGCATAAATCATTATTAAATGAATTTATATGATAAATTATAATAAATGACATGATAAAGAAGAGTGAAAATGGATGAAATAAGTGTTAATAAGTGGTCTAATTCACGGCCCAACATACCCCCAAACTGAATATATTGCATGCCCTCATGCAATCCAAAACTGAATATATTGTATGTCCTCATGCAATCCAAAGACAAAACCCATGTGTTAACCAAGCAAAGAAAATTGTTCATCCCAACCAATGAAATGGATGGAACAAATGCATGTTTCCTCAAATAATGAATATTCAATTTTAGCAATCTTGATAAAGGAATAACAATTTTTACAGTTGACATTCAAATATATGTATATGAAGTTGCAAAAAAATGTAACATAAGTAACAACAAACTTCATTAACCATTTTCTCAAAAATCAGATTGTTTGGATCATGAGATATATAAAAAATGGTTGTAGGTAATAGTGCATAATTTTCGAAATTTTATGAACTAATTTAGCGTGAAATTATCTAGGTTTGTGTATTTTAATGATATCTCTCTGTTATCCAGAAATCACAAGAATTCAGTTCATATTTTTAAAGATATATGCAAATCAATTTCTGCACTATATACAAATGAAATTATATGCCTTAAATGAGAAAGAAAGTGGAAAACATCCATCATGTGTAGCAATTCCCTCATTGCCCCCAAACTGAATATATTGCATGCCCTCATGCAATCTAAAACTGAATGTATTGCATGTCCTCATGCAATCCAAAGACAAAACTCATGTGTTAACCAAGAAAAGGTAATTGTTCATCTCAATCTCATGAAATGGATGGAACAAATGCATGTTTCCTCAAATAATGAATATTCAATTTTAGCAATAGAGGCATAACAATTTTTACAGTTGACGTTCAACTATATTTATATGAAGTTGCAGAAAAATGTGACATATGTAACAACAACCCTCATTAATCATTTTTTCAAAAATCAGATCGTTTTGATGCACGGATCATGAGATAAAAAATGGTTGTAGGTGATAGTGCATAATTTTCGAAATTTTATGAACTAATTTAGCA
The DNA here is from genome assembly GCA_034641835.2 of Pinus albicaulis. Taxonomy (NCBI): domain Eukaryota; kingdom Viridiplantae; phylum Streptophyta; class Pinopsida; order Pinales; family Pinaceae; genus Pinus; species Pinus albicaulis. The sequence goes on from CM076575.1 coordinate 1,951,682,114, forward strand.
TGAAATTATCTGGGTTTGTGTATTTTAATGATACCTCTCTGTTATCCAGAAATCACAAGAATTCAGTTCATAGTTTTAAAGATATATGCAAATCAATTTCTGCACTATATACAAATGAAATTGTATGCCTTAAATGAGAAAGAAAGTGGAAAACATCCATCATGTGTAGCAATTCCCTCCCCCCAAACTGAAGAATTAGCATGTCCTCGTGCGATGCTAGAAATAAAGAGAGGTGGTTGCTATAATCTGTTGAAATCGATGCTTGGTGTAAAACATGGAATAAGGAAGGTGTTGAGAATGAATAAGAATATCCATGGATGATAAAGAATATGACGGACATGGTCATAAGAAAGAAATGAAATAAATCAACACTCCCCCAAACTGAAAGATGAGACGTGTCTAAAAAAATGGGAAGTGGTAAAGATGTGGAATGAATGATAATAAATAATGCTCAATGGATGTTCATGAAATTCTCCTAAATTCATAATAAATCATAAAATTATGCTATTTTATCTCAAGTGTTACCTCCGAAAAAAAATGTGGAATGACATGTAGTGACTGGCCTTTGTTGAAGCTGATGTAGGCTTAGCGAATACTGAAAGTGATGCAAAAGGTAGAAGCCATGCAAGGACATTACGTCTGAAGAATTGTGTGCATTCGTGAGCCTTTGCTGTTTAGTTACAATAGTGATCATGCTGCGAATAGAATTTCCCCCCATATTTGTTGTGCTCCTGTAAAAAAATCACAATTCTGTATGCAATTTTCTTGAATCCATGGTTTTGGTTTTAAATGGCAACAGATAAGATGCATGCAAAAAAATTTCAAGCAGAAAAAATGCAGTATCAATATTGTGACAAATCATCAAAATAAAAGAGCAGCGTACTGCACAACAATTGTACAACATGGAAAGACATACGTACTTATGATACAATCAATGAAATTATAGCATTTACTGAAATCCATGCATGTAATGAATCGTTAATAAATAGAAAATCATTTTGTAATGATTTAAATACGAGGAGAAGGGACAACATATGATAACCATAAGTATAATTTCGTTATTTACCACTTTGGATTAATATGATCGACTTATAATGATTTTCATGTATAATAGGTTCGGAGGTAAGGGATTCATATTTTCATTTGATATTTAAATAAAGATATAGGAAAAGGGTTAAATATAACTATTGATGTGTATAAGTGTGACTCCAATACCATCAGCAGAGCTCTGCTGCCCACAGGTGTCCATAACCTTGACAGAGTTGCTTTCTTACCCACAGAACCATTGTCCTTTATGTATGTTGAGGAAGTGCTTTTTAGTGAATATCATGACGGAGGCCATTGTGCTGGCTTGGTGACCAGATAAACCACAATGTCGTTCACCGGGAAGAAGTGAAAGGTGGGCAGGCCGGCTCGTGATGAGACCTCCTGTTCCAAGGACTTCTTGATTTTTTCAATTGTCTGTTGGACCATTTCCCTGGTTTGGTGGCCATAATGGGAATGCCACTTCACTGCCTTCCCTATGATCACGGTAGGCTGGCTCTTGGTGAGACCCCCTATCCTCCATCTGCAAAATCATTATTAATGAAATATATAAATATTTTTCTTTTCATATAGCACTTTCCTATTTATTCATAAAGGATGGCTCAACACTCCTTAAGAGTAGGAATGGTGGAAGAAGTCTGAACAACTCAATAGAAAAGAATATGCCCTTGTTCCTACTCCATAAGTAAAAATCAAAGAAAGTTATAAAATATGGGAAAGAACCAACATGATAAATATAATCGATCATATGAATTTAGTGGTAATAAGACAACAAAATCATGTTATTGATTATGTCCATTTTTCCTTTTTCTTATCATTACTAAACAACTTTCTTAAAAATGACGATTTCTTTTGATTTGCTGATTACAGTAAGCTCTAATTTGTATGATTGTGTATTCTTTCATAAATTGTATGTTTTTCTTTCAAAAAGTCATGAAAAATTCAAAAAAAATTCTAAAAATGTTGTTTAAAAAACAAGAAAAATGCACTCAAAAAGTGTTGTTCCTTTGAAAAGGAACAACAAAAACAATCTGCGAAAATGTTGTTCCTTTGGAAAGGAACTGCAAGAACAGTCTGCGAAAATGTTGTTCCTTTGGAAAGGAATAGCAAGAATAGTCGGGGTCGTTCCTTTTGAAAGGAACAGCAAAAATGAACGGTGTTGTTCCTTTTGAAAGGAACAGCAAAACTGAGCGGCGCTGTTCCTTTTGAAAGGAACAGCAAAATGAGCGACGATGCTCCTTTTGAAAGGAACAATAAAAACATGCAACAAAAATGTTGTTCTTTTAAAAAAAAAACAAAACAAAACAAAAAGGAAAAAAAAAAAAAGATAAAGGAAAGAAAAACGCTAATATGCAATCCATTGCCAAGCAAATCCAATCAAATAGAAAGGAAATTTTATGTACAGGTTTCAAGAAATTTTTTTACAGAATTGCAGCTATTGAAGAATTGTCTTCTGTAACTGAAGCTTGCATGGTGGGTTCCTTATTGTTTAATTGCAAATGGAACGGAAACTATAATTTGGAGGGATGAATACCTGAAACACAAAAACATAAAAGAAATCAGAAAAGAAACAACACTTTATTAAGTTACAACAGCTATGATGTTATTTCTAAGAGAATATCAAATCTATTAATGGAAAAAAATGATCTTTTGAAAAATGTTTGGCAGCAGTGGCATGAATCTTCAAATGGGAACAAATTCTTCATTTCTTCTGTTATGAAACCGTTAGGTAATGAACTAGATGAAATGCCCTTGTTTTACTAAAATTTCTTTCAAGAATCACTCGTCCATAAATTGACCTTTTTTGTTCTCCTGAGACCTGCAAAAAACGAGTGTCTACCTGCAATAAAACATTAAATCATGGAGAAAGAGAGGTGTGCGGGCTCTCCTAATCCAAGAATTATGCAAAAAACTAACAAGTAGTTACTCTATAGAACAAGTCCACGGAAAAATAAAACAAATTATATTTGCTACCTGCGGGAGAGCAGTGGTCGACGATACTAACCAGCAGTGTTTTAATCATACCTTCTTTGTTTTTCGTCCAATTTGAGTGATTCCAAAGCCAAATGAGATCTAATTCAAATTTTTATCTCCAATAGAAACAGGGTTTAAAAATTCCATGTAATGGTATGTTAAAATTGCTTAAAACAACCTGCATAATAGAGTCATTTTCGATTTTCCAGCTCAGACCAACAGTTGGTATTTCAAGCATAAATTCTTCGTTTAATGGAGGATTGAACTGATTCAAATTGGAGATTAAATTATATTCATTTATTGATCTCCAATAGAAATATGTTTTGAATAAAAGAAGAATTGATGGGTCAAATACGTTAAGGAACAGCCGAGAAAACAGAGTTTCAAGAGTGCTGATTTATGATAGGCAGTCAGTATTTTGGTCATAAATTCCTCATAAGATATCAAAATTGAGTGATTCAATTTGAGTTGTAAACTAGATTCATAGAGGAATCTCCCATAGAAACATGTTTTAAAAATATAGTCATTTAGGCTTCCAAAAACTGATTGTCCCAACTCTGTTCTTGAGCTGCCTATTAGACACCCTGTCAATGTTTTGGTTCTAACTTTTTCGTTTCAAATCAAAATTGAGTGATTCCAATTGGGTTGGAAAGTAGAAATAAAGGGATAATTAGAATAGAAACAATTTTTAAAAATATTTAATTTTGGTTGCCCAAAACACGACTGTCCCAACTGTGTTTTCAGAAATTTCATCAAGCCCGCAAGCCAAAAAATTGATATTCAAGCAATTTTTTTCATATTGATGATAAAAATGAATACATGTGTTTGTAGAATTTTTATTTGAAATATAATTCATCTACATACACAAATAAATTAAAATAATTATCATCAATGTTGATTTCACAGCGTGTTGCAACAAAGAAACAACTATTTTTACAAAAATAAATAAAAAAATGTGTTTGTTTTATTTCCTCTTTTATTTATTTCTCCACTATCCTACTCTGAATTGGAAAATGAATATCATTACGTATAAGAGTATTTCCAGTGGAGCCATTTCCGAAATAAGGCTTCAATTATGTACATACCCAAATTTGAAAAATGTATGTTAATAATAAAAATTAGGGTATGAGAAGCCAACTTCCCTTGAAAAGATGGTGCCAAAAATTGTTGAAGTATGGAGTGATGTTGCAAACAAATGATGGAGTAAAACCAATCTTCAATATATCCTTTACTTTCTTGATTTACCATAGCCATCATATCATGAGGTTCTTGAGCTTTTAAAATGGTTTGTTGGTGCAAAATAGAAGAAACCTCATTTTCTTTCGTAACTTCTACAATTTTTGGATTTGATACATTCTGGATCTCAGTGTAAATTTTTCCAATGGTGTATGTGAGATAGAATGGGTGGGAAGGGTGGGTGAATTTTTCAGTTCAACACTGTAAGCATGTTGTACTGGTTTATTATCATGTGGGTGTGGAATGAGTTGAGCAGGAGATTGTGTAGGGAATGGAGCCTCTTGATGATGTAGTTGATTGTGTTGAGTGGATGATTTTGATCGGCAAACAAGGTGTTGTGGAAGAGCTGGAAGATGTGTTTGTGCTACAAGATGAGGGAGAGTAGTCATGCAATCATAAGGTGAACCATGCCAATCTTGTAGACAAGATTGGTAGTGGTTATATTGATATTGGCATGGTTGCCCTAACATATGAGTATTCCATAATGGATTATGCAAGTAAGAGAATGGAGAGGAAGTGTTTTGAATCATACCTATAGGCCATGATTTCCATGGTTTTGACCTTGTTGCAGCTTCCGCATCTCTTTGATATGCTACTTCCAAATTATATAAGGAAGAGTGATTATCTATGGGATGCTCCTTTTGGTAATGAGGGCAAAACACTTCATCAAATTGTTGATTTCTCTGAACCTGCAAAACATTCAATTGTGAGTTTAGAGAGCTAATAAAATCATATTTAAAATTTTCAAATAAAACCTTGATTTCAGCTCTTATGTCTTCTGTTCTTGTAGCAGATTTGGAAAAGAAAGAACAAACATCTCTAGAATTCTTACCAGCCTTAGAAATTCCTCTTGAATACCTTATGCACAATTCACAAACATCATCATATGATAACTGAAAAACATCACCTTTTCCTATCAGATTTAAGAGTTCTAAAAAATCATCTTTGATTCCTTTAAGAATGAGTGTTTTTAAGATCTCTTTTTCCAAATGCTTATGCTTTGATTTTTGAAGGTTATAATGAAATCGATCTACATAGTCCTCCAAACTTTCATCTTCCCCTTGTATCATACCGAAAATATCTTCATTGGATTTGCAATAGTCTTCGTACTTCTTCAAGAATATGTTCTTCATGTCCTCCCATGATTGGATGCAATTCCCACCTAGGCTCATGAACCATCGGAGAGCTGCTCCTTTTAGAGTAAGAGGAAACACTTTCAATCTTTGATCATTAGTACAATAATAATATCCTCTACAAAGTATTTCAAACTCAAATAAGAATGTATCTGGATCTTCATTTGTCAAACCATGAAAATTTGGTAGAGACAATGGGGGAATTATGTGCATTTGTGTCACTCCTCCTAGATCTTTGATAGGGAATTCAAAAGTTGCAATGTGAGCCATTTCTTACCATAATAGAAGATGTTCTTCGGGTGTTTCTTTAAGGATCCTCCTTCCAATGTTCCTGTCAATTGGTTAGTGAAATGGGTGGTGCTTACATCACCACTCGAGTGGAATTACAAGATTTTTTCAAAAAAAGACTCTACCTCTAAAATTCAAAAAAACACAAGCATTCATTTATACCTTAAGCTTTCACTCAATTCTGCTGTGAAGCGGGCCAGTGAACAAGTGTGTTTCTTGCTCGGTGCGCAGGTTCTTACCTTCCGTCTTTAATACCCAATTCTTCCCAAGCAGAAAAAAAAAAAATTAAATATGCATCACTCTTTCTAAATGGCATACACTCTCCCCGGCAACGGCACCAAAATGTCGAGGCATAAAAAGGTATCTTTTTAACACCTATTTATCTCACATTAATTATCAATCCGGGAGCGACTTTTTATTTCAAGAGTGTACTCAGTCTGAGGCAGCAATTTATCCAAGAGTAATACTGTGAAGATGTAGTACAGAATAAATGCAAAGGTAACAAATTCTTGTAAAGAAACCTAATTACAATGACAGGAATGTAAAAACTAAACTATAGCAATCTTGCTGAACATCGATCGGGGATGCAGTAGCAATAACTCTTTCCCCTAGAAATCGATGTAAGATGACCAAATCTGGGGACTCTGGAGAGAATATCTCTATCCACTACAGTTCGACGATCTTAAAGCAAGTGAAACAACTGAAAGGAAATGAAATCCATAAAAGGAACAGCAGCATATAACTGTAACTCATCTATTTGCTGATCTAAAGCTATGAATCATAAATAAACAATAAACAGAAATGGAACAACAATATGAACAACAATCAAATAACTCTGTAATCATAATAAATCTAAATGCAATTATCACACAACAGAAATTAAAGAATAGAAATACAAACAGCAGATCGCTCCACCAGGGCCGGGCCCTCAACCGCCGGTGAAAGCGCCGCTGGGCTACTGCAGAGCTTGAGAAATGGAATGAAAACGCCTATTTGTATTAATAAAACATGAATTTCTTTTACATCAGTTTCTCTTTGATCACAATAGTCAAGGAATTACAGTGATACAAAATGAATACAATAATCATCCATTCTCCTCCAGCCTCTCCCAATACACAATACATGTTCTCCTTTTATAATCAAAAGGGGGAGAAATTAAATAGCAAATATAATCTTCCATAACAATATGATCAACCAGAAAATACATTTCCAACAATCTTTTAACAAGAGCAAGGAGAATTTGGCTTTGCAGTTGAGATTTGGAGGACGACCGCAACAACAGAACTGAAAAAATCGTGCTCGAAGAACCCTGCGTATCTCTCAATACAGGCCGAATTTGGGCAAACCATTCTTTACAAAAGTTAATTGGGTCCGTTCTGGACAAAACCTATGTTCCGGATTTTCCAGATTCTTCTTCATTTGCTCAGAATATTAACCGCAAAACTGTCACTTCTTATTCCAACGGATTTCTGAGTTGGAATATTTCATAATGATTTGGAAATCAAATCTGCAATCTGGCAATTATCTTGGAGGCTAAAATGGTGAATGATATTAATAAACCATCATTGATAAAATTATGCATAATAATAATCAATTTATTAAAAATAAAGGAAAAGAAATAATATTCATCCATAAGAGCATAAATCATTATAAGATGGATTTATATGATAAATTATAATAAATGATATGATAAAACGATGAAAATGGATGAAATAAGTGTTAAGAAGTGGTCGTGTTCACGACCCAGCAATCTCTAGGTCTGACGACCCATGGCTCATCCTACGCCTGAGCAGGTGGCTGAGTTTGGAGAATCGATGCCCTTAACTCCGGTAGAGATTAACTACTGTGAAATCGTCGCCGCATCTGATCCTCCCCCTCCTCAGCATGCTCCTTTGAGCATGGCTTTAGACATCTATTCTCAATCCCCCTGGCTCGGCGAGGCCGACTCGCCTGATCCTCTTAAAGAGATTTTCCCTTCTGATGAAGCCATTGTTGAAACAATGTCTCTTGAGGAGCTTCCTTGGAGCGATGGACATCATCGTTCCTCATTCATGCCTAGCTTGGGGGCAATGTCAGTTTGTCTAGAGCATGACGTATCTGATCATCTCATTCCTGAGCCTCCTCCGTTGAGCTCACCGGAGCATAGTTCTTCCTCTTGTGTGTCAAGATTCTAAAACCATGAAACAAGCAACCACAAGGAAATTTATTTTAAGTGTGTCAACCAAGTTAAAATAATGAAACACGAGCCTATTCAATTCGAGTTTTGATAGATTTAGTTCAAATCTCTTTTTCAACCTTCAATCCATTTCCTATGGACTGAAGCTTGGGGGGCATGTACCTCGAATTGAGACACCATGTTGGGGGCATGCCCGTCTTTCTCAAGCATAGTTTGTGTTTCAAGCTTGCATAAAAATAAAACTCATTTCCAAGCATATTTTGCATGTGTGTTTTCATGTGTGCTTTTAAGCTTGCATAAAAATAAAATGTGTGATTTAATACATTATGTGAGCTTTTTCATCAGGTCGTTTGTTATGCAACCGATACATTAAACAACATTGCATTAGACATTTGCATAGCATTTATAAAACATCATCACATGTGAGAGATCCATCCAGAAATAGGTATGTATATATATGTGTGTGTGTGTGTGTGTGTCGAAATTTTTACATAGTGTGCATCACATAAAATAAAAAATATACATGTTCATCTTAATACAACCGGAGACGACATGTCTCTCAAAAAATATGCATGAAAGAAGCCCTAGGAGTCTAATCCGCATGGTGCTCGTGGTAACATGCTACCGCGCGCACTAAGCATCTCAGTAGTCGGTGGAGGCGACTAGGCACCCCCACAGTGTGTCGCTGGTATGCTAGCGGAACATCTGCTAGCCGTGCGTAATCCGGGATTCCCCGGGCAATGCCCTCCAGGTTCTGAATCAGTTCACCTCCCTCGCCACCCTCAGCCTAAGGGTCATGATCAGCATGGGTTCTCCGCGCAATGGGCGCCATGCCCGCGGGTCTCTCTAGGCCGACATCTGCATACACATAACAACTATTATTAGAACGGGCATGTATTACCAAAAAAAAAAATTCATAAAACATAAAAATAAAAAAGAGAGGTCATACCCAACTCCTCGTCCTAGTCATCCCCCTCCGGGAGTGGAAGGTCTAGGTCTCCAGTGAAATCGGTCCCAGCATAAGGCCAATCCTCGACCACGATCAACTGTCATCGTAACCATCCAAAAAACTTCGACCTCCAGGACATCTGTTGGCCTCCTCCTGATCTGGGCATAAGTGTTGCCCAGCGAGCCATCCTTGGCTCTCTTGGTATCGGCTCAGCAACAATGGCCCCTTGGCCCTAAAATATTGGTAATCATTCTAGGATGAACGATACCAAAATGGAACCATAGCCAAACTGTTTCAGCTTGGCTTGCTTGCACTATGTAAGCTGCCTCTTGATATTGGTTGTCACCGCTGTAGCCCAATCAAATATTGTAGGATTCATACACTCAGAGGCTAATAGGAGTTGGGCCTTGGTGGCCTCGTGTGGAGCTTGCGATCCCGTAGCTCGTGTGAGGGTGTGTAGCACTACTCTCAGTGCTAGATCCTCGATAGTGTGGATATCCACCTTCCCGCTTCCTGATCTGGTCCGTGCCCTTGGGCACACCCTCGCCATTACCTGCTCCATATTTTCACCAGATGGTCTGCTGCCTGTCAAGATGGGCACTGGACCTCTGCACGAAAGTCTGGTTATGAAGTATACATCAGAAACCTCCAGTTCCAGCACTTGGTCCTGAAGTTTAAACACTCCTTCATTTTCGTCCCAAATACTCACCAAGTACTGTAGGATCTCAGGTTGAGCTTGTAAACAGGGTGTCAGGAAGAACTTCTTGAGTCCACAGTTCTTAAGTGCATTCATATAGGCCTCATTCTCCATGGCTAGTTCATCCTCTTCCCCATGCTCCCTTTCCTTCCATTCGATAACCATTGTGTTTGGTTGCTTGCATCAACATGATAAAAAATCCTTGATTAGATCTCTGTTACATGGAAAAATCCACTGGATTGTTCTCTGTTTGGAATTTTAAAATGGAAAATCGTGTTGCTCCATTGGCGCGACCCCTTTGTATGAAAAAGGCCATTGGCACGGGTCCGTGCCCGATACCCGCGCCAATGGGCGGAGCCCTAAAATTTTAAAAATCTTCCACAGAAGCCCAATCCGCAATGGAAATCTCTATAAAATGGATCAAAATGGAGTTCAGGGAAGCGCCTCTTACCTGGAACAAACGAGGATCTGAATGGTAGCCCGGATCGGTCGCGGTCACCGTCAGAAGTTTGCACACCAAATGGACCACTGTTGCTCTCCAATGAGGTAAATAGTAAAAGTAATTTTGTTTTTACCATTTGAGACTTATTAATAACTTTTGAAATCTAAATAGGTTTTAAAAGTCATTTTTTATTAATATTTTAATATATTTTGTCGAAAATGGGTTTTACACTTGCCTTTCTGTGCAGCAACAGGTCTTTATGCGGCTTAAACAGTGAAACGAGTTGTATTTTATACTTTTTCGGACTCGGTGAAAACACGAAAAAGTCATTTTGGAGTCATCTTTCAGCTCTTTTCTGACTCTCTAAACATGAAAAGATTGCCAAGGCCCTTGTCGTTTCGATCTCGTTAAAGTGGCTGCGAAACGACATCTACCCAGTATACGTTTACCCCTTTTTCGGGCTGGGATAGATTATTTACGAAAAAGGAATACCCTAGCCTATCGCGACTAGGAGGTTTTCTCAGATTTTGTTTTCTACCTTTTCGGATCTGAGGAACTATTTACGAAAAGGGACCTTTGGAGTTTACTTTTCTGCTGTCTTTTCAAACTCTCTAAACATGAAAAGACACCGAGTTCTTCCTTTGTCAGACTCGTTAAACCCTGATGACATCGGATCCAGTCGAAATGACGTTATTCGAGTCGCTCCTTCCTAGGGCTCGTTAAATGTACTAGGATGGATTCGCCCGAAGGGTGGAATTATATGACAAGCATATGGTATCCTCTTCAAGATTGTGTAAAAATAAAGAGGTACTCGCCAGAAATGGTGGGGGAAAAATGGAACCATCGTCGTTGTCGTCGGCAGTATGTCGCTCTTGAACATGGCACTTGTCTGCATTCGTGTCGGGTTGGGGAAATCTCATCTCATTTTTCACTTGCCTCCGTGGGTTTGGGTGATCCCTTTTGACCTCTCATCTGCTCTTTGCCTCGTCACTATGACCTCTGATCTTTTGATGTCAAATACTGCCAAGTCCACTGTCGTGCCATTTATATGTTCAAGAGAAGTTGACCTCTGCAAGTACCAACCTTCCTCTGATTCTCATCTGATCGTGATTCACAAAAACATTATGTTCCTCTGTCTCACGTCGATGATGTGGGAAACACTATGGCCCACCTTCGATCAAGGTCACTTCCTGTCGACTTCAACTCATTATCCAGGAAGATGATCTAGAGACTCCCTTCTGGTACCTTGGAGCCTGCATGCCTCAATGGCAGGTTCTTCGCATTCGACGTGAGGTTTTCATCATTGGCCTCTGATCGAGTGATTCTGCGGGTGTTCGACATCAGCTCATTGTTCACATGCCGTAGATTGTACCTGTAGTACCTTGAGGACCATTGGCATTAATGGTGGTACCTCTCGCGTCTGTTAACAGCTTTCATCATTGGCTGGTAATCAGGCGATGTTCTTGCATGTTCGACTTCAGCTCACATATTCGCATGCTTGAAATTGTACTTTGTTTGGGTCGAGATGGAGCGCAAGACCCTGGATTCCTGTTTGTTACGATCCAGGCTGCGATTTTGTGGATTATCATGATTAGTTACATGACTCACTGATTGGATGGCTGCGACCATACCTGAGTCTATTTATCGATCCTCACTGGATGGCTGCATCCATGCCTTGGATCTAGATTATTGTATACTCTGTTATGGATGGTTGTGCCCATACCACATATACCATGTATTCGAGACATCAATTGTACTTCTATACGCAGGTTTTCCGACGGCAGTGTTTTTAGTTGGACACGTTCTCGTAAAGCATTTCACCCCTCTCTCTCTCTCTCTCGGGCCTCATGCTTTAGGGGGCATCTCTTACACAACAATTTGTAACCGTCCCTGCAATTCCCCATCCCGCACAATTGGAGGGCTCATTTTGTGACCTGTGAGCAGTGACATAACTTGAAAACATTTTCATGGCATTCCCCTAAACATGTACTCTCATTGCCCTGAAGAAAACTCCTTGTGAAAAACCCTAAAAACACCCCTTTTTGCATTGGCGCGGGTAGCCAGTTCATTACCCACGCCAATGGGGGAAATCCTTCAAAGAGGGCGCGCCAATTGGTGCTCTGTCTCAGAGTCACACTCGCACCAACCATTTTAAGGAGTGTTTTTTAAAAATAAATGGCGGAAGTTTCGTCCTAACCAATTCATGAACTGGTATCTAATTTGAGTTGGGAGGTTTGGCTCCGGATCTCCATGTAGAGAACGTGGTTTGCCACCTCTCATGGAAGCTTCCCTGAGGATAGGGCCAATCCCATGATTATAGGGATCCCAACTCCCCTTCCTCCATCTACAAAAGCTTGCTCATCTCATTTGCAAGCTAGTCTCCAAGTTCCCAAGAGCCTAATGCTACAAGAGCTTTGATCCATTCCCTTAAGGCCAAATCCAAGCAAGGAGATCATTGTCGAGACATCCGAAGAGAGAGGTTTTTCCCATCCCTGGCAGGCTTTATCGAGACGTGTTCTGCTAACGACCCTCCGAAGGAGAATTCAGCGTCAGAGCTATGGTTGTATTCTTCTCTTGATTGATTAATGATAAGTGACTATTGGTTATGGTTCCACTCTTGTTGTTTATTATGATGTTGATTTATGTCTTCTGTGACTGACATATAGTTGCATATGCTGGATTTTACGCTTGCGTTTGTTTTGTTTCTCGCGTGTGTAGGTGTCCGATCACAGAGATCGTGAGGATTGTGATCTGCCAGAGCTAAGGAACGGGAGCGCTACTTTCTCTACAAGTGACAACGTTGGATTCTAGGTAAGCCTTCATCGCTAGTTGGTTTATTTGCAATTAGGAACCTGCACTATAGCGTGAACGATTGTTGCTAGACCCGGTCTGAGCTAGTAGGGATCGCCTCTATCCGCAGAGGGGATTTACCTCCACAACAACAACCATTCTAACCCATTTGTGTTCTACTATATATTTTTATGTGTGTTTGATTTTCTTTCCTACCATTCATTTCATTCCTTTTACAACGTGGGTCATTGGTATCAAAGAAATATTCTCCTTGTTATTTCTTAGTGCATGTCCTCACAAGGTCAAGGTATAGAGAGTTCAGGTTCAAGCTAGTTTCACCTAGAAACAATTGATCTCGCAAACCCATGTGGCATCTCATGGAAGAATAAAAGAAAGATGAGAGAGTGTGATATGCTATCTTGATTTTGGTTGAGTAAGCACTTACACGATGGAGGAATTATATGATGGAAAATTTCAAACTGTAACCAAGGCTCCTTCAACAAGCAATAATTTTAGAGGTGTGACACCCTTAAAGGTACAATTTACCTTTGATATCCAATTATTTGAAGGCCAAATCGATGTAGATGAGTTTGAGAAAATGGTTAAATATGTTGAAGGGCTATTACTCTATCCAAATATTTTCGAGAATGAGAATATGACCTTTACATTCCTAAAATCCCTTCCCCATGTCAAATATTGGTGGAAAGGTTATTAGGAGAGAGGGAGTGGAGATGAGTCTACGATACTCAATGAAGGATCCATTTGGGCCACTTCTTTTGATATCATCAAGGAGAAACTCTACCTTGTAGGGAACTATGATGACCAGTATATGAGATGGACAAGTTCGTGATAGGAGAGAGATGAGATGGTCCTAGAGTACACTAATATTTTCTGTACCTTGTGCTCAAATTTGGGTATCAAAGACTCAGAGTAGCACTAGATTTTGAAGTATTATACTGTCATACATAGGTACATTGAAATGGAGATGGATTTTTTAGAAATTTCCTTAGTGGGAGTTACTTATGTATATGTTGTCAAAATTGAGAAAAAAATTTAGCACTGAAATAAGAAAGAATTAATTTATACAAATTCAGTGTAAAAGAAACCTAGGAGAAGTTTCCCTAAGACACATAATAAAGGACAAATCAAGGATTTACAACCTCAATAAAACCAACACAAGTCATAGTAAAATAAATGCAATTGGAAGTTAAATAATGACACTAGAAACTTATGTGAGTTCCACAAAATCCGTAGCACAAAATTGAGGAATGCTACTTGAAACAATCATTGTTAGCTAAGAGTAAAGAAATGAAGAAAAAATTGGCTTAGATTCAATTTTAGAACATATTAAAGTAAAGAAAATAATTTATGTAAAACCCAATGCATCCATCATAGCCATAAATATCTAATCAAAAGAGTTAGAGGAGGCTCAGGAGGGGGAGCTATTCATCCATTCTGAGATGTGGTTGCACAGTACCCCACTAAATTTCATTTTTGATAGTGGAAGCTAGATGAAATTGATATTAGGTGAAGTCATCAAGAGATTGAAATTATTGAAAGTGCCAATACACCCCAAAACATAGACCATTGGTTGGTTGAGAAATGGGAAAAACATCCATGTTAAAAATAATGACACTTATCCTACAAGATCATGACCTTCAAAGATGAGGTAGTATGTGATTTTTCCTCACTCAAAGTTTTTGATGTTCTTTTAGGAGAAACTTATACATGGAAATGTCATGTTTTTTATGATTCTTGTCCACATAGTCTGTTAGCACTCAAATCTACCTCAGGCTGAAATGAAGTAAAACTCGAGGCTACATCAAACCACGCTCAGCCTCGTAGCTAGCCCTACGAGGACAAGAGAGGGCTCTCTCCGTCAATCTCGATAAAATGAGCAATAGGATGCGAGATGACTTACAATAGGAACTGATTTTAGGCTAGTAAAGAGATAGGTATGTTTGATTTTTTGGTTTTTGGTTTTTCGCTGGAGAAATGGGAAAACAGATTTTGGGTCCGGGGATAAGGTCAGACCTTTGCGGATTTCGAGTTGGGGCGAGGTAGGTGATGGTATTGATGCTTTTGATTGGATATATGGATAGTTTAGACCGACGAGGAGCTGAAGAGGGCAAAGAAGAACTTGGATCCTCTCCAAACAGTTGAAAACATATAGAACTAACTGAATTCAAAGGCCGAGCACTGTAAACAATGGATTCAACCTTATTCACTCATTCAATTTAGTTCAGAAGCATATGAAAGGATGGCATACATTAAACATGAAGAAACTTACAGTAAACAAAGAGGAAACACCATCAAGAACAGAACACCACAAGGATCCCAACAAGTGCCGCAAAACCTCTGATCTTTCCTTAGCCAAAATATGAAAATATGTACAATGATATCAAAAGTATCCCAAGAGTCCAACCTGTAGAATGCCTCAGAAATTACAATATATAGATCACTCTAACACCTTTCCCCACCTCTAGGGGTCGAATTCCCTCTTCGGGGATCAGTTTCAACCAATTCTAATCATGGAACTACAATCTAGGCAGCTAACAACTTGCCTCTAAAAGAGTGGGAACTGATCCATTTACATGATTTTTACCCTTTTGAGAGTGAATCTTCTAGAATAGATAAAAATAAGCCAAAGTTACATGCCCAACATACATTTACATCATAAAAACCCAAAAATTCCATCCACAAGCAAAACTGGTCCATACTAGGCGAAAATCTGAGCTGGCAGTTGAAAATTCAGCAAAAATTTAAGTGGGTCGCATTTGAGCCGAGTGGGTCGCATTTTTTCCAGCCTGAATTTGAGGTACTTCCCGGCATCCAAATTGAGCTCATGATAGCTCGTTGGAAAGCCCTGGATGTTGACTATCCAACCCAAGTGGAAGTTTCCAATTTGGAGCTCATTTGACCCTCCAAAACTTCTTTCTCCCAGAAGTACTTCCTGCTGGTGCAAAAGGTGGCAGCAAGGTGGTTTTCATGGTGTTTTTGAGCTCTTTGACCATCCAGAATCTGATGAAATGCTTAGGTAATGTCTGAGGATGCATAACTAACCATGACAAATCCAAAAATGCAAAAATTTCCTTCAACAAGTGTCCCGAAAAAAAGTGAGCATATGAGTGCGAGACCCACTTAACTGAAAAACCTGTTTTTAGACCCAAAAATTTCAAAATGACAAAATTTTCTCCGAATTCACTCAAATTCGGAGCGAAGATCCTCCATCATGTATCTTGCCCAGCCAATGAAGCCTCGGCCAAAATCCGAAGTGGATTAGGCCTTTTCCGCCGTTTTAGTGCTTCGCTCAACCTCCTCTTCAGAATCTTCATTCTCGCTTTGCAAACATGCATGCGAGCCCAATAATGGCCTTTCATGTGACGAAGCATGTCTTTGTCTCTATCATTATCATGTGAATGTACCTACGCTGATGAACAAGGCAAGACCCCTTCCACGCCATGTGGAGATAGTACTCGCGCTGCTGATGAAGTCAACGAGACCCCTTCCACCCCATGTGGAGATAGTACTCGTCGTGATGCTGCAAACAAAGCTCTGTGGCCTCTCTGATATGTTACCACTACTGGCGCACTGCTATGCTCCATCTCAGTACATCAACTTCAACGGTTGAGTCACTGTCCTGCTCATATCCTTGCTCATAAACTGAATCCGTCTCTGACATGGCTTTGAACAAGATATTGGCACTATGTATACTGATATAAATGCAGTGAAAACAGAGTTATAATGTATGTTTCAACACCCAATAAATATCCCCCACTGTCAAAGCACCATAAGGAAACAAACAATGATAACAGCTCTGTTTTAGGTGGATTGAGATAGAAGCACAGTCTCTGTTTTAATTGCAAGTGAAATTTGACAAATGGTAGTAGGCAGCCTTTAGAATATTGGATAAACTTTGTCAAAGGGAACAATGAATCATAAGACTGTGTTTTTCAATGGGCAGTGAACAATGAGTATAAGAACGTGTTTATCATTAGGCAGTGAGACACAATATGACCATGATCACCATGAAACACAAGCCATGACAGTGGTAAAACAATAATGATGACCACGGTGGTTTAATGGGTGTGAAAACAGTGGGACTTTGACAATACATGCAAAGGTAGATATATCAATGATATAAGGTGGGAAAAAACTCATAAAACCATCCATATATATTTAAAAACCCTGAGGAACAAATCTGCCATGACTGTAGGGTTTTACTCTTCCATTCAAATGTTTAAAGTCTTCAAGATACCACCAACACATTAAAATCAACTGAGCAATAGTTTAGAACCTGTTTGAAGGCAGCTGGAGATGATTTAAATCGAAACTGGGCGTCCAACGCAACTTTTCTGAACTCTGTTAGCAAGTGGGTCGCATTTCCCTCAAGTGGGTCGCATGCCACAAGTGGGTCGCATGCGTTCAAATTTACACTGGCCAAAACGCACAAGTGGGTCGCATCTGCCAAGTGGGTCGCATCCCCCTCAAGTGGGTCGCATGCCCTCCTGCCACATAGTGCATTTTTCAGGAAGCTTTTGGAGGCCTTCCCGGTGTCCAAATCGGGCGTGTGATAGCTCGTTGGAAAGCTATTGGAGTCTACTTTCCAACAAAAGTGGAATTATGCAATTTGGATTCCATTTACCCTGTCAAAAACCAAATCTCCCAACACTAGTCAAAATGAGCAGAATGAGGCTGCCTCAAGGCAGAGCGCTGTTGCAATCAACTTTTGAAGGTCTTCCTCAACTCAAAATTGAGCTCATGATAGCTCATTGGAAAGATATTTGTGTCTAGTTATCATTTGACTCATCAAGAAAGTCATTTGGCCAAACATGCTAGGAGAAAACTTGATTTTCCCAAGGTCACTTCAGAGGTGCATTCAATTCTCCTGAGGCAACGGTATTTTTGACATTTCTCTAAAACCATGATACCTGTGTAAAAAGTGAAGGAGGTTTTTCTTCCTTGGAATGTTGTGGACAAAAACCTCTCTCAGTTTCCCAAATTTCATCTTTTATTGCTCTGAAACATCTTTTGAGTGAAACCGATCCCGATGTGTGGAACAAGGGATTTTGTCGAAATGAAGCGAAATGAAGGGGATAAGGGGCTTCTAAATTCTTGGGGAAATTTTTGGAAGTAGGGAGGGATGTTAGGAAGTAGGGGAAAGTGGAATCTCTGAGATTGAGTGAGGGGAAGGGGTCCAAAAGGGCAAAACACAGGCCTAGCCTAGAAAATTGCCAAGTTGTGGCAAGAAACTAGGGTTTGTGGAAAAATGAGGAATTTGGGGGATCTCAGTGATGGGAAGTGTTTAATAAGGTATATTAAGGATAGGGAAAGGTGTGTGAACATCAGGATACAAGTTTTTCCGATGATTTGACCATCCAAGAGAAATTACCTCCAAAACCCTAGGAGAGGGAAATGGACCTTACCTAGACACAACTGAAGCATGAACAAGGTGTAAAATGACTCGATGGAGCTTGACATGATGATGAAAACCCTCTGAATGATGGTACACTCAGTTGAATGGTGACATGGACCGACATTTGGACAACTTTGGAAGGAGTGAAAGCAAACCCTAGACCTAATGCCTAGTGACCAAATTTTGCTTGAAGACTCATTGAAATGACAAAATTTGAGCTTGACACCTTAAAATCACTTTGTAAGAGCATGTTTGATCACTGAAGGAAGGCTGCAAAGGCTGGAAACTAACGGTCTCATTGTGACTTTAACAGTTCATCACCATTGGGTGATAGAGCTAGTTTATATTACCACCATTTCACAAATCTCAACAAAACAATGTTTAAAGGTAGTCTCTAAAACTACAAATTTTTTCATATCCATGATTCATTCATAAGGTTAAAGGAAGGCCTGCGCTACCAAACACAACCTTAACACAAGGGATCTATATAGAATAGAAGCACGTGGACAAGATTTGAGAGGCATACAATGACATGTTGTCTTCACCTATGGGAATGGCTCCTCAATGTTAAGTTAAACACTCAATTGACATGATGGATGGTTCTCCTTTACATAATCGTGTGTGTATATATATATATATATATATATATATATATATATATATATATATATATATATATATATATATATATATATATATATATATATATATATATATATATATATCCAGCTCAAATGTGTTGGTGTAGAAGAAGTATGAGACATCGAGACTCTGTAGTGATTATAGATCCATAAATAATATTACTATTAAGAATAAATACCTGATTCCATAGATTAACAATCATATTGACAAACTTAAGTGTTCCAAGTTATCTAGTAGGATTAATTTGAAGTCAAGATACCACTAGGCTCCAATTGAACAAACCAATTTATGGAATACAACCTTCAAATCTAAATAAGGCCTTTTTGAATGTTGGTCATGTTCATTGTCTTGAATAATGCTATACTAACTTTAGGAGTGAAATGGATGATATCCTACAATCGTTCACAAAATATTTTGTAGTTGTATATTTTGATTACATCCTCATAGCAGAACGTAGGAAGAAATTTTGTAACACATTTAATAGGTCCTAAGCACCTTGTGATAATGCAAGTTATATGCTAATATATGGAAATTTTCATTTGGCATGCGAAGGTTTCTATTAGGGTTCTCTCATATCGCTTGACCCTTACGTAAAGTGTCTAAGGGTGAATTTAAAGCAAATTTTTCCTAGTGTGAATCATAATACAAAGAATTCAAGGGCCTGAAACACTACCTCTGCTTTTCAGTAGTCCTCACCTTGCTATACCTATAATAACCATATTAGATTTAGGTAGGTGCCTCTAAATATTCTATTTGTGGAGTACCCACTTGACAAGGACATCCGATGGAAGATCACAGTGAAACATGAGTGTGTTAGGCTAATGGAAGCACATTGCAGTCAGGTGGTAGGGCACTTTAGTGTGGAGATGATAGTATTAGAATTTATAGGTTTTTTATGGGCCACGATTTCACAAGATGTCCGTCAGTATATCAAATCATATACTTCCTATGAAATTTCTAAAATAGCCATCAAGAAACAAGGGTTGTACACTCCTATTCCTACCCTAGACAAGCGTTGGGATTTATTTCACATTGATTTCATGTTAAGTTTACCCTTCATCGGACATGATAATGATTGTGTGTTTGTAACTATTGGTTGATTCTCTAAGATGGCCATCTTTGCACTGTGAAAAGAATGTATCACATCTAAATGCACTGCTAAAATCTCCTTTGAGCATGCTTTGGTTTGTTTTGGGCTACCTTGTACCATTATTTTAGACAAAGATAGTAGGTTCCATAGTACCTGTTTCTTCATTATATGGTCTCTAATGTATGCCAGGTTAACCAAATCAACTGCCTTTCATCTCTAAGCAGATGGAAAAATAGAAGTGGTCAACAAGATGATTATGGATATCTTTCACATGTAGAACTCCAAGCATCTAACCAAATGTGATGAAATCCTTCCATATTTCTAGCATAGCTATAACATATCCTTGCACAACTCTATGGTCCAAAGTCCCTTTTAGGTGTGCTTTAGGTTTCAACCATGGGCCCTAATTTATGTAATGCTTTCCATTGCATACTTATCGGTAGATCCCTATAATGATCAAGCTAAGGTAAATAGAGTATCCAAATTTGTGCAACATATCGAATACCTCCGATGATAGGTTCATGATATATTATAGAAAGAAAATTACTATTACAGGAAATGACATGACCAACATGGGATCCAAACAAGTATTAGGTTAGTGATAAGGTGTAGGTGCATTTATAAAAAGAGCACCGAACTGGCCATTACAGGAAGCTCATAACACTTTTTTATGGGCCTTACACAATCAAAAAGGTTTGGGCTCAAAATACTTTTAAATTTAGAACTTCCCCTTTCATTGGATGACACGTAGTATTTTATATGGAGTTGCTTCAACCATATTCTCCACCTCTATTTGACAACTTCGAGGTAGCTAAGCAATTGGACCCTATAGAAATCAATCCTAATTTCATTGAATCTCAAGTGTATTTTTTGGTTGATAGATAGTATTTAATTGATTTTTCTAAGACCTATTGTCCCACAACCCATATATTACATACAATCTATATCCAATGATTTCTAAAATTAGAATCGAGTGCATTGACATAGTTTCCTAGCTAGAACCCATCACAAGGAGAGAAAAATAACCTTCTTTAGCCACTTTTGTTTTATCAACCAACACTTTCTTGGATTTCTTATCAATATTGAACATAATGTAATGAAACACCTTCTTTAGAAATGAATCCTTCGAGACTAAAATTTCCCTTCAACTAACGTATGAGCCCATGCCTTGTCTGTTTGGTAGCATCCCATGCCAATGGTGGCATATTGGTTACTTTTATAGCAGACATCACTCCTTCAATGCTTCAAAATATAACTATACATGGCGCATTGAACCGAAGATCCAAGGATATCCATTGAAGCATTGTATTTACCAACTACAACACCCATCTTTCCTCAATAATCTCATGAAGACAGTGAAGCCTAATCTCACATGCAAAAACTTCAATTACTTACAAATTTCTATAAATAGATGACATATTAACCAGATTAGATGTTTCTAGAACTAATAGTTCTCTCCATTAATTAGCATGCTAGTTGAAGTGCAGAGATTGAAGATACCCCTTCAACATTGTTGCTATCAAGTTTGTTCTTAGTATTTTGGTAGCTCCAAACAATATAGCTTATTCCAATGTGATTTCCAACAATGAAATTCTTCACTTTAGATCCCAGTTCATTTACAATCCTTATAATTTCATGGCTAGAGAAATAGGGTATATCATGAGCCAATATATTCTTTATATAAATCAAGGATGCCTTATTCAATTTGCTGACACAAGTCATGCAGTTCCAACATGTATATGCGTTTATACTATGAGGTTTCTAAGAACAACCTTCATTCCATTTAGTTTAGACAGTAACTACCTCAAATTTTTAGTTCTAATAGTAACGTGATCATTGGCTTCTCCCTGACCCTAACTTCTCATTATGCACTCCAACCCCTTTCATTCCTCCTTTTCCTCTTTTGTGCTTTTAAATCCCATGACACAATTCACCAACTTATTTAGAGTTTATTTCCATTTTCCATATTTTCTTTAACAATTTTGAATGGGGTTAGAGTTATTGTCAACTAAAAAATATAAGGAGGCATGCAACACTATGTCAAATCAAATCCAATAACATCTATGCTACTCCAGCTATAAAGACATATGCTTTCAAGGATACATTGGAAGTTAAATTCCTTTGATCCATTTATATCTCCCAATATATACCATTCTATACCAACATGTTCTTTCTTCTTTGCTCATAAATGATTCATCCTACGAGGTCTATCTTCATAATTTTACAAGGATACCAATAAAATCCACATATGCTTCAACAATAACAACAACTCAATTTACCATAAATATGGTGTCCATAGCCCTTCTCTTTAAGCTCCTCACCAACCAATACAACAATGATTCTCCCTCCTACACCACTTTGTTGGATTTTGATTGCACATTTTCACAATCCTGGATGAAATAATGAAATCCAAAAAATATGGATAGAGCTCTTACATTTATGATGGCTTTCTTTGTGGCCAATCACAGATATAAACTATTTTTTTTTTCAGATCTTTTGAATTCCTACGAATACAAAAAAGATTCAACACACTTAAATTATTATAACCATATCTTAGACAAGCTTGGGTGTATCCCTTATTTATGGTGCAACCCTATTAAAAAAGGCAACCAACAATTAAATTCACATCCTTAATAAAGTATATGTGTGACAACTGCATTTAATATTAACTAGTTGTTAACTAGTTAAATGACATTTTATTATTTTTTTAAAAGAAAATACTGAGACACTTAATGTTTTTCTCGAAAATTTTATTTTTCTTTATTATTATTGTGAAAAATAAAACTAGGTATGGAATGTGGTTCCATAAAAAAGTAAAAAGTCTGATGGTAAATGTTTTCCAATAACTGAAAGGTGGTTGGATAGTTTGAACAGTTACTTGCTCCTCTGGGGATAAGAGAATCATCCCAGTAAGGAATAGGGGTTTTGTTCAGGGACTGAGGAGGAGAGTGGGAAATATTCCTAAGCTGGTAGAGACCAGTGGAAATCACTCAGCAAGTCCTGAAATTTTCTAGCACTCATTGGACTTGGAGCCCTCAGGTCATAACAGAGAAACTACTGTCAACCTGTACCTCTTCAGGAGTGGAGCACGTGGAAAATAGGAGGACGTAATTTCCTCTCTTGAAGGTTGGGTGGACACCAACAGCCAAATACACTTTCAGATGAGTGACTATTTATTTCAGATTTATTTAGACAGGAAGAATGTTTTTAATATATTTTTACACAGTTAAGTGTTATTTAATTTCAAGAGAAAGCTATTTTTCTTTTGGAACATTTCTTTCTACTAGAAAAGGGACAAGTTATGAATTATAAATAACTCAGAAAATACTTCTAAAGTCTGTGATTACTACTATAAAATATTGTAGAATAATATTGTGAACATTTATATAAGAAAAACAATATTAGCTCTGAAACACTTGGAAATTACAGAAAATGAATATGAGGAATAAAACGACTAACCATAAATTAGACAAATGTAGATAGTATTTTATTGCCGAAATTATTTTATCTCTCATGATGCATTCAAAATGACTAGGACAGAGAGATATATGATAAAATGTTTGATTATTAAAACTATAAATTACTATGCAAAGAAACAAAATTAGAAAGATTATTGTCTACTAAGCTAGGACGGTGTGAGCCTTTGGTTCTAGGTACGAGGGTGATACCCCAACACAACACCCGTCACTACCCCTAACCATATATACACAGACATAATTGTTAGGTGGTCTGGTCGCCAGGAAGAATTCAAAAGGTAAGGTGATATAAACAAATATATTATCTTAAAAGAGAAATAAAGCTGGAAATTAGGATTACGTTAAAGAAAAAGTACAAATATACATAAACCAGAGTTTAAGTCCTGAATGTCAAGCATATAAATATGAATTCGAATGAATGGAGAAGCTTAATTATAAACAGAAAAATTAAATACATTTCCCCCTGTATAGCATGAATAAGCAATTGTGCTTAAATATATATACATGTGATTCAAATTATGTATTGTTTCTAAAATTAGTATTGAACCTTTAGAAATCACCGGTAGAAACAATAACATAGTGAAGCTTTCACAATGAAAGGAGAAAAGGAGTGTGAGGAAGACTTAACCGAGGCTAATTAAGGGTTCGTAGGAAAACAAAACAAATAAATTTACAAATTATGTAGAAAATATTAGCATAAAACAACTCGGAATAAATGAAAAAAAGGTTCGACAGACAAATTCTTTAAAACTGAGCTTCAAAGTGGATCATAACCCTAAAGAAAGATAGAAAATTTCCCGAGATAGAAAGAATTTCAAGACCGAGAAACCTTTAGAAGTACCGGAAATGTGAGAGAAATGTATTAGCAAGAACGGATATCCGCTGGTGCAACATGGACTTTCGATGCGGTGGAGAACCCGCCATTCGGTAGAGAACCCACCCACAACCATTAAAACCCCGAAACGAATCCCCGTGAGGTAATATTTACAGAAGTACATAATCAAAGATGGGGAATCGACTTCAAAAAGAGGAATTGAAAATAATCTTGCTCGACATTTCTGGTCATCGAACTGGAATCATTCAAACACCAGAGAATTAAAAACTTAATATTGTAAACTGTTAAGGAGATAAAATCTGGATTCGGGAAAGTACTGGAAGAAAAATGTAAATGCAATGAACATGGAAGGATTACCTGAGTTGTGTAGTGTAAAAAGTATAGGAACTGGGATTTTGCATCAGTGACAGAAGTTGAAGAGATTTCTATGGCGACAGAGGTTGAACTCTGCCAAAAAGCTCAAGCGGTCTGAAATAAGGACCTCCTCCCTACCATACTGCAACCCATGGGGCACTACGCCTCTGGAAATCTCACAAGTTTGGATGGATTTCATATCCAGGCAGAGCCAGAGTTCGAATCGTTGTGGTATCAAACCCTCAGAATCATAGGAAACTAACTAACATAGAAACAATGAAAAATTACAGAGCCACCTAGGGTTGGCATGAATAACAAGTCATTTCCTGCTAGAAATGTAAACCATTGATCTCCAATAATTTCAACGGTGAGATCTATGGCATGTGGCCATCGAAACTTGCACAGAATCACGGACTATCATACAACTGTTAAGGGGTTTAAATGCCAGGACAGGCAGCATTCAATTTGTTATGACGTGCCAACGAAATCCTTGGTATTAACAAAATACATATCATGCTTTTATGCGATATTAGGGTAAGCATTAAATCTATATGATAACATTCAAGTTTAAATCCAGTGAATATATGCAAGGACATTCATATAAAATATATAACGTGATAAAATATCCCATTGCAAGCGGTAATGTAAATGGGTATTATGAATACATATACAATGATAAGAATTAAGACCTTTATATCAACCTTAGATGGGTCAATAAGTTTTATGCTAAAGTCTAATTGTATGTGATGCAAAGTTGATTGAGTGTGACACAGTTTGATTAATTTTGTTTAGATGTAGAGTAAAAAGTAATTTATTTTTTTTGTGTGTGATTGTTACAAGTGGTATCAGAGCAACGTTCATACGTTGGGACCCTATGGGTCATCTAACGATTTAAACTGCGGTGGTATACCGATGCTAAGGACTGAAGTATGGTGAATATTTTGCAGCAAGTATGCAAGAAATACAAGACAAAGTCAAGCAACAACTACAAGAAAGCAACAACAAGTATAAACAAAGAGAAGATTCCAAAAGAAGACAATTACAATTTAATGTTGGAGACCTGGTTATGGCACATCTTTGAAAAGAAATATTTCCTGAAGGGAATATAATAAGTTAAAACTGAAAAATATTGGACCATGCAAAATTCTCAGGAAATTTTCCTCAAATGCTTATGAAATAGAACTACCCAAAGACTTTACTATTTCACGAATATTTAATGTTTCTGATATAACCCCTTTAAGGAACCAATGGATTATCCTATAGATGCACATGTTCATGGTAAATTTCAGTGGGAGAAAAAACTACCTTCAGCACCAGCAAAGAAAATTGAATCCATCATCGATCAAAGAGTGGCTAAAATGACTATAAAGAAAGAGTATCTTCAATACTTGGTCAAATGGAAGAATCAACCAGTGGAAGATACTACTTGGATGACACTAATAGAGATTTCAGAATATGGTACCAACATTGAAGAACTTCAGGAGAAAAACATATGATTGTATCTTTTTCTTCCCCAGTAGTATGATGCAGGAGCATCTCATGTTTAATTTTTATGTAATTATTTAATTAATGAATCTAGGAGTTTCTAGAATTAGTGAGTCATTGTAGAATTATTTAGGAGATAGGGAAGTTAGGATAAAATCCTAAAGTTGAAAGGATAGCTCTCAACTTCCTCCATATATCTAGGAGGAATTTTCTCTTGAAGAGATTCGAGAGACTTCCCTCCTCTAAATAAATAGACATGTAATCTTTTGGAAAAATCAATGTTTTGGAGTGTGATTTTAATGAATAAAATTTGTGTTTTTTGTCTTGTTAATTCTCTGCACCAAATTTCTATAATCATATGATCACCAAAATTGTTGCTAAGTTGGGACTTTCACATGAAAATTCCACTCCCCACTATCCACAGGCTAATGAAGAAGTTGAGGTTGTTAAAATTTTTCTTAAAACTATTCTTCAACGTATGGTAGGGTTCGATAAATCGGACTAGAACATGCTTCTTTACACTTCCTTGTGGGCATATTGAACCTCAGTTATGACTGCTACTGGATTCACACCCTTTCAATTAGTCTATGGTCTAGAAGCAATCATCCCCATCGAGTGGGAAATTCCATATTGAAAACTAGTTTTTGAACTTCTTCCTCTCACTTCCATAGAGGAGGAGAGTATTTTACATTTGACTCATTTGGATGAAACTCAACATGATGTTTCTTTAGCTAATGAAGCTTATAAAATACACGTTAAGGAAGAATATGACAAAATTTTCAATCCTCGAGTCTTCTCGGAAGGAGGCTTGGTTCTCTTATATGACTAGGAGGCTGATAAGCTAGGTCCGGGAAAATTTCAAGCTATGTCGCTAGCTACAATGTCAAGCTAGTCCTTACAAAAGGGACCTATGAGTTAATAGATTTCGATGGAGTTCCACTAATGCAACCTAGAAATGGGTTGTACCTCAAAAAATTCTATGATTGATCTCATGCGTAGTACACTATGTACATATTGTCTATATGTGTGTTTGAGTTTGTTTTTAGCGTGTCTTTTAATATTTTCTCACAGTTTCTGTTTATCCCATTTACGTTTGGTTTGTAGATCTCTACGTTGAGAGAGAATATATGACATCATCGTCCCACACGTTGGAATGATGATTGAATATGAATCTTTTTGCATCATTGTTCATGCCTCTAATTACTAGTGTGACCGATTTCTTCGGTATTAACATTCTCGTGATTGAATGTTGTTGACATAGAGCAAGTCGATCATTTTTGGACCCGATGAACGATTTGTGGACACCCCATCTAGAAACCAATGAAGTTACAGAAACAAGAGCCTTTAGCACTTGCTTTCTATATAATGTTTTGATGTCCTTCGTGGCATATTTATATTACAACTTCTAAAGAAAATTCCCAACAAATGGGATCTTTATTTTTGTGCAGCTTTGCATACTTTATTTTTTTCATTTAGGTAAAGAATTATTTTTTCCAATAAAGGTATTGAAAATTTATGGATGCTCAGAATAAATGGTTTAAAGTATAAACTAATTTTAATATTTTATGCCAGATGGAACTATTTTACTTGTTAGATAAAAATAGTTGTAAGAGGAACAATTGACTATATGGCCGAAAGAATGTCTTAGAATTATTTTTTTCTTATATGTGATGTTGTTATTTCATGTATTTGTAATACCATGTTGATCTATTGAATAGAGTAGTTAGATGATACTACATAGATCTCTTAGTTTATTGGCTTGTGTTATCTCACTGCGCATGTTCTAATTTTGGCTGGAATTGGAGCATTCAAGTTGAAGAAGGAGTGAAGCATGTGATGGATTATAGGTAGGCTTTATTTTTTCCTCTATTTACTTTAAGGAAAGCATTGGGTTCCTTTTCTCTCTTTTGTTCTATATTGGCCACCGAACCTATGGGAGATACTCTTTTCCAGAATCGTAAATCCCACATAACATGCAAAACATGATGATAGGTCACTCACATAGACTATATATTATTTTACTCCAAAAATTCCTATATACTCTCAATCCCCTACTTCCACTTCAATATGTTCAACCAAACTCTCTGTATAACGAGAATATTTGCACACTTAATAATTGTAGGATGGATCCACCATGACATACTTCCCAAATAATACCCTAAATCCCACAAAAAAATATTATCCCAAACTTCTAAAGGAAAATTTGGAATTTTAACCTAGATGGGGTAGGTCCTAATTACTTTTGGATGAAAATCAAAACAAGGGTGCCATAATCTCAAGTTGAGCATAAAATTTCCATTGAATAATCAATCACTTAATTTTTTCACTACATCTTCTTTAGAAATGAAGAAAATCAAAGACAAATCATAGCCACACCTTCGACATTAACTAAAAAGGTTCCCAATAACCTAGTGAAATATGTAAATTATGCCCTATCATTTTCATGATATAGTGTTTTAATAGTGATAGCATGAAGTGACACCTTACTAAATTACTAAATTTTTACTGATATAATCCAACACATTCTAAGTACTCAACTTTTAAATCTCCTTTGATCATTTTTTTTCCTCTTCATTGAGAAGATGTGCTTCTCTTTCCTATCCCTACCAATAAAACCCAACTCCCTAGTGCTTGTCAATTATTTCATATTGAAATAATTCCCCACAATTAACTTCATTGTAAACTCCACAACCTACATACTCAGGAGGTGAACCCTTTGTTTTAAATCTCATCAATTCCAACACACAAGGGAGTAATGGGCACATTTCTTACATCTTTTTATTGAATAAATGTATAATCAAGTTGAATGTACATGGCACCTGTTTTTTGGAAAATATTAAACACCATGCACTAATTTAATGATTGGTTTACTACCTTTTCATCATGTACATTAGATATCATATTATTCACAAACTTGAGAGACAAGAAACCAACCATTAGATTACTTCATGGTGCTTAATATTTTTCATTATCTTAACACTTTTAATTTATTCACCACAACATCCAATTAGTGTAAATGTTTCCGTAGGTCAAAAGGATCTCACATCCCACGAGGCTTTTTCTCTCGAACTCTAAGCCCTTCCATGTACGTAGGTTAAGAGGCGAAGCATGTGATGGATTATAGGTAGGCTTTATGTCATCGTCTATTTACTTTAAGGAAAGCATTGGGTTCCTTGTCTCTCTTTTGTTCTATATTGGCCATCAAACCTAGGGGAGATACTCTTTTCCAAAATTGTAAATCTCACATAACATGAAAAACATGATGATAGATCACACACATAGACTATATGTTATTGTACTCCAAAGATTCATGTATAATATCAACCCCCTACTTCCACTTCAATATTTTCAACCAAACTCTCTGTATAACGAGAATATTTGCACACTTAATAATTCTAGGATGGATCCACCAGGACATACTTCCCAAATAATACCCTAAATCCCACAAAAACATATTATCCCAAAATTCTAAAGGAAAATTTGGAATATTAACCTAGATGGGGTAGGTCCTAATTACTTTTGGATGAAAATCAAAGCAAGGGTGTCATAATCTCAAGTTGAGCATAAAATTTCCATTGAATAATCAATCACTTAATGTTTTCACTACATCTTCTTTAGAAATGAAGAAAATCAAACACAAATCATAGCCACACCTTCGAAATTAACTAAAAATGTTCCCAATAACCTAGTGAAATATGTAAATTATGCCCAATCATTTTCATGAAATAGTGTTTTAATAGTGATAGCATGAAGTGACACTTTACTAAATTACTAATTTTTTACTCATATAATCCAACACATTCTAAGTACTCAAATTTTAAATCTTATTTGATCATGTTTTTTCCACTTCATTGAGCACATGTGCTTCTCTTTCCTATCCGTCCCCATAAAACCCAACTCCTTAGTGCTTTTCAATTATTTCATATTCAAAGAATTCCCCACAATTAACTTCATTATAAACTCCATAACCTACATACAGAGGAGGTGAACCCCTTGTTTTAAATATCATCAATTCCAACACACAAGGGAGTAATGGGCACATTTCTTGCATATTTTTATTGATTAAATGTATAATAAAGTTAAATGTACCTAGCACTTTTTTTTTGGAAAATATTAAACACCATGCACTAATTTAATGGTTGGTTTACTACCTTTTCATCATGTACATTAGATATCCTATTATTCACAAAATTGAAAGACAAGAAACCAATCATTAGATTACTGTACAACAGTGGCAAATATAAGACGATCACATATAAGCCCCTTTGCGCAAATTAATAAGTCTATGAGCCATGACCATAATATTCAGAGCTACACTGCCTCCATAAGAACTTTGAATATTTGGTCCTTTACCTCTTTGTCAGAAATGGATACGAAATCTTTGTATTTGTAGAGGAAGTGCATGCCTCATGCAACATTGAAACTAAACCTTTTGCAACATCGTGATGCTTTAGAAATTCCCAATTCAGTTGGCTGACAGAAAGGTCCAGGATGCCTTTCATATGATTTACAACATCTTCACGGCTACTTTCGGGATTGTCTTTCAGAAAACACTCTAAACTTGAAGCTACCTCCCCGCGTTCCTTCTCTTTCTTCACACACACATAGCGGAAAATTAAATTTAGCTTCAAATACCTCAAAATCTGTTAGGTCGTCCTTGATTCGGATCGTCGGTTCTAACAGATCATGGATTTTGGATGGATAGAATATTTGCTCCAGAGTGTCGTCTGGTAGAATTTGACCCATTTAACACACACATCCCTGAGCTAACGAGGACATTCTTATAGTACTCATTAAACCATGGAACATATCCAGCCATCATCCATTCCGCTTCTTGCAGAAAAGACTCGAGGCATCGCTCCCACTAAAAATGAAGGCAACCGGTCAGATATTTCATTGATTTAGACATAATAATAACAACATTTTTCGTAGTTGTCTATAAAAATTATAAATAATACATACGCCATTTTTTTGTATGTACACTGCCATATCCCTCCCTCACATTTTTTCCACTTCAGCAGTCCATTCATTGGATGTATTAATGAAGAAATCGAATAATTTTTTAATGTGGTCTGGAAGACAGCCTATTATCGAACTATCCCATCTGTAAATAATATAAGTTGATTATTGAAAAATATAAAAAACTTCGTGCTATCCCACAATGTCACTGGCGCAGAAATTACAACGAATGAATCGATAGCAGGGAATTCGATTTCACCTTCTCACTCCCTCGGTGAAGATTTTGATTTGGTCCAAAGTTCCGTGAATATCATATAGGACATCTAGAAGAATCAACAGTGTTGAGAGTTGTGTGAAGGTGATTCTGCTGCTACAAAATTCAGGCTCAAATGTGCTTAGAACCGCCCAAAAGTAAAACTCCACGTGACATTTCCTATAGAAATTCAGCTGTGGCAGATATTAGTCTGCCCACCACCTATATATATTGCACACCATCATATGTCACAAAATTTACAAGAAAACATAATGATGAGATACATAATATATCCTATCATATCCCATCATAATGTGCACTTGGAGATAAGTTGCTCTTCCTTCTTCACCACCGGAATTGCAGAAGAAGTGCCCTTTTTCATCTTTGAAATTCTCTAAAACATCTGTTTCATGAATGCATGATATTCTATGAGACTCAAATATTTTTATTTAACTCTCAAACGACATCAAGGGTATATTTTAATCTATCTAACCGGAAGAGACGTTATATCGATGCATTCGGAGTGCCCGTAACCCCAAAGCTGTAGAGTTGAGATCTTTGATGAGGGAATCTCTTGATCCCACCCCGATGCCCCTTTCGTTCCAACAGCTACTCATCATCAAGGAATCAAGTTTTAATGATCAACCAGTGAGTAGCTATAATCTACAAGAAGTGCATGTAATCACTGAATCCTATAACTGGTAAATCAAATTCATGTGTAATGCTTAACCTGTAAACGTAATCCATAGCTACTTTTATTTCAGGTAGAAAATGTCTATCCATTCCCAGACATTCAATAGTATCAACAATCTGAAGACGTTTGATTAAATCCTCATCACTGCAGCTATCTTTCATGTCACTCGAAAAAAGACGTTTGATATCTTCAATAAGCGTTTCAGCTCGTTCACGATATGCAGGTGCCTGATACAGTACAGTTATCTTGCAGAGATTGATGAATATTGTTGGATTTTAACATGTAGAAGATAAGGGAATATGTAGAAGAATATAATGAGATTAATGAGATAAATACCGCGTATGACGTTGAAAGAGAATGTATGACATCATCGTCCCACACGTTGGAATGATGATTGCCTGTGCGTTTTTCTAGTTGAGCATTGCTCATGCTTGCGGTTATTGGCGTGACACATTTCTTTGGCGTTAACATTCGGCCATTACTTGAAAGTAGTTGACAAAGAGCCAAACCATCATTCTTGGAGCCGATTACCGATTTGTGGTCGCCCCATCTGGAAACGAATGGCGTGACAGAAACAAGAGCCATTAGCACTCGCTTGCTATATAACGATTCGCTGACGTTCCTGCCCTATTTATATCACAATTTCTAAAGAAAGTTCCAAACGAATGGAATCTTTCATTTCCTCCAACTTGATAGGTTATAGGTTTACTTTTATAGGTTATAGGTTATAGGTTTACTTTTAGATAACAGTGGTATAGGTTATACGTTTACTTTTAGGTTATAGATAACAGTTAGGTTATAGGTTTACTTTTATAGGTTATAGGTTATAGGTTTACTTTTAGATAACAGTGGTATAGGTTATAGATAACAATGGTATAGGTTATAGGTTTACTTTTAGGTTATAGATGACAGTGGTATAGGTTATAGGTTTACTTTTAGATAATTGATTTGCCAAAATCTAACGATGAACACATACAACTAGACTCACTCATTTAATACCATTAGCATGTATAGCTACACTCATTTAATGCCCATTATTTCTTTCCGTTACGTGAAGGATTCTTTTCTGCAATAAAGCTATTGACAATTTAGGGATGGTAATACCATTAGCATTTACAGCTAGACTCATTTAATGCCCATTATTTCTTTAAGCTCTTGACAATTCAGGGATGGTCTTTATAAATGCTTTAAAATATTAAATAATTTTAATATTTTACGCGACATGCAACTATTTTACTTCTTAGATAAAAACAATAAAACATATTCTTAAGTAAGATCTTTAGGTCTCTCTTATATAGTTATGAAGATTATGTTCATTATCTGCATCCTAATTTATGACTCTTATATTATAATTATAAGGGAATTTATAAGATAATTCCTAGTTTAGGACTTTTATATTATAATTATAAGGGAATTTATAAGATAATTCCGTGTTTAAAATATATTTAACAATGATTCCATTCCTTGTCTGTTATATTTTTAGCAAAATCTATTTTATGTCTACTATTAGCCAGAAAATTTCGAAGATTATGCTCATCATCTGCATCCTAGTTTATGTCTTTTATATTATAATTATAGGGGTTTAAAATGTATTTAACAATGATTCCATTCCTTGTCTGTTATATTTATAACAAAATCTATTTTATGTATACTATTAGCCACAAAATTTCGAAGATTATGTATCTGCATCCTAGCTTATGTCTCATATATTATAATTACAAGGGATAATTCCCTGTTTAAAATCTATTTAACAATAAGTCCATTCCTTGTCTGTTATATTTTTAACAAAATCTATTTTATGTCTATATATAAACCAATCGTATTTTTCATGCTTAAAATTGTCTACTATTAGCCACACAATTTCGAGTTGGATTTCAACATTCTGCGATGCACGCACATAATAAAGAGATCGAACTTTGGCATTTGACTATACGTTAGGATATATTCTCCATCTGTACAAATTCGTGTCTTATCAATTTAGTGACGTGACATGATGCTGTGCAAAACAGTACGTACGTACATAAAAGTGGCTGAAATATTGATATTTGTAGTTTTCTACCTTGGATTTTGCATCTGTATAGGTTCATTGGCTGAAATATTGATATCTGTAGTTTTCTATTTTATATTTTGCATGTGTAGAGATTCATTACTTGCCAATTTAGTGATATATAATATGGTTATATATTGCTATTTCATGTTTATTATTTCTGGAGTTTTATTTTGAGTGTATAGTTTGTGTGGTGTTTAATTTTTAGATTTCAATTTAAGGTTAAGAGCACTTGATATATTGTTATGTTGTTTTTTATTTGTTTTTATCTTACATTTTAGGTGGATTTTTATTTTTCGTGTATAAGTTAGTTGGTGTGCTGTTTATTTTTTAAGTTTCAATTTTATGTATATATATTAGTTGGTGTGCTGTTTATTTTTTAAGTTCCAATTTTATGTGTATATATAATGGTGATATATTGATTATATATTGATATTTGAAGTTTATAATTTTAAATTTTAGGTGGAGCTTTGTTTTGAGTGTATAAGTAAGTTTGTGTGGTGTTTAATTTTCAAATTTAAATTTTATGTTAAGAGTGTTTAATTTTCAAATTTAAATTTTATGTTAAGAGTGATTGATATATTGATATTTGTAGTTTTCTATCTTTTTTATCTTAAATTTTAGGTGGAGTTTTATTCTTGAGTGTATAAATTAGTTGGTGTGGCGTTTACTTTTTAAGTTCAAATTTTTTGGATAAGATTGAAGATTCAAGTCAACTATAAATTCTAGAAACATGATTATTCTAGAAACATAATGAATATAGCACAATTTTAATGACAATTATTGAGGAAAAAAATCTGGTCATACTTTGGGAAATCTTGCTTTAGTGAAGGTGGTTCTAAATGGCCAACATAAATCAAATTATTCAAAGAGATGGAAAAGAAAGTGCAGTACAAAATACTGTAATTTATGTAAAAATTGTTGCTTTTCATTTAATCTTTTTATTTGTAATTTTTAAATGGGATATTTTACTAATAAGACTCATTGTAAAGTACATTGAAAAAAATTGAGAATTTTTTATGAACATATAGAATGAATGAAATTCTTTATTGGAAAAATT
Source organism: Pinus albicaulis (assembly GCA_034641835.2). Taxonomy (NCBI): domain Eukaryota; kingdom Viridiplantae; phylum Streptophyta; class Pinopsida; order Pinales; family Pinaceae; genus Pinus; species Pinus albicaulis. The sequence continues at coordinate 1,951,717,154 of CM076575.1, forward strand.
TGAGGATCAAATATGTCTAGTGTATTTGAGATTAAGAGTAGATATGAAAATTTGGAGGAATTATTAGAGATACTTACACAATGCATTGCATGAATACAATTATTAGTCAGAGCATGGCATGACTTTAGTAAGGCATGCCTCTAGCAAACATTTTCCTCCTCACCACTATTATTTTAATAGTAACCAATGCAAGTGATAATTTTTTTTTTTGAAAAAAAATAATTATTTTCAATACCATTGAAAAAAAATCAATCATTTGATAGGACCATAGCTTTGAAGGTCTTATTGGAATCTTTGCACAATATAATTCCATGTGGATAATTGTCCCATATTTTTCTAACATAAATTATGGATGTAGCTGCAATATTTATGTCATTATTTTTAGATATTTGTGCAATGACTTTTCATTCTTATGTTATTGTTATGGGGAACACATTAATGGAGAAAAAAATATACACATCAAGTAGGCCTTTTAACCAAATTTCCTCTTTATAGGCATCTGAAGCAGCTATATATTTTGCTTCAGTACTGCACAAAGAAATTGTCTCTTGAAGCTTTGACATCCAGCTAATTGCTCCACCTGCAAGAGTAAAAACATAACCTGTAGTACACCTTCTTTTTTCCAAATCACCTGCATAATCAACATCCACATATCCGTAGATTGAACCTTCACGACCATCAAAGCTTATGCAATGGTCACTTGTGCCTCTCAAATACCGAAGCACCGATTTCACTTCTCACCAATGTTCTTCCCCTGGATTTTCCATTAACCTGCTGACAACTCCAACATTCTTCGTGTCTTTATGTATCTCCATGCCAAATATATGTTTTTTCGCTCCAAGATCCTTCATATCAAACGTCCTAGAGAGATGAGCCTTTAACCTGTTGTTTTTTTCCATGATTTTTCTTGCAATAATCATATCATGAACATACAACACCAAGATAATGAATATTCCTTTGAAACTTTTGAAGCATACAAAATGATCATACTCAGTTCTGATAAAATTCTGGCTCACCATGAAGGAATCAAACATATTGTACCATTGCCTAGGCAACTACCTCAGGCCATACAATGATTTCTTGAGCTTGCAAACTAATCTTCTGCTGCGACCTTGAAAAAAACCTTTTGGTTGATCCATATATATCTCTTCATCCAAATCACCACGAAGAAAGGTTGTTTTAACATCTAACTATTCTAACTCAAGATCAAGTAATGCAGTTAGTGCTAATACAATATGAATAGAAACAATTTTAACGACCTGTGGAAAAATCTCATGAAAATCAATACCTTCAGCCTGAGAATTTCCTTTTGTAACCAACCTTGCCTTATACCTCTCAATACTTCCATCAAATTTTCTCTTCAACTTGAAGACCCATTTTCACCTAACAATGCTTCTCCCTTTAGGAAGTTCTACAAGATCCCAGGTATTGTTCTTGGCTAAGGAATCCATTTCTTCTTCCATAGACTTTTTCCATATCTCGCTATCTACATTATCTACCGCTCCCTAATAACACGAAGGTTCCCCACCTTTAGTAATCAATGCAAAAGATGAAGCAGAATCTTAATACCTATTATGCGTTTTTCTTTCCCTTTTAGACCTTCTTAGAGTGACTAGTTGCTGAATAGGTTCTGGAATTTCTCCAGTTTCCTTTTATTCTTCACCTTTTTCATCAGAAGTCTCTCCTTCCTTTCAACTTTCTAGAAAAAGTTGAGTCTCCAATTGAATCTGCTGATTTGGCGATACCTGTCCATGTTCAACTTTTCCAACATCTAATTTTAGAAGAGAAGATTCATAAAATGTTACATCTCTACTAATGACTATCTTCCATGAAGAAGGATCCCAAAACCTATATCCTTTCACTACATAATCATACCCAACAAAGACGCAACATTTCAATTTTTGATCTACCTTTGAACACTGATTTCTAGGAATAAGAGCATATGCATCACAACCAAAAATATTCAAATATGAATAATCACAAGACTGACCCGACAAAACTTCTTTGGGAATTTTACAATTTATTTCAACAAAAGGTGATCTGTTAACTAAATAAGAAGCAATAGATATTACTTTTGCCCACAATTCCTTTGGCAGGTTAGTATTTTTTATCATGTTTCTGGCTCTTTCCATAAGAGTATGATTCATACGTTCAGCAATGCCATTTTGCTGAGGAGTATAAACAGTAGTTTTATGTCTAACAATACCTTCATCCTTAAGAAATTGTTCAAATTCTAAAGAAGTAAATTCACTACCATTATCATTTTTCAAACATTTAATTGATTTGTCTGTTTTCTTTTCCACCATTTCTTTAAATTGTTTAAAAACAATAAATACTCTGCTTTCTTTTTGAACATATAGACCTACACTTTCTAGGATAAATCATTAATAAATGTTAATAAATATAATGCACCTCCATAAGACATAGTAGGAGACGGTCCCCACAGATCAGAATGAATGTAGTCTAAAATTTGTTTACTATTATGAATTTTGGTTTTGAACATTTGTTTGCACTGTTTTCCATACACACAATGTTTACAAAAATCCAACTTCAAGGATTTGAAATCAAGAAGCAACTTGCGGTTCATTAGTACCTAAAGACCTTTCTCGCTCATGTGACCCAACCGCTAATGCCATAGATGAGAACTTTCTTCTATTTTTTTCTTACACAATCATTGCTTCACTAACTTGAGTTCTTCCTTTGAGTCTGTACTGATTTTCGACCTTTTCATCCTTCATAACAACCAAGGCTCCTTTTACGACTTTTAACACTTATGACCTGCAAATTTATACCCATTCGAATCCAAAACTCCTAGGAAATCAAGTTTTCCTTTAGTTCAGGTACATGCCTAACATCAGATAATGTAATAAATGTATCATCATACATTTTAATTTTTACATTACCCATCCCAACAGTCTGACAAGATGCATTATTTCCCATAAACACAGAACTACCATTTACGCTTCATATGAAGTAAACCAACTTCTGTGCGGAATCATGTGATGAGAAGAACCAGAGTCTAATAGACAATTTTCAGCATCTTGAGAGCCATTAAAAATAAATAGGGCTTCAGCAGTTAAAACTTCATCAATCATACCTGAATCAACATAACTTGCTTCGTTATTCTAGTTTTCCAACTCCTTCCGTTTCCAATGGTATTTCTTGAGGTATCCAATTTTGTTGCAGTACTAACACTTGGCTTTACACTTCTTTCCACCCTTTGACTTTGATCTAGAAGAACCCCTTTCTTTCTCCCCTCTTTCCTTTGACCGACCTATGGCTACTATGACTTCGATCTAAGAATCGAAAGTGTTCAAGAAATTTGATTGAAGTTATGAAGTGGTCCCATGACTCAGACAGAGAACACAAGAAGGTTATAGCCTTTTCTTCTTCCTGTATTTTAACTTCCATATCTGAATACTGGAAAATAAGTGTATTAAAAACATTTAAATGTTCTTCAACTTTTGTACCCTCCATCTGAAGACTATATAATTGTCATTTTAAATAAATTCTATTGGTCAATGATTTAGTCATATACAAAGTTTCCAGTTTTTCCCACAAAACTTCAGTTGTACTCTCTTCAACAATATTAAAGAGAACATCATATGCCAAGCATAACATAATGATACTGAGGGCTGAAGCATCTAAGTCCTCCCAGTCCGAATATGTCATGCTTGCAGGTTGTTTCTTCACCTCGATACCAAATTAAGAAATAACCAGTAATAAACATGAAACAAAAACACACAATATTTAACCAGGAAAAACCCCAACTGCAAGGAAAACCCACCCAAATGAAAATTCATTAGCCTTGGCCAAAACCCTAGCCAATCCGACCAAGTGAGCCTCCAAAAATTTGACTAAATCTGCATCGAGATGCCGCAAACGCATTAGGTTAGCCGAAACCAAAGAATCCACCTCTATATACTTTAAAAGATCCTCAATCACAGATCTGATAAAAAATCATTCCACATTGGATCACCTACTTCTTGATTGGATCTATAAACAACCTGCAATGATCTCATCAAGCCCTATAAAACCTTGGCAATAGAAGCATCCTTCTGAAGCCAAAATGGCTCTGATACCAAATATTGTTTTGGGGAACACATTAATGGATAAAAAAATATACATATAACTAAAATGGAAAACTAAAATAAACACATAGGTAAATGCACAAAGGATTTACGTGGTAAAACCTTGACAGGGTGTCAAGGAAACCTCCGCGGGGCAAGGGATTGGAAACTCTATTAATAAAAAATGATTATCCTCATATTACAAGCCTCTCGTGCCATCCAATTTAACCTGGGATATTTCTTTATTCTAACTTCATTTCATTATACAACCAACTAACCATCTCCAAAAAAATAGAATAAAAGAGAGAACAATTATTGGATGGCTAAATTAAAAAACCTCCTTTCTATATATAGGAGTCCATGGGGCCACAATGTAATCCTAGCTGACCTAACAATAATAATTTAAGGGAACAATAATAATAATATGGGGGTTACAAGGGTACAATAATAACAATAAGGGGGTTACACTAACAACAATAAGGGACTATACTAGTAATATAGGGACCTAACATGCCCCTCTCCTTCAAAAAAGTGTTGTCCTCAACACTTGAGTAGCTTTGGGTGCTTCTGTATAAAATTATCATCCTCCCATGTAGAATCTTCAGTGGGTAAGTTCTTCCACTTGATGAGATACTCTGAAATTGATTGATTTCATAGCTGTCGAGTTCTTGTTTCTGTGACCGCTTCAGGTTCCAATATGATTTTTCCTTCCTCATCAAGTTCTGGCAATATTGTTTGAACTGGAATATTTTCACCTATAAACTTCTTTAAGCATGAAACATGGAAAATTGGATGCACTCGTGAAGAAGCAGGAAGCTCCAATTTGTATGCCATAGTACTAATATTTTGCAACACCTTGTAAGGACCATAGTACTTTGGTGATAATTTATTATCCTTCTTAGCTTGCTTGAGGGACATTTGTTTCTATGGTTGTAGCCGTAAAAATACCCAATCTCCTACATCAAAACTTTTCTCGCTGCGATGTTGATCTGCCTGTTGTTTCATTCGATTTTGTGCCAAATTCAGGTTATCCTTTAAGAGTTGGAGAACTTCTTGCTGATGCTCGATGTGATCTTCCACTTCTTGAACCTTTGAATTTTCCCTTAAAGATGATGTGATGGATGGTGGATGATATCCATAAAGTGCCATAAATGGGGTCATTTTTGCTGCAGTATGGAAGGAAGTGGTATACCACCATTCAGCAAGAGGTAACCACTTGACCCATTGTGTTTGTTTATCAGATACAAAACAACGAAGATATCCTTCCAAACATTTATTTACTATCTTAGTTTGACCATTAGATTGAGGATGATAAGATGAGCTATGAGCTAATTGAGTACCCAAACAAGAAAATAACTCCGTCCAAAAATTTCCAGTAAAAATGGGATCTCTGTCGCTCACAATAACCCTTGGGTTTCCATGTAGCTTTAGAATTGTGTACATAAATGTAGTAGCAACTGTACTTGCTTTAAATGGATGAGATAATGCACAAAAGTGTGCATACTTGGTAAGTCTATCAACTACCACCATGATGACATTCTTTCCTTTGAACTTAGGTAAACCTGTGATAAAATCCATTGAAATCTCCTCCCAACGTTGACTTGGAATGGATAAAGGTTGTAGAAGTCCCGGGGTCTTAATTGTCTCCACTTTATTCTGCTGGCAAACCAAACATTCCGCCACAAACTTTTAAATATCAGATTTAAGGCCATCCCAAAAAAATTCTTTCTTCACCCTGTGGTAAGTTTTTAAAAATCCTGAGTGTCCTCCTAAAGGAGAAGTGTGCAATTCCAGAAGAATCTTTTGTTTTAGTTGGGAATTCTTACAAAGATATAAGCGATCTTTGTACCATAAGGAATGATTTTTCCAACTAAATGTATCAGATGTACTAGGATCTTGCTGCAACTTTTGAATGAGTGTCCATACATCTTTGTCCTTCTTCCATTCATCCCTTGCTTCGGTTATCCAATCTGGTTGGATAATAGAAATGGCACAAAGAAATGTTTCCACCTCTTCATTCTTTCTTGAGAGTGCATCTGCAACAACATTTAGCTTCCCTTTTTTGTATATTATTTCAAAGTCATAACCCAACATCTTTGTGACCCATTTTTGCTGCTCTTCTGAAGATAGTCTTTGTTCCAAAAAGTGTTTAAAACTATCATGATCAGTTTTTACCTTGAAGTGTCTTCCCATTAGGTAAGTTCGCCATTTCTTTAGTGCATGCAGTATTGCTAACATTTCCTTTTCATAAATAGGTTTCTGTAAATACTTTCCTTTGATTGGACGACTTTCAAAAGCAATGGGTCTTCCTTCCTGCATTAAAACTGCACCAATTCCATTTCCTGAGGCATCACATTCCACAATAAAGGTTTTTGTGAAGTTTGGTGTAGCTAAGACCAGTGCTAGGCACATTGCCTCTTTAAGACGTTCAAAGGCCTTAGTTGCTTCAGGAATCCATGAAAATGCATCTTTCTTCAATAATGTTGTTAGAGGTGCTGCTATTCTCCCATAATTCTTAACAAACTTGCGATAATAGCCTGTTAACCCGAGAAATCCTCGCAACTGCTTTATTGTCTTGGGGACTTTCCATTCCTTAATGGCTTTAATTTTGTTAGGGTCCACTTTAACACCCTCGTGAGCTATAATATGACCCAGATATTCCACCTCTTGTACTCCAAAGAAACATTTGGATGTTTTTGCATATAATTGTTTCTCCTGCAATAGTTTGAGCACCCTGTCAACATGTTCAACATGATCCTTCCAAGATCTATTGTATATTAATATATCATCAAAAAATACTAGCACAAATTTTCTAAGGAATGGTTTGAAAATGGAATTCATAAACACTTGAAATGTAGAAGGTGCATTGGTAAGGCCAAAAGGCACGACAAAAAATTCATAATGACCCTCATGAGTTGGAAATTTTGTTTTTGGAATTTATTCAGTCTTCATTCTAATTTGACGATATCCTGAACGAAGATCCAACTTGGTAAAATAAACTGCTCCATGTAATTCATCCAATAATTCATCAATCACAAGAATGGGAAATTTATCTTTAATGGTGAGCTTATTGAGCTCCCTATAATCTGGACACATGAGCCATGATCCATCCTTCTTGTGAACCAATACTACTAGAGTAGAGAAATAACTTTGACTAGGTTGAATTATACCAACCTCTAACATTTCTCCAATCATACGTTCAATTTCACTCTTTTGGACATAAGGATATCTATAAGGCCTGGTGTTTGGAGGAAGACTTCCTGGAATCAAATGAATAACATGATCATGATCATGAATAGGTGGGAGTCCTTTGGGAGTTTCAAACACCTTGGAATGATTGTGCAAGAATTTTTGGAGATCTGCAGAAATAGATGATTTTGATGTTGGAGCTTCTAGTGAGCATAATTGTGCAATTACACCTCATTCTTCTTTCTTCAGAATTTTTATCATGAAATTAGAGCTTATTATCTTTCCCGGCTTCCCTGCGATAGTCCATAATTTGAATTCCTTTCCTTATAAATAAAAATTCAAGAAAAGTTCTTGAAAATTAAAAGCTACGGTCCCCAAAGATTGTAACCATTGTACTTCTACTACAACATCAACACCTCCCATTGGAATGGAAAGCATTGGACTATTCAATATGTATTCCCCCATGGTTATCCTGATATTATGGATTTTTCTAGAGAAATTTATATTTCCTCCATTTGCAACCATCACTTGACATTCTTGCGCTGGGTATAAGAAACAATTCAATTCCTTGGCTACCTTAAAATGAATAAAATTATGGGTACTACCCGAATCAATCAATAATATTACCATTTTCTTCTTGATATGTCCTTCTATCTTGAGAGTTTGAGGAGTGGTAATTCCTGTCAATCCATTACACGATATGGCCAGACTCATTTCTTCCTCTTCTAGTGTATATCCTCTTCGTTTGAAGATTCTTGTTCATTTTCTTCTTCCTCTTCACAATCTATGTAAAATAATTTCTTCTCAGCACACTTATGACCTTTAGTGTATTTTCTATCACAACTGTAGCAAAGCCTTTTTTCTTCTTTTTTTCTTCCAATTTGTTGTGGTTTCAACCTTGGTAGGTTGTATCCTAGGAGTAGCACTTCCATATTTATAGATGTGAGTGGTAGGCTTCCTTGTCGCCATAATTTTACATTCAATTTTTCTTGCCAACCTGAATGCCTTCTCCAATGAATCAGGTTCCCAAACGCGAAATTCATGTTGGATGTTATCCTTTAAAGTCCCTATGAAGACATCAATCCTGTGTTCCTCTGGAATATCAGTTACCCTTATATTCAATTTTTGGAAGTCCTCAATGTGCTCCACCACTGAACCCTTTTGTTTGAGATTTATCATTTGGCTAAAGAAGGTGTTGTTTTTTGTATCCTCATAATGTAAGCATTTATTTCCTTCCATCTTTATATATGTGAGTGGTAGGCATCCTTGTCGCCATAATTTTACATTCAATTTTTCTTGCCAACGTGAATGCATTTCCCAATTAATAAGGTTCCCAAATGCGAACTTCATGTTGGATGTTATCATTTAAACTCCCTATGAAGACATCAATCTTGTGTTCCTCTGGAATATCAATTACCCTTATATTCAATTTTTGGAAGCCCTCGATGTGCTCCACCACTAAAACCTTTTGTTTGAGATTTATCAATTGGCTAAATAAGGTGTTGCTTTTTGTATCCTCATAATGTGTTATAATTTCCTCCATAAAAATTGACCAAGTGACATTTTTTATAGGAGAAAAGCAATCGATACCATACAAATGTATTTTTTTCTAAATGTAAAGTTGCAATGCATACCTTTTGTATGTTTTGCACATTATTTATATCAAAGTATTGCTCCATCTATAGTATCCATGTTACAGGATCCTTTCCATCAAACTTCCTCATATCCATCTTTGGAATATGGTGGTTCTTCTCTCCATCAGTAGAGTTTATGAAACCACGATTAAAATTTATTTTGTTCTCATCATGAGTTTCCTCTACTAAATTTTTTCCATTAGGAAACGTTTCATGTATAAACTTTTCCAAACCTTCGATGTCTAATTTTATATCATTCTTCATGTTTTCGATTTTTTCATCGATCTTAGCTTCCATGCCAACTTCCATACCATCCATATTAGCTTCCAAATCATTCATCTTAACTTCCATGCCTTTCTTCAAAGCATCCATCTTAGTTTCCATGCTATTCTTCAAAACTTCCATTTCATTTTTTGTTGCTCTTCGTGATAGGTGCACTTGCTCTTGTAATTTTGATATCTCGTGTTGCAATTCTTCCTCTTCATGAGTCATAGTAGCGACTTCTGAAGGCTTAGTTGGTTTTGAATTCTTTTTAGGGGGAATTTTAGAACCTAATACTGATATCTATTCTTCAGTATGCCCTTGGAATCAATTCAAACTACTTTTTTCAAACGAGACTTATGTAATTCGAAAAAAAATACAAACATTTTTCTTGCTTTTGAGGAGCTCGATATTGAAACTAAATTATATATGTGATTTCAGATCTTCAATACCTAAAATTGTGCCCGATAGTATCCCTTTGAATATTCTTTCAAATTCAAGAGGTCTAACTTGATTTGGATTCTTCAAGACAAAGTTATGCCAAATATCCTACAATGACCTAATTATGGACTGGTTCAATAGAGCGACCTTGTACAATACACCACATGTCATTGTTTCCTCCTTTGGCTCTAAAAGCGATACAGAGGAAACTACCATCCCTGTACTTGCACCCAATTTTTACAGAATTCCAATCCAATTCTTAGAGAGAGAGTTAGGACGATTTTCCCAGGGTCACCTCTTTGAGATGAAATTCGGAAGCGTGAAAAATCCCCAAATTCCACAGACCCTATCTCTAAAAATATTGCAAATAAACCTCTGAAATTGTTCCATGACGTTCCTCAGAATTGCGGCTTCGCCTTGTGAAAATTTCAACTACTCAACCCTCGTAGAACCAAAGTTATAGCGAAAATTCCATGATTAATTTCTTTGGTTAAATTCAGGAGCCTCACAAAATCCCTAGATTGTACAGATCATATCTCTGAAAATATTTCGAACCAAGATTTGAAATTTTTCCACAACGTTCCTCCAGATTTTGGCTTCGCTCTGCAAAAATTTCAGCTTTTGAACCTTAGTAGAAAAGAATTTATAGCGCAAATTCCGCGATGACCTGTTTGGAGAAGAGAAACCCTAGAATCCAAAGCCCTGATACCAAATGTTATGAAACTAGCTTCAAAAATAGAAGAAAAGAGAGATCAATGGCTTACAAATCAGCCACTTCGAGGGGGAAACCTCCAATACATTACATAAATGAAAAATTCTTGGATGTTAAAAATGACCAAAACCTCCTTCTATATATAGGAGCCCATGGGGCCACAATATAATCCTTGCCAGCCTAACAATAACAATGTAAGGGCACAATAATAACAATATTGGGGTTACAGGGGTACAACAATAACGATAAGGGGGCTACACTAATAACAATAAGGCACTAAACTAGTAATATAGGGACCTAACAATTATTTACATTTCATTTCATATTTCAACATATGATTCATAGCAAAACCACCTAAAATAAAAATTCTTTGATGTAACATATTTTCCATCAAATAATTCCCACCATAATTTAAGCAAGTATTTGCATAAGTAAATGGATAGAAACAAGATGTAAATAAATATACTTACCAAGAGTTATTTCCCACCATTATTTATGTATTCTTGAACACTCTAACAACTACAAGTAAAAATGTAAATGTGGAGGCTTACTAGTGGATATTTCCCACCAAAAATTTATCTAAGTCCTTGCCCCTTAATAGAAAATTAATTTTTCCACTTCCTATATAGATTTTCAATTTTTCTAAAACCATAATTTCTACTTGAGTGGCAAGACTACACTACTCTGTAACACTTGTTTACTTGTGCAATAAGTGAAATCTAGAAAAATGAATTAGTTTTCGCAATATATAATTTTTACTTCTAGAAATTGTGTTTAAATATTTGAATTTTGGGTTTTAGTATCATTGGTATGTTATTTTTTATTTAAAATATAATGCATAGATCTCCATTGCGAGTAACTAAATGATGTTATATTACTACCAACTTGTGAATTTGTAGAGAATAGAGTTTCCATGATGAGTGTTTTATAAGCATATAATAAATATGAACAAGAACATGCTACACTACCTAACAACAAGAACATACATGTCCATACATAAAGAATGATACACTACCTAACAACAAGAACATACACATGCATACACAAATAACAACAAATTATTGGGAAGGAAATCCATGTAGAAATTATATAACTAATGCGTTAAATATCCAATATTCTCCTAATCACACACTACTTTATCTTCATGCACAATACAGAATCTCTTCTACTATTGATCATCACATGCGGAAATTAAATCAATTGCATGCACACATTGAAACCATAAAAATTTACACATATGAACACAGTGCTTTAACGGGAAAGCCTGAAGCTAAAAACCCCAACTATCTGCATATAATATATGTCATAGAGATCATGTAACAATCCTCATACAAAGCTGATCATATCAAGCTCTATACATTCACTACACACTAATCAGGCCCTAATCTCGAAAATCCATGCACCGATCTCTGCCACCTGCTAGCCTGCCTCTACTACGCAATCCCTGCTGAAGAATGGCTCTGAATGAACTCGAATTGGTCCAGCCTTGCTCACGCAATCCTCATTGGCTTCTCCACCAGTGTTGGATGCAATCAATACATCACTATAGTCACAACTGATAGTCAACCTACTCTTTCACCTACCTCTCCACTGGTCTCCACTGAAACTGTCCATGCACTATAGTTAACTGATGTATTATTCAGTTTATTAATGAGTTAATATTTAGTGAATTAATTATTAATTGATTCACACCACTCTCACTAGTGTATCAATCAGTTAGACTAGATACAACTACCTCAACTGTGTCTAACTGAGTTAAACTGAACACAACTCCACCAACTACTTCTACAACTCCACCAAACTCTGTCACATGAGTTCTAACTGAAGTCTCCATGCAATAGCTCCACTTAACCCTCGGGAATAGCGTAATTCCTTCTGTCAGCTCCTGTGCCACATCTATGCACTTAATTGAAGTGCTCCAAGAGAATAAGATAATGTTTATAGTCCAAATATTATTAAGAGCTAATAATATTCGACATATCTATTTTTAGACTGGAAATCTAAAAATAGATTCCGCCCAATATGTCTAAAAATAGAAGTCCATCTATTTTTCCAACTTGACCAACCATCCACAAATAGCATCCTGCAACTCATAGAATATGATCGACATGTCTAAAAATAGACATAGCCTAAAAATAGACTTTGCGCCAAAAATAGCCTCAGCAGGGCCAGCAGGCCCACTTAGCGAAGGTGACTCTTTTCACTAAGCTCATCATCTTCATAGTAATATCAACACTCCCTCTCAACAAGATAGGGATTATCCGTCACCCCAATCCTGTCTCTATGGTATTCGAATTTTCTCCTTGTGAGTGCCTTCATCAGAATATCTGCATCCTGATCCTCCATAGGAATGTGAGAAAGTAATATGATCTTCTGCTACACAAAATCTCTAATATGATGATACCGGATGTCAATATGTTTAGATCTATAATGAAATATTGGATTAACCGAGAGTTTAATGCAACTCTGATTATCAAAATATATCACAGTAGGATCTAAGTGTGAACCAAACAACCTGACTAGGATCTTCCTCATACATATAGCCTCACATGTAGCCAAACTTGCTACCATGTACTCGTCCTCCACTGAACTGAGTGCCACAGATCTCTGTTTCCTACTGCACCAAGAAACTGTTGTAGAATCGATACTGAAAATCCCTCCATATGTGCTCTTTCTGTCCATTGGGCTCCCTGCCCAATCTGCATCCGTGAATCCATGCAGCTTCAACTCATCCAACTGTCTGTACCACAATCCATATCTCGATGTGCCCCTGAGATACCTTAGGACATGCTTTCCTGCCTTCCAAAAGATCTTGGTAGGCTTAACCATAGCTTGGGAAAGCTAGTTAACAACATAGCATATGTCCGGTCATGTATTGACTAGATACATGAGCGAACCAACCAACTGTCAATAAAAAATGGCATCCACTACCTCTGTCGAGGTAGCATCCTCTTTCCTCCAACCACCAAGAAGAGGAGTGTCGATAGGCTTGCAACCTTTATGCTGAACTTCTCCAAAAGAGTCTCCGAGGCATACTTGCTTTGAGACACAAATAGTCCACCACTGTGCTGCCAAATTTCCAATCCCAGGAAATAATGAAGGAGGCCCAAGTCCTTCATCTCAAACTCCTTTGCAAGATCAGCCTTGCATGAGTGTATCAATAGTTCATCGCTCGTCAAAATCAAATCATCTACATAAAGTAAAATGATCAACAACTTACCCTCCACCACTATCTGGTATAGGTTCAGATCCGCCTCACTCTTGGAGAATCCAAGTCCGGTGAAATAACTGTCTATCCATGTGTACCAAGCACGAGGTGCTTGTTTCAACCCATACAACGCTCTTTTGAGCCTGCACACATGTGACTCCCTACTGAAGATCTTGAAACCTTCAGGCTGCTCTATGTACACCTCCTCCTCAATGACTCCATTGAGGAACACAGTCTTCACATCCATCTGATGAATGTGCCACCCCATCTGCACTGAGAGAGAAAGGATGTTCCATATGGAAGAATACCTTGCGACAGGTGCAAAGGTTTCCTCATAGTCAATCCCCTCAATCTGTGAGAAGTCCTGGGAAAAAAATCTTGCCTTGTACTTCTCGATGCTCCCGTCAGCAGCTTGCTTCAATTTGTAGATCCATCTTGAACCTACCACTGATTTCCCTTCCAGCCTTGGGACAATCTCCCATGCACGGTTTCTGACAATCGAATCATGCTCTTCCACCATGGCATCTACCCATGTAGGGTCCTCCATAGCTTCCTTGAAAGAGGATGGTTTTGTCATGATACACTTTCTCATCAGGGCCATGTATCCAGTATATCGGTCAGGTGACTGCCTCTGTCTGCGTTGTGATGTAGGCGCTCCTACAATCTTCTCTGCATCGAGATTCAGTTGCTCAGCTTCTGTAGTGCGCTTCCGCCCTCTGATGTTTGGTGCTGCATGAGTGGTTTCTTCCACTCCATGAACCTCCTCTTATGGCTGATCCACATCCTGAGACTCATCCTTAGGAACTAATAGCTCCTCATCTGCATGCAAGTGTGGCTCCCTCTCAAACGAACACTTCATGGATTTCTTGTCATGAAATTTGATATCTCGTCGCACAACAGTCTTCCGACTGTCTGGAAAATACACACGATAGTTGTGGAGTGTTTCTGTGTACCCCAAAATATCCCAACCTCTGCGGTCGGCTCCAAATTCTTCCTGGCATCCTTCGTCACATGAATGTAAAAAGGTGAGCCAAAAATCTTCAAATGAGAAATATCAGGCTTCTTACCAGAAAACGCCTCTTTAGGTGTAATCATTCCAAGTACTCTATGAGGACAATGGTTTTGTACATAAACTGCAGTGTTGCAAGCTTCAGCCCACAAGTGTATGGGAAGGTCCTGTTCATGCAACATCACCCGTGTAGCCCACGATCATTCTATTATTTTGCTCCTCGACCCCATTCTGCTATGGGTTATGAGGTTATATAAGCTCTCTTCGAATTCCTTTTGCACTGCAAAAGTCTTTGAATTCGTTAGAGATGAATTCACCACCATTATCACTCCTAAGAGCCTTCACCTGCTTCCCCGATTATTTCTCAACTAGTGCCTTGAAATCACAAAACTTTGAGTATTTCTCGCTCTTCTTCTGCATGAAGAAGATCCAGCACTTATGAGAAAAATCATCAACAAAGATCACATAATACCTATGCTTTGCTATCGAAGCTACTGAGAAAGGCCCACACATGTCTGTGTGAATTATCTCAAGGATCGTCGTGGCATGAATATCCTTCTCATGAAAGGTGTGTTTCAAAATTTTTCCCAAAGTACATCCCTTGCACTGATCTCACTGCACAAGTGTACTTTTGGGAAACCTGATAGAAATCTGCTGCAAAATTTTTAAAGCTCCATGGTGAAGATGGCCCAATCTCCTGTGCCATAGCTTGCCCTCATTCCAGCTCACCACTCCTTTTGCTTTTCCTGCCATTTTTGCACAACCATCTACCTGCAATTGATAAAGGTTCTTAACTCGAACCCCTATCCTCCGAGTTTCACCAGTTGCCTTACTGCGCAGGAAAGCCTTTCCCTCGCTAAAGACAACATCATATCCCTTTTCTTCCAACATCTCCACAGAGATTAGATTCTTCTTCAATCCTGGAACATGCATGACATCCTTTAATATGAAGGGTTTACTAGACTCCCTCTCAAAGGAAATGGTCCCGATACTGGTCGGACTGTATCTACCATCATCGCCCATCTCGATGTGCACTCCAAGATCCTTCTCATCCAAATCACTGAACAAATATTTATCTCTAGTCATATGGAAAGATGCACCACTGTCAAGAAACAGCACTGATCCCATCACACTTGAGACCAAGCATGCGATCAGCGAAAAATATAGCTCAAACTATGAGGCTAAGGCCTCTCCAGCTGCAGATCCAGCAGCCTGCTTATTTTTCTTCGTCTGTGGAAAATTAGTGGCGTAATGTCCATGTTGGTGATAGTGAAAGCACTTCACCTTGGACATGTCCTGCTTCTTGCCTTTCGCACCAGATTGAGAAGGATTTTTCTTTCCCTTCCCTTTCCTTGATTTGGCAGCCAAAGTGCAATTTTCTTCATCTTCATTCTTCGATGAAGATCCATCCTGGTACTCTGCCTTATCTCCTGCACAAGATCTGACCAAAGTCACTCCCATCCCGACAGTTTCTCTCAACCATTGACAAAGTCCTCATAGGAATGCCAACTCTTCGGAAGTCCAAGGAGAGCCAAGCTCACCAAGTCCTCTTCATCTACAGTAACCCCCACACTTCCAAGCTCATCCCTGCACTGGAAAAACTTCGTGAGGTACTTGGGTATACTGTCGCCTTTCTCCATTTTTATTTTCCTGAGTTTGTCTTTGAGCGCCAACTTTCTTTGGTCGCTCTTGCTTTGGGAAAATTTTGTCAAAGATTTCCAAATCAAGAATGGAGAAGCTTTACCATTAAGGTTGGACACTATGTGATCCTTCACACCTTCCAACAGAATCCTTCGACATTTAGTTGTCTTCTTTTGCCATGCATCAAGTGCGGCAGCATCGCTAGAAGCAGGTTTTGGAATTTCTGAATCTATGAACTTCTTCAAACCAATATCCTCCAACACCACCTCCATCCTGTCCTTCCATGCAATATAATTCGAGCTACCCTCAATGGCATGCTCCAATCGCAATCTGTTGAAAGACATCTCAACTTCGACACCAAGAAAACGCTGCTGTAAATTCGAATTCCACTAGCACAAAACTCAACCGCTTCAATAATTTGAAATTGCTCCAATGATCAAAATAGCTCTGATACCATGTATAAATTATATAACTAATGCACTATATATCCAATATTCTCCTGATCACACACTATTTTATCTTCATGCACAATACATAATCTCTTCTACTATTGATCATCACATGTGGAAATTAAATCAATTGCATGCACATACTGAAACCATAAAAATTCACACATATGAACACAATGTTTTAACGAGAAAGCCTGAAGCTAAGAACCCCAACTATCTGTATATAATATATGTCATAGATATCATGTAAAAATCCTCATACAAAGCTGATCATATCAAGCTCTCAGTACAATACAATCGCTACACACTAATCAGGCCCTGATCTAGCAAATCCATGCATCGATCTCTGCCACCTGCTAGCCTACCTCTACTGCACAATCCCTACTGAAGAATGGCTCTGAATGAACTTGAATTGGTCCAGACTTGCTCACGCAATCTTCATTGGCATCTCCACTCAGTGTTGGATGCAATCAATGCATCACTATAGTCACAATTGATAGTCAACCTGCTCTTTCACCTACCTCTCCACTGGTCTCCACTGAAACTGTCCATGCACTGTAGTTAACTGATGTATTATTCAGTTGATTAATGAGTTAATATTTAGTGAATTAATTATTAATTGATTCACACCACTCTCACTAGTGTATCAATCAATTATACTAGATACAACTAGCTCAACTGTGTCAAACTAAGTTAAACTGAACACAACTCCACCAACTACTTCTACAACTCCACCAAACTCTTTCACATGAGTTCTAACTAAATTCTCCATGAAATAGCTCCACTTAACCCTCAGGAATAGAGTAATTCCTTCTGTCAGCTCTTGTGCCACATCTGTGCACTTAACTGAAGTGCTTCAAGAGAATAAGATAATGTTTAGAGTCCAAATATTATTAAGAGCTAATAATATTCGACATATCTATTTTTAGACTGGAAATCTAAAAATAGATTCCTCCCAATATGTCTAAAAATAGAAGTCCATCTATTTTTCCAACTTGACCAAACATCCACAAATAACATCCTGCAACTCATAGAATATGATCGACATGTCTAAAAATAGACTTTGCGCCAAAAATAGCCTGCGGGCCCACTTAGTGAAGGCAACTCTTTTCACTAAGTTCATCATCTTCTTGCAATCTCAACAATCCGACCAATGTTTTATGAGACTTTTGGTATATTTAG